>JBAJFG010000447.1:0-123669 GCA_037903475.1 Ancylostoma caninum
CAAATGAAGATTTAACTTGAAAGGTAACTGCCATTACTGCGGGTGAACCTAATAATGAATAACAATAATGAATAGGACCTCACAATGTAGTCGGGTGAAAGAGGGCGGCATTAAAACCTACAAGGATCTTCTGTAACTCCATCAGCTCGTGGTTAAAAACGATTCCCCTGCCCATATTAAAGCTGGTAAACACGAGCCATAACTATTCGAATATTGTTGGATGAGCAACTAGCAAAAAGAGTAGAAATAGGGTAGAGGTAAACTTGAGCGTTGTCATGAGACATAAATAGAAATATTTGTCTAGCACTTAGGAATGGAAGGAAGAGGAGGGACGGGGGGGGGGGAGGAAAGGGAAGATGGTGGGCGAAGGGAGGAGGTAGGATCATCCTAGAAATATTATCTCTAAGCACAGGAATTATGGGAATCCTAAATAAAAAAAAACACTCATAACATCTTCAGCTCCTCAACCAATCACGACTACTGGGGCGTGCACCTTCAGCGGTGGGCGGGGCGAAATGCAAATTAGTGCGCAGATACTCAATTTTTGTCACCTGCGCGCTTATTCGTAGTAAGAAATGACCATTGGTGATCGGCGGGAGCGTTTTTAGCAAATTTTCTTAAAATTTTCAAGACCATAGCCACCTACCTTGAGCATCTCCCTGGCTAACTGCACCATTCGATGCCGATAACTGATGCCCATAACTTCAAGGATACGGACAACTGACACAGTGACACAAGCAACAACAGGTTAGCACCTTTCCGAGATCATCTCTAGGTGCTATTTTTATTAAATAGCACTGCAGATCTATGGGAATCATACAATGGCTGTGCAAGAAGTGAAAATGGTGAAGGTGGTGCGCCTCATGAGACAGATGACGAGAGTTTTTGACTTTTTCTGCGTCTCTGACCATGGTAGGAGCACAGGCATTACTAGTTACTACAGAACACTAAGTATAACATAGAACATACAACAATGTACAATTGTCCCAGTAACAATAATATGCAAGTGATTAGAGAGACAAGAATCTCGTCTTAAATGCCCTGATTCAAGGCGTACGCTTGTCTACGTCTCTTTAACTAGTAACATCTCTTTCTTTAAAGTGCAGTTTTGTGAATGGACAAATTGTCCGCTTCAGCAGCGTTGGCAGGCACGACGGTGTTGTCGAATGTTCCGTACTGATCGAGTGAGCTCTCAGGTTTCTTTTCCAACCACGGGGCGTCGAAGTCCTGATACCGTGGTTCGGGCATCCATGACTGAAACAAATCAACTTCATTTGAAGAAAAGGGCACCTCGAACGAGTTTTCCCCAAAAAGTGGGAATATGGACGAGCTTTTATAGTTTTAGCTGCCTCAGAAAGCTAGTGCAATAGTTTTTGAAGAAAGTCGAAAATGACACTACGATATAGGCCACTATGAGAGGAATCTCCAGGACTACTGATCACAATGACATACGTGATTCCGTACAAAACTGCCGAAAACCCGTCTATAAGTCCCAATTCTTGTGGAGCATGTGGGCGGGACGGGGGCCAGGCTAAGGAGAGAGGGAAAGGTCTCTAAAATGCACTGCCAGGAGCGCATTTTCTGATGTGATTCGTATTCGTGGAGTCATCATCCACTCCCTAACAGGATGACAGATGCGAATGCGATCAACAAGGAAGTGCATGGTGCGGAAGCCTCGCAGTAATTCCCTGGCTCCTCCCACAAGCTCCACAAGAGTTGGGGCACGAAAATGGGTTTTTGGCACTTTTGCATGGAATCACGTATACCATTGTGATCACCTAGAGAATCTTGCCGTTCAAAATACTCAGAACAATTCTGAGGTGGGACGGTGACTCTAAGCTTTCGCTTAGATCAACCAATAGATTGTAACCCTTAGCTCCACCCCTCAGCGGACGAGCAAGCATCTCAGCCAGATTATCTTAAACGTTTCTAGGTGGGAAACCGCATATCATGAACTTGCAATGGAAACTTTATGTCCTCCTCTGGGCTAAAGGCGCGTCGGCCGTAAGACCCTAAGGGGCGGAGCTTACCCACATCCAAAAAAAACTTTCAGTTTTTGGTAAACACGGCAGAATTCGGTAGCCTTTAAAACAAATGAGTTCGTAGCCTACATGGATTGGTAAAGTAGCCTGTATTTATGCACAATCTTTGGATTTTCCAGTGTGTGATTTCTGAAGGGGCGGGGCCAACGAGCTCTGCGATTGGCCGGTTGCATCAATTGACCAATCGCAGAAATCAGAAATCCCCGTTCTCTTCAGATATTGCTCTCCACACCCAGATTTTCTTTTTGTTGTTGTAGTGGAGTGCAGTTTTGGTGTGGCCGTTTCATTTGCACCGTACTAAGGTTCAGGACCTTTATGAAGATCCATTTCATCTAAAAAGGTAATTGTGCGAATTGTTAGTGTTTTTCTCCCTTTCGCTTAGATCACCTTATTTTTGATCTTGTAATGAGCGGATTTCTCTTCAGGGTTTTATTCAAAGTGCATTGTCCATGTAAAAATTACGCACGATTCTATCGCGTCATTTCAGGTGCATTCACGACTTTTTTCAGAGTGTAGACATGTAATCCAAAGGAAATAGCTTACTAATTGCGGGTCACATCACGTAAAGAAAGCAAAAAAACGTACCCAGCGCCGCATGATGCTCATTGCCACCAGACAGTAGTAGAACTGTAATTGTACTGCTTTTAGAGGATTTTTTGAAAGTATGTACGTAACAACAGAATTTTTACATCGTGTGCAATTAACTCACCAAGAACAGAATTGCAGACACATACACTAACGTTAATATGGATGTGACGACGATCGACACAGGACTTAGGCCAAATGTGGTGTCAACCCATGTGAAGAGGAAGAAGAAGTTAATTGCTAGCACAACGAATGAAACTGATAGTGCGAACGTCTTTTGCAACCTAAAATCAATATTTTGTTTACTTACTTGTTTACTTGTTCTGTGTGAGCTTATAATAAGAATCTGCATTTTTCTACAATTTACTGCCAAAAGCATAGCTTCGAAGTGATGTACATTTTGGACGGTAGGCGGAGTCGGGCACGAATATGATTGGCTCATGTGCATGAGGTCAAAAATTCCAATAGGAGACTGTCACCATATCGTACGCAATGATAGTATCCAATATTGCTCTTAGACTCCTTTAGATTCTGTGTTATCTTGCATAGATCCAAAGTTGTCAAAAGACACGATAGGGTGACCATCGATCAAGGTAGCTGGAGGATAGGCCACGCCCACACGCACTCACTCGCACCTGCTCGGCTTACTATCCATGAAGTGCAGTGACACGTCACTGGCTGTAATGAGACGCTCGCATTCAACCATATCAGAAGTTTTGCAGTTAAGTCCCGCCCACCATGTTGCATTAATGGAGCATGCAAAAGGGCTGCGCTAAGGATAGGCGTGGAAAACTAGGATCTCTGCCCATTTACGGACTTGAAGAGCTAGAATTTCAGGGAAAAAACTTCAAAAATTAATTTAAAGTTCGCGTTTCAAATCACAGTAGTTACAAATAATGGAAAATGAGAAATTGAAAGTACATTGTGAAGTTTTTGAACTGAAAATAGAATGAAAAAATTTGTGCCATTTAATAGAGTAATTTCAGAGGCAAAATCTGCGGAAGGCGCTTTTATCACATGCTACTGAATCACCATATACTGCAATGAACCTTACAAAACCTAGGACCCGTCCACTTTGAGGAGGGACGAGTTGTCCACCCCCACACCACATTATGCTAGCTAGCTGTAACAAAAAGAAACCATTCACCTCGATGTCTTAAAGTTGAACATAACCCGCTCATCTGAGACGAATGTTAAGATCGGAAATATGGCGAACGGTAACTGCACCATCTGGAAAAATCAATAAAGTCAATAATCGATAGGGTACTCTTCTGAGGGCAAGACTTCTAGCCTAACTCACTTGTACACAATTCAAAAAGTCATTCAGACCGGTAATGTGGTTAATTCCACCGCTGAATACCGTGACTAGCAGAGTTGGACCCATGGCAAGTGATCTGAATCAATCGATAATCGATCGCTACCGATTTGCTATGCATAGCCGATGCTAAATTGTACCTTGTAAGCAGAATTCGTTTCCACTGGGGCAGTTTGATTTGTACAAAGCCCTGTAAGGACGCTCTTTCGGATTCAAAAGGATAAACTCCGCCCACAATTAAAAAACGTTTTAGCGGAGGTGCCTACCTCCATGGCAAATTGTCCAGCATAAGTACCAGTCATTGTAGAGGATTGACCAGCAGCGAGAATACCGACTGCCCACACGTACAACGCTCCAACACCGAATGTACAACCTGCAATCTGTCATTAGGACAACTGCTACAAAAGGTTACGTGCCGAATAGTGGCAGATCAGTAAGATTTTGCGTCACCCAGTGCTCACAACTTGCTCAGAGCCGTTCTGCTCACGAGAGGTCAATCAACCAATCACATGAAAGCGACGCCCCGCCCCTTTGCAGCATATGCAACCCAAATCAAACCAATGAACAAAGCTCAAATTATTAAATCTCACCCAAGAAGACACCAGCGTGAAAGATGTCGACGTCTGCAGGCTGTGTGTTGTTTTCAAAGATTATTTTGTAGAAGTCAGGCATGTGATTATCGTATGTGAAGCAGTTTTCCCTCTGAAATGTAGGTGTGAAACCGATAAACTCGATTATTGATTATACGTATGAAGATGCTACGATTGGTCAGCAGCAGCTGTTGACCAATCACATTGCGATGTGTGCCTCTTACACGAATACTCGAAAGAAATATCGTAAATGAAACGCTAGCTGTGACAGTTGTCCGGAACTCACCACATCAGCATTGGTCTTCCCATAGAATCCCTGAGCAAACACGGCGACAACTAACACATTGATCCAAAACGAGCAGAACAACGCGAAGAATGACTCGATGAAGTAGTACTTGTTACCTTCGCGTACTTTTTCCTCTCGTGTTCGATCAATCATACGACTCTGAACGCAGTGCATGCTATCGCTGCAGGGAGAGCTTACGATTTTTCCGCGCACATACCTTAACAAGTGCAGAGTGCAGGTAAAGGTTGTGAGGCATAATCACAGCGCCAACGATTGATACTCCTTGCAAGAACTGTTCAGTTCCACATCCTTTGCACCACGGCACAACCATTCCGGTGAAGAGCGAACCCTGAATAGAAGAGGATTTAGTATGTACCCGCATTCTGTCGCCTTAAGTCGCCTGGTAATATTGTAGCTACTGTGATATTGCGTGGCTAGGCATTTTATGCAATTATAGGAGATAATGACAACTTGCGAAAAATCGCCTGAAGTCGCTCAACATCGCCCAGTGTCGCCCGCGGCCGCTCGCGCACCCTCTGACGCTGCCGAATTCTCTTAACCTGCTAGCTTTCTACACTTCATGGACGCGACATGCAAAACAGCGCATATCAGAGCACAAGTAGCAGGACATCGGAAAAAAGCTGGATGCTGCCACTAGAACACTCGTTTTGAAAGGAGACTACGGTGCTTGTCGCAACTGCTCGCCTCTCCTCGCTCTCATCGCCCTCTATGCTACAGTGTTGGCACATCGTTCGGACATGAGCTGAGATATTGAGCTTTCACCGGAAAATGAATGCAGAAGGGTTCCATATCTGTGTATAATATCTTTGAAGACGTTTCTTCTTTGCTACTCACGACGCTTATGCTCGCCGAAAGTCGCTCGCACTCGCTTCGCCTTTGAGCATACTCAACAATGTCCTGACGAATCCAATCCCTTTTACTGAGATCCTGCTCAACTGTGTAAGCCAGCTTTACGCACAGAATAAACCCCTCTAACCCTCGCTTGTACCCGCCAATATTCGCCCGTTGTCGCCGATACCCTCACACTAACATTCCCTTTCGCCCTTATCCAAATTTGATTTTTTCGTTATTCTTAGGTCTCTCAGCTAGCGACTTTTATCGTCTACCTCTCCTTGCTATGCGTAGTTGCCTCCTATCCGGTCGTATAACATGAGATACGTATTGATCGTCGTTATCCGATAATCGATACGCATCTTTTTTATCCGACCGGATCGGACTCCGACATACTATAAATGCAGCTTTACAAATGTAGAATAGATGTCATCTATCGATTGATTTGTGATCTACTTACGATATGTGGCTTGCTCTCCACGAACTCATAACCGAAAGTAACTGCCATAACAGTGATGAGGAATGCAAAGAACGCCTCGAATTTGCGTACGCCATATCTGGAATCAGTTTTTCAATCACTCATCAATATCATTCAATAATTGATCGATGAAATACGAAAGGTTAAGTGATTACCTCTCTAAAAACAAAAATGTGAACGTGTCGCAAATTGTTATCAGTACGCCGGCGTATAGAGGTATGCTGGAAGGATTTTCTCACGGTATAGTAATCCTCGATGCCCTTCAAGTACTCACTATCCGTCTGACAGTAAATAGAGCGAGATTGCTGTTCCTATGACTTCCTGCATGTCTGATGCTATGATGGCGATTTCGACCATAACCCATAAAATCAGCCGAGGCACCCGTGGATAGTATGAGTGCGCGATCTGAATTATTAGGTAACCAATAACATGAGAAGGGCGGAGCATGATGGGCGGAGCTTGCACCTACAAGCCACTAGTGAGCAAGTGCAATAATCATTTCAATTATTTACTTGGACAAATTGAGTTGAGTAATACGAGACAGGCTTTGCTTTTCATTTTGCTCTAGCCAATGGAGAAAGGTGCAGGCCCCGCCCACCGCGCCAAATGCTGGAGATCGTCATCTGAGATTGCCTTAATGTGTTTCTTCGAAGGAAAAGATCCTTCGGGGCATTTCTCTCTCGATATGGAGGTACAAAAAGCACGAAATCTCCGTCAATTAGAAATCATTACCAATTTAGGCTCCGCCCATCGTCTCAAATGTCCGTAGTGATCAGACATAAAAGAACTAATTTCAACTCCACTAACCTCAGCCATATGTTTTCCAGAGACAACACCAAGTCGAGCGGCAAGCCGCTGCAGTAGCAGACCAAGTACATGAGCCGTAAGAAGCACCCAAATCAACTGAAAAAACGTCTCCATTGATTAGAGCATCAGATTCTCAATAGAGCATGCCACCTCACCTGAAACCGTGCAACAGCGCCGGATTGCAAATCACTTTCTATGTTCCCCGGATCCAAATAGGCAATGCTCATAAGAAATCCGGGTCCAGTGAACTTCCATAATTTTATCCAACTGAAGCCTGTCTAAAGCGCAGAAATAGGCATTCCACTCAGGACCCACATGTGGGCACCGTTGGAATAATGAGTACTTACATCCGGTGTATCTGGTATGTCTACTTTAACTACGTATGTATCCTGAGATTCCTTGGGCTCCTCCTTTTTCTGCGTGCCACCATTTAACGTTACTGGCACCATTTTGTGTAAGTGCAATAGTGGTACCCTTGTTTGGCTGCAAGAAAAAAGTCAATAATCATAGTTGACACATAGTTGACGTTTGCTGGCGATGGAGACTTGACGGTGGAATAACGATAAGAAAGGAAGTGTTTGCTGATGAGATTATGTTTTTTACGCCAGTATTTGCAAATTTGTCCAGTAGCTGTCTTATTTATGCACAAATGGCTCACTGACCTATTAATATAAATATTAATCGATTAATTATTTAATCAACTTTAATCAAATTAAAAACAACATAAACAATAATACTCTGGATATCACTTTCCAACAGGAGTTCATCATAGATAGAGAGAATCCTAGATTCACGCGTTTTCGGGAGAGCGCAGACATCTTTGTTTCTCTGCACCGTAGTCAAATCCACTTTCTATGCTCGCTGTCTGGCTAAGCCTCTTACCAAGCCAGTTTTAATGTGAAAAACGCAATTTTTGCTAGTGTTTATCGAATTCTAGTTATTTCACATGGATTACCTTAAAAAATGCTGGAAAAGGGATTAGACCATAGGGCGAAGGAAGGGGGGAGGGGGTGGAGTAGGGGTGAACAACTTTGAAACAAAAAATTAGTCTACTACACAGAGCTGCGTGCCTCACGCTGTTATTTATCTGTTATATTCGAAAATTTGATATTTTTTCAAAAGAATGGTAGTGAGAAAAAGATCCTCTGAGTTCGAGAAGAACAATTCTGGATGTATTTTCATGACTTTTGTAGCAAAACAAGCGCCTTCGAGACATTGAAACTTAACGGATTGATGTCTTTACGTCGAATGGCAACTTCTACGTCGTTAACCGTTAACTTTTCCTTGATTAGGATTTAATCTTCAGTTCATTGTGGCTAATGAAAGCGTGTACCAGCTGGCAATCTTACTGAGGAAAAGTTTTTGATCAAATTCAAAAAAAAAACCTTAGATTAGCAGTCTAAAGCTATCGTTAATTAATGTATGTGAGCCATAGAAAAAAATTGTGAATTGAAAGAAAAAAATTTAAAATACTAGATAGATTTCAAGCAGAAAAGCAGTACAACGACAATAAAAAATTAACATGAAAAGCAAAATTTGGCAAACAGCCAGACCGGCTCATTTTTTTCGAAATTTTCAAGCAAACGTTAAAATGTACGGAACCTCAAAGTGTCCTACGCGGTGGCAGTATTATTGGTGTGTTTTGTGACAATTCAAGTCATATTTTACACCATCTGACATGGTTTGACAAGCGAGAGAGAGAGCAGAGAAGCAGAGTACAACAGAAACGAATGGCCTGACTATGATGCTTATTTCTTAGCGAACTGGGCCTAAAACAGTGGGTGTCTTATGAGGCAGAAGGATCGAACGGCCCCTTGTTACAGTATTCTGAAAGTCTACAAGGAAGTTCTTTTTTCCAAGAAAAATGACCTAAAGAAATAATTGCAAAAGTGGCAAACCGACTAACTGCCGATTAATTATCAGAGGGCGGTTTTATAACAGCCGCTTATCACCGCTTATCAGTCTTTGTCTTCGAACTCTGGTAGGCCGACGCGTGCAAATTGCGAGAATTCGGAAAATACCTGCGTCATCTGCGACGCGTAACGGTAGACGAGTTAGTGCGCCGCGATCGGAGACGCAGACGTCAAACAGGAGAAGATAATGAGGTTGGCAGAAGCGCAGAAGCAGGGGGTGAGCCAGAGACGCAGAATTTGTCGCGTAGTGGTGTGGTGTTGTTCGTTGCTCTTCGTTGGAATGGTGAGTGATAATGAATCGAAGACACAATTATTGGGCTAGAATTCATTGAGGAACAATTGTCGCTGCTTTTGAAATTTCGATCAATAGCTATCAAATACACAGGGTTTTCTTTTTTTGGGGTTTGAATTGTTCATTTCCGTCTATTTCCACAGAATGACAGTAAAGAGCAACCTAAGCCACGCCCACTTCGTCATGGAACGTCAACCAGTGGTGGCTACGTTATTTAGCCAACGCCTCAGTGAGCAGAGAACAGTAACAGCGCAGTGTGGGAGGGGGTGGGGAGGGGGAAACTCGTCCAGTAGTCACCCAACTCCCAACCTTGTTTAAAATATATAAAGAAATTCTTGTGTAAATCGGCGTCAGGCTCATGTACGGCGCAAATAAAATGCTCAAGACGTGCTTATTACTATTTTTAAAGCCACAATCGAGGAAATCAGGAAATCAGGATTGTCCAGTGAAATTCCATGCAAACACACATTCACTACACAAATACCATTAGCTTTTTAATATGCTACAGCGGGAACACAAAAAATGTGACTTTCACGGGACAATGCTTTCGTGGAGTATCATTTAATCGTATGGAACTTTTTGGACATTGAAATGAGTGGAAAAAGCGAACGGTGCAATGACAAAGATGATGAATGTAAGAAAGAAAAAATAAAATGGCACACAAATGCATTTATTTCAGTTAACAATACACTTGGGCGAGAGCGACATGAAAAACATGGTGGCCGCAAAATTTGGCTACTTCTGCAATTTTTTCTCAGGATACCTGGGAAATGTTCACAGATCAAAGGACATTTTGGGGAAGGAAATATTCCTACCGATGGAAATATGATTTTGATCTGATCTATGCCTTTACCTCGTATTCTTCGCAACTGTTGGCAAAATGTTAGCAATTTTTAGCCGCTTAGACAACTAGGGATCCAAATGGAAAATAATACAGTTTCTAGGTTCAGTTGCACCACTTGATAACTTAGAAATTTCACCCACAGAGATGTTTACCTTGTAACGATTCCTAACAAAGCACCAGTTCACACCACCGAAAATAAACAAAAAAATTTGTTGTTCGAAGATCACTACGTACAGCTGTAGGCCGAGACTGGTATCGATCTTTATTACGGCTAACGTTTCGGCGCTTTCGCCGTCATCAGAGCCTGGAGAGTCGAGACATTCGTAACCTACCCTCTCAACCCCTCATCTTCCTACAGAAACTTAATTCAAAAAAGAAATAGAGTCAGAAACAACCCCAGAGACGCAGATAGGTTAGCGCTCACCTCAATAACCGGACTTTGGGTAGAGTACATAGTGGACCACTTAATGCCAATCCTTACCGCTAGGGGTATTTTAAGTGCCTTAGCGACCTGCCAACGCAGATCAAAACCCGCAGAGGTTTTGGAAGGGTGCGAGCTCGTTAGTTATAGCGATGCACTCTTCCTTCCTATTCATTTTAGGACATTTAGCTGCAATCCAAAACGCTTCCAATGTTTTGCGTGCTAATATATCGGATTTATATGACACGATCGTGACTGCAACTTTGAAATCCACGTTATTAAGTGATTGCCTGGATTGGAAGGTTTCAATTTTGGTGAGCCTATCAAGATGTTCCCTGATCCGAACGCAAAGTGGCCGCCCTGTTTCACCTATGTAACTGTCCCCAAAGGATTGGCAGCTTATAAGGTATATTACTCCCGAGGCCATGCAATCCTCCATCCTACCGAACGGACAGATGATGCAGTTAGGCGTTATACATTGACGGTCGTACGACCTAATGCAAAAAAATTTTGTCTTTGCATTTTCAAGAGGATTCACGTCAAGGCTTCAAGGAGCCTGCAAATCAATCTCGCTCTGAGAAATGGTTTTCTGTTTGGAAAAAAGCAGATCGTTAGATTTTATAGCGCAATCATTAGATTTCATAGCGCTTTTTTTCGCGAGTTGATACCTTATTTGTTGACCTTGAAAATTGGGCAAGGAAATCATTTCATGCAAACCTTTGTACATAGCTTGTCGTAGAAGAAAGGAAGCGCTTCCTAATGGTTTAAAACAGTTCGCCGAAGATTGGCACTTGAATTGAAAAATTTGCTCATAGAATGAGCTGCAACGACTTATGTTAACACCCAATACATAGGTAATAGAAAAGAAATCATAATTTTCCTAATCTCTCTTTAAAGTTGCATATAGTTGCTACGTATAGGAACTCGTTGTATTTTTCGGAAAGACACTCTAGAATGCTCAAATAAGGACGTTCTAGCCAATGTTTTCTTTGTATTTCAATGTGAGCCCAGTGAAGAGGCTGGTGATAATTCAAAATATGAAGGGTAACCTGTAGTAGGTACAGATTCAAATCGCCACTTAAAAAGGACATCCAGAAAAAATAGCTCCAACGAATTTTCCGATAAGGGTAGAGAAAGAGCGCACATTCTTGCAGACGACCGTATACTGCATGAGTTTTCTGCTACCAACCCCCTTTAAACCTGCAAATTTCCTTTTTATCAACTATTTTTGACATTCCTCCGCTAATTTTCTTGAAAACAGGACTTCCTCGTATAATTACTTCCAGTTCGAGGTTGGTTTTTCTGTCAGTTTTTAAAGAGAACAAAATGCAAAATTCCACAGCGGCCTGTTCCGTTTTGTTAGAATACTGTAGGTTAGCTCAAGATCAAAGATCAATGCCAGAATACCTTTGCGTCTATGGAATCCAAAGTTTTTTTTTCAAATTGAATTGGAGCGAAGTATTGACATCAGAGAGCTCCAATTCAATTTGAAAAATCGGCAGGGTGTTGGTGATTTAACTAAGGATCGATTTTTCCCTTGAAAATACAATTTTTCAAAGATAAAAAATCAAACGAGCAAACATCTCAAATAACTAACAATCAGTGCGCAGGTGTTGTCAGCCTGGGGGAGGATGCATGAAAAAAAATGGCAACTCCACCAATTCGTGGACGGAAATGGAATAATAGAACTACTAAAAACATTAATTTTAATATTAAACGATTAATAACAGGTGTTGCAAAAATAGTAGACAATGAAAAATGAGCTAAAAGCTTATAAAATATCTTTATGTAGTTTATAAAGTAATTTCAAAAATTCGCCAACCTTTTGCGCCTCCCCTCCCTCCTCCCTCTCCGCCCCTGCGTTTCCCACTGCAAAAAATATGGTATGGTTGGGAAACCCTAAATCATCCTGTTTATCCACAATCCAGTTTATACTTTCTGTGTTCCATCCAGCGCGAGGACACATGTATGTAGGGTTTTAGCTTTTTTTGGAGGAGGAGAGGGGGCAGCGGTGGGGAGAATGATGAGCATGAAGTTGAATTAATTTTTCCTTATATCGCTCTCTTTCAAGGATCTAGTTCATCTAATGCGAAAGATGGTTGGATTTTCAAGTGTGAAGAGAACGCAGACGATTAGAGACACGGTGCTATTCCGCCTCATCCCGATCGGTCCGTCCAGAGCGGTGATGAACGTCGCGAAATATGGTGAAGGAGAGAATTCTCATGACATTCAGTAGCAAAAAAGGAGTGGTTATGAGATTCAATGACGAACGCGAAATGTCTTTATCGATGCGTCGAATGATGGCGAAAAATGGCAAGAAAGTGCTCACACATTTGCTTAAAACCAGCACCAGTAAATGTTGTGATTGTGTTCAGCGAACAGATATCGCTCCAGTCGCGTTTTCGAGAACTTTCTCTTCTAAGAAGAAGAGATCCTTGAAAAACGGAATTCGGCTAGTGTTATGACAATGTCTGCTGGAGTCAACATGAAAAGGAACGGAAGATTTCTGGATGGCTGAATAGGGCAACTTCTGAGTCAGCTGTAAGAACAACAGGTTGTGTTTGCTTCCGAGAATCAGCTGACAAAGTTACAGACCAGGACTGGTACTTTGTGCAAATAAATATCGAAGAAATACGTTCGTGAACTAGTGGAACTTATTCTGGAGGGAAGTCTAATCCCCGATTTATGGTTTACGGAATGAATTAATGCAACTAAGATGAAGTAACACTTTACATTATTCTTCGTGGTAACAGTACCTAATATACATAAATTTGTATAGGCAGGCAAGCTTCACAGCCGTAAAGCGGAATAGGGCATAGGGCAAGTCATTTTATTAGACTATTTTCAATCTTTTTTCACTTTATAAAATTTGCACTTCGTTCTTTTTTTCATATTTTTCATATTTTCTCTCATAGGTCCCAGGCTTTTTTCTCCCGGAAGTTCTCAACTATTTAATATTTTTCCACGATCCAAGCTCAGTGAAAATTTCTACTCCTACTATACGTACGTATAAATGATGTGTGCTTCACTTTTTCGAGAAATTTCAGACTATAACGACTACTGAAGGAAATCTTCAGAAACAAAACAACAGTAGAACAAAGTAGTGATAGTAATAGTAATATTATTCGTAAAAGTAATAGCAATAGTAATAGTAATAGCAACAAAGGTTCAATTACCCAAGTTTGAGAGTATTTCTATTCCTTCTATTCCTAGCCTATATACCGAGTCTCCCACCTGGCAGACGAAGAGGACATGGAAGCAGTCGAGTTGGCGAGTTTTTTGATTCATATTTTAGGTTGAAGCTGAGGACTTCCTCTTCCTTCTGATGAGTACTGGGGGAAGTCGTACGCTTTTAGTTCAGCTTCCGTACAAGGGTAAAGTACGAAATGGAAGTTGAGCCCTTTTTCCAACTGTTTATTATTTTTTTTAGTAATTTATGATTTGTTTATTGATTATGTAGTAATGGTAATAGTAATAATAGTAATAACAATATTAATCGCAATAATAATAATACTAGTTGCAGTAGTAATGATAATATGTAGTGATTGTGATAGTAATAGAAAAAAATATTGGTGTCAAAACCCAACGTTTTTCTCGCTTACCTCAACCAGCGAGAATAACAACGATGTCACACTTCAGACCAGCCAGAGATTATTGCTCATAACTCGTGTGTTTACACTATAGCAGTGTCAACAGTGCCGTTTCACTCCTACTACTACACAACGACCGCGAAAGTTCTTATCATATTTTGTACTACAAGGTGGACCGAAATCCCTGGCACAAGAGTACAACACGTGCTCCCTTGCTCTTCTTGGGAGATGGCTCTTTTATTTGATTGCCTCTACGGATCGTTTCAGAAAGCCACCTCACCCTAGACATTTCTTTGAATATTTGAGTCATCAGTCCATCGTAGATCTATCACTGAATGAGGCTTCGGAGCAGTAAAAAATATGAGCAATTTGAAATGTTTTCCTGGATGAGAAATGAGATCTACAGTCCGGTCCGGCAGCCACTGCAAATGGGCGCCGGCCTCCGGCGCCCCGGTATTAATGAGCTATAAATCACTCGAGCTTGGGAGAAAGCGAAGTGAAATACAATTTTAGTCCATAGTAGACAGGGTAGATAAGCCTAACCCTATGCTTAAGAATGGGTTTAAGGCTTAGGCTTCATAGGAGTGGCCCCACCCAACTCCCTTTTCACCTAAATTTCTAAGATAAGCTACGATAAGTGTAAGTGTAAGTAATAGTGGACACCATTTGTACGTTGCATCGCGTGCGCGCATAGCTCAGTGGGTTGAGCGAATGATCGACGTTGTGGTGGTCAGGGGATCGAATCCTGCCCTGTGCCCCGTTTTGCAAATACATATAGTATGCTGCCTACGACTGCTGCAGTTATGTAACAAACTCCAACATAAAAAGTAGCCCGGATGGCTCAGTGGTTTGAGTGGCAGATTGCAATCTGTCCCTATCGCTGGTTCCACTCCGTTGGAGATCCAGAGTTAAGTATCGCAGTGTTTGGGGTTCACTGCTTGGAACGTCCCCCGTGATCTCCTTCGGGTAGTCCAGGAAGGCATCCGGCAACGTTTTGCATAAATTTCGAACATAAACTACGATAAGTGTAAGTATAACTAATAGTAATAGTGTAAGTAATAGTGAAAAACCACTTTTTCAAAGTTGAGGGAAACCGGGAGAGAGTAACTCCCCCGTAAAGGACTGCTCCACGAAAGATAAATGACAGCGGTAGAACTACTTCGCAATGGATATGGAACAATTTATACGGATTTCAATTATTTCTGAGGATCCCGAATTGGATGAGCTTTATTATTCAGATGGGATAACTGAAGTACTGCGTCCATATATAGAAGAATAACGGCCATTTTTGTATTCGCGAAGCAGTGTACTATAGCAGAAAATGGAAGAGTTGGCTTCGCTTATTGTGTATTCAGAAATCTTTCCCCATGAAAATCACAAAAATGAAAAAACGTGAAAGTTGTGAAAATGGTCCCCTGCTTTATAGCTGCAACATATCCACTGCACTCTGTCTACTATGGACTAAAATTAATTTTTCCTTCGCTTTCTCCCAAGCTCGAGTGATTTATAGCTCATTAATACCGGGGCGCCGGAGGGTGGCGGCGGCCGGCGCTCATTTGCAGTGGCTGCCGGACCCGACTGTACAAAAGAATAGAAATTGAGAAAGGGTGGCCACAAAGACTAAGCTGGGAGGAATATAAGTGAAAAACAGGTTTACGGATCTTGTATTCATTTATTTATTCCAATGCACTTAGGCATGCGCTATGCAACTATTATGCACATTAAAGAAAACGGTCTAGCTAAGGAAAGAAGAAGAAAAAGCAAAGGAATGTAGTGAAGAGCCACAAAAGACGTGCTACTGAATTAACGGTTCAGCGCAGTCAAATTCTTCACTGAACCTATGATAGGACATAAGTAAAAGATAAGAAGCTGCAGAATGGCATATATCTTGAGCTATTATGCATTGCTTGTCAACCTAAAGGCAAGGTCCGGTCTGCTTTCTAGAGTCCAAACCATATGTGTAGTATGTATCTCAAGTTTGAGACCTCGGCATAAGCTCTGTCTCTAGATATGGGACAAAACGTCCTAGAAATACGGTAGTCTTGGGAAAACGCGCTCTAACCGACAAAGGCTGCGCGAGTGCATACCGCAAACCCCACCCATTTTAGCAAACCGAGCCTCAATGACATGAGACTTCAATTCGGCGAATGTCTGAGATGGAAATTCGGGAGATGGAATTTTGCCCGGACATTGCCTTTAAGCAACAATTGGCTATGATACCCTCATCTCAAAAGATCATCTCATGCGAATAATGGAAGTATTTATTATAAAACTTCGACACACGAGCATACCCAACTATAACTATGCATGAGCTCCTACTTAAATAAATTTCGTAGCTTTACCATGGGAGGAACATACATAGTTTCTGCTAACTAAAAGCTTGTTCTCAAGTTGTTTTCGGCAGACTCTTGTTTGCGAGTTACTCCAGGAGTTTTGCGCACACTATATTATGTATGTTGTGGAATTTGAATACGATAGCTGGGCTAGTTAATATAAATGTGGGGGTAGTTTGAATGGACAATTAATAGATTCCTTGATATACTACTAATAGGGTCAGGAACTAAATATTATAGAATGACAGCAACAGCATGAATTCTCAGGAAGTAATGGATTTTTGAGCACACTCTATTATGTATACGAAGCATTGGACGGATAAAATTCCCGTTACCAGTACATTTTGCCAGAATAGGAAGTCTCACTCTAATCATATCAGAAAGATGCCTAGGCGTCCATAAGGAAACGTTTACCAGGAACCATGAAATGCGTGCAGTGGAACAAAATTTTGAGTGTTGACACCATGTATAGGCGGTAAATGAAAGTGCCATCCATTTATCTGTGATGGTTGAGCAAACAAAACCGCAATGAGCAGCAGACACTGATGTGACGTTCCATTTCTGCAATGGCGAGAACGTCCGAACTACCAAACCGGTTTTCTAGATGCCCTTCGTACTTACTCCTTTTTCACTGTTCGCTGAATTGTAGCAAGGGTTGTCTCGCTACCGTTCTGATGTGACGTATATGGGCAGGTTTTATTACCCTCAAAAGAAGTAAAAGCAAAAACATGAAAAATAGTAAAGAATAGGAGGAGAAATATGTATGAAGAGGGGAATGAGGAAAAAGAAGGCCTCAATTCTGAGACAATTTTCGTTAGAATCTCAGAATGACAAATTGAATCATCATCATGTCCTCTAAAATAGCTGCGCTAGGAATATGGCAATTTTTCTCATGGCTCCTAGCCAACTCGCTTCCTCCCCCCCCCACTCCCCTCCCACCTTTCCCCTTTTTGCCCTGCTAAGAATGGATCAAAATTGGAAACTCCAGTTCATTCTTCCCTTATCTACGCGACTGCACTTACCGTGGGAGCACAACTAGGGTTTTCCTCACACCTCACACCCACTCAAGCGATATAACAGTGAAAAATCCCATCCCAGAATAATTGTACCCTTAAAAATTTTTTGACTTCCCTCCCTCCTTCCCCAGGTGGACAGGATTTGATAGCTATTGAGCACTTTGATGGATATCCATCGATTTTGTGGAAGCCGAGGGTGAAGCCACGAAGGTTCTTAAGTTTTGAACCTTAAATTCATATTAAGTATCCAGGTTTTCATGAATTGTTTAGTCTTCATTTTGTGGCTGAACCCTAATTAAAAACTAAATATGAATGTAGATTTCCATTTTTTGAAGCCTGGCCTAAGAAATATTTCATTGATTTTAAGTTTTTTTACGCACTTAGCCTAGAGAAGCAGATGTATTGCAATGGTTCCACTCACATAGCAAACGGTTCAGCTGAGGATACTCAGTTATTCTCATGCGTTCTCATAGATTTGTGTAGCGAATGATTCAAAAAATCTTTTTAAAAAAGTCCAGTAAGTGAAAGATCGTAGAACAAAGTGATTTAACTCCAAGGCAGATTAGAACAGTGGAAATGAAGAAGGAGAATGGGGCGTTTGAAAGTTAAAGCAGCAGGAATTCATCTGTTGGTCGATGACCAGTAGGAAGTAAGGAATAAGAAATTATAAAATAATTATATATCACAGTACCATTAATAAAATATTGATCATATTGCGCTTACTATCACATTTGTCTATTTATTTATTTATTTATTTATTTATTTATTCCGGTTCCTTCCATTTTCTTTCATGTCCACTTTTCGAATCGGGTTCAGGCACGAAACGAAAACTAAACAATTCATAAAAATTTATTGATTTATTCGATACATCAACGCAATTGTTGTACGGAGAAAAACAGATATTTATGGAAGGTACACGACAACGGTGGGTGAGATTTCAAGTTGGTTACCTCTCTGAGTAGGTCTATTTACGCCAAAGTTGGTTGGTAACACAGGGGGAATGACCAAGGTAACTTCAATTGAGGCAAGACGAGCGATGTTAGGTGACAACGCCGAAACGTTAGCCTCACTGAAGATCAATAACTATCTTGGCTAACAGCTCGAAAGACATCTACTTATTTGGAGATAATTCCTCGAAGGAGTCAAAACAGCAGTGCCACAGGTGTTGCGTATATGTTTCATGCATATAAGCCATGGAACTAATGCATGGAGGTGTCAAATACACCCACACCAGCCAGCCACTTGCCTTTCAGCCATTAGCTTTCCGAATATATCGCTAGGTTGTGAACCTTACCAGTCCTCCTGTTATCGTTGGGCCAAAAAAGCCCATTGGATAACATTCTACCTCATATCCTCTATGGAGAAAAATAAGAATACAAGAGTACAAGTGCACTAACTGTGATAACTGTGCAGCACGAACACAGCCCTAACGGAGTAATGGTTCACGTGACGAAAGCTTGAGCAGCAATCGAGAGGAGGATGGCAGCAAGTGAGAAACGCTGCTGCTAAGGCTTCTACTACCATTACGTCGTTCGTGCTGCGTTCGTGCTGCACAGTTGTCAGAGAAGGAATAGCATGGCGCGTGGTGTCAGTAGCTGAAGGATGACGACGGCGCACAGGTTTCGCACCAGTGATGGTGATGTCTCTGGGAGAGTGCGTGTGTGTGAACTGCAGGCATCAACACCATTGATTATTTGGAAATCACCGATCTGACTTTCCACGATGTGCGCTCCCAGCGAACTCGTGTTTTGTTGTTTTCGCGAAACTAGTCGTTGAGCGAACACGAATGGTGTTAGTCACGAGTAGAAATTTTCAAGAATAAGTGTCTGGGAAACAGTTTGGGTCAAACTGGTAATTGAGTTACCGCTGGTGAATTATCTGAAGCATCTCCAAAACGTCTCTTCCTTGCAGGAACACTCGGAAATTTGTCGTTTTCTCTATCCGATGCAAAACCGACTCAACGATGAACTGGTCAACTTTGATGAATAACCCTTTGCGCGCAGTCGTCTAGGCGCCTAGGCAATGATTTATGCTACGAATTTACCGAATACAGGACAATGACAATTCAAAGGGTGAAACAGGGGAGTGCGGATTCTTCCTGTTGGGGATGGAGCCAACCTCACAACTTCTGGTCTACCTGATCTAACTGGTCAAGGCTCCTCTTTTCCAGAATTACCCATATAATTACCCATACCCATGTATAAACTCACCATTTGTCATTATGCTTGTACCAGCTGGTTGCTCCTGGGCTGCTAAATGGGCAGAATCAAAGTGAACACTGAAATCGATAAGATCAATGAATCGATACATTCGGGTAAAATGGTTGTCATATTCATGTTCAGCATGTGTGAGGACCCTAATAGACATATCCTCCGCGACCATCAGCAAAAATGCTGAAAAATCAATAAAATCGATATGGTCGATATTTCCATGCAAAATGGTTGCCCCACCCGTATTTTTCTTTGAAAAATTCTGTAAAGGCGATTTTTGCATGCGTTTGTTGCATTCTATTATACTTACATTCCCATTCCCAGAGAAGGGCCTCTGATTCTAGCTGCGACCGTTGGTGAAAAGACGTCGGTGTTTAGACAAGCACGTCAGCTTCAAGATTAAGCTGTTGAAAACCATTGCGAGCACGGTGAGGCTCACTGGGGCTCAACGAAACGTTGACCTTGAATTCAAGTACGATTTGTCAGATGTAAATGGAGTGAACAGTGAGCATCACCAGGGTTTTATTGACAGCTTTGTGTCTTATATGATATCAACTACCAAGAAAACTAACTAGCTATCATGGAAACGTTGTGGTTTGCTACCACGGTGACAATACCAGCGCGAGCGGCGCGGTCGCGCTGCGTGCCTCCCAAGTTCGACGGAAAACGCACTTCCATCAGCACTCGATGTACACATAATCGCACTATGTATATGCATTTGAATGGGGCTAATTATGTATGCAGCGACGAAGTCAATTAAAACAAGAAACTGGTAGAAGCCTCGTCTAAAAGGTTCCACGTTCAAAGTTATGCTTCGCAAGAAAATTACTGTACTGCGAAAAAGAAAAGAAGAAGGAAGACAAGGGGCATAGATATCATAAAATTACTACGTTGGTTACGTTACAACGTTGGTTAAGCAGCACAGAATTCCAGTTATTTTTCGCTCCTTTTTTTCTGAAACCATAGGTTTCAAAAGTGGGATGCTCTAAAACCAACTGTAAGACTAAATAGGTAAAAACAAGTAGCTCAGAGAATTTTCATAACAATCAGCAATTGAATTTGAATAAAGGTCGGGACAGAGGTTCTGCCTTTTCATGAAATTTTGCAATTTTTCCATGAAGGCGAGGAATGTCAGTATTGGGTAATTAAACCAAGTGAACAAGCAATAACGTGCTCTAAAAGCCCTCATAGGAGGGATAGGCTTTGAAGGCAGTGCACAGAACATTGATGACATCATTCAAGGAAACAGCATTCAATTAGCTGACGATAGTATGCGATTTGAAATTCCGTCTGCAATGGTTCAGCAAGCTGCTTTTAAGTGCCAGTCACTTCATCTGTTGACTGGAACCTTTCAGAGGTAAAACGGAACAGTGTCAACAAACAGAACAAAACTAAAATTGCCCCGGGGGGTTAGCGGCCTGGAATTCCACCAGTTACCCATTTCAGGCTGCTTCAGTGTGACATTCAAGGAAGATAAGTGAAACACGTCTCTTTATGATGTCTTTTGACATGCACATATATATTATTTTTGGAACGAACGATGCATTATATACATGCGAATTCGAAAATTCGGTCTCAAATGAGTTGTAATTCCGCGTTTCCGTACACTGTGTATTTGCGTCAAGGAGTACCTGGACAGCATGACCAGATCCAGAATACCAACACCCAGACATAATCATGGCAATAGTTCATTCAAGCTGGCTGTCACTATCTTATCGTGACAATCCGAAATTGTAGCCCCCATTAGAAGCTTTTTGAATAATCGCTAAGGATCCAAAAATGAATAGGAATGAAGAGTGCATGGCCGTGACTAACGAACTGGTTCTGCACCAGGACCTTTGCGGGTTTTGATCTACGGTTTCAGACGCGAGGGTACCCTA
This sequence comes from Ancylostoma caninum, assembly GCA_037903475.1. Lineage (NCBI taxonomy): Eukaryota > Metazoa > Nematoda > Chromadorea > Rhabditida > Ancylostomatidae > Ancylostoma > Ancylostoma caninum. The sequence continues at coordinate 21,455 of JBAJFG010000447.1, forward strand.
CCTATTAGTAGCGGCAAAGCTATTAAACGTAGCGGTACCCTTTCATTGCTGCTAACGGCTATCTAGGTAACAGAAGAAAACTAATAGAAGAAAAAGTTTTTACATTGCTTAGCACTTACGGATTTTTGTTGTTTTCTTTTCACTGTAAATGTTTGCTCCGTTTCGTGCATTACCCTTATACGGATTCTAAACATCTGAATATGCCTTTTCTGCACTCATCGAAAGAGAAAAAAGGGCATTGGAACACCCAGTAGATGCTTTGTGATTTCATACACTTGGTTGTCATTGAGTAAATGTGTCTTTTGCACTTTTAGAGTCTTAATATAAAGGTGATCAGGAGAATCACCTTTACATTATGACTGAGTAAACGCGTTTCTCGCACATTTACCTTTTGGTTGTCAAGGAGATCACCTTTATAATATGATTAAGTAAATTCAAGGAGATCACCTTCAAAGACTTTTAGTTAATGTAAACTGGAATGTAAACTTACGTGACTCCATCATTAGCAGGTTAAGCATTAAGCATCAGCGGGTTTTACTACTCTGATCTTCTCTTTTGCATTTACTCTCATGTTGGATTATAACTAGTAGACTGATTGTGCGTTTGGCAGGATATGTTACATTTTGTTCTGACTTTCCAGGCTCTGACGAAGGCGACGATGCCGAAACGTTAGCCGCAATGAGGAACTATAACAATCTTAGCTCACTGCTCAAGCTATTCAAAACATAATGATAAGATAACAAGGGACTTAGAGCTTCCTCCTTACTTCGAAAAATTCATTTATCAAGGAATCACTGGTTGCTTCTTTTTAAACAAGAAGTTTTTACGAGAGGAAGGGAGGAGGGAGGGGGGAGGTATTGAGGTGATCATGGGTATTGACAGGGAATGGTCGGGGTAGCTCTTTCGTTAAATGAGGCTTACAATCTGGGGATCCAAGCAAATTATATCGTCAGAAAGCTATATGAAATCCAATGACTTACTTAATCATACTCATGACCTGAGGTATGCGCTAGCGACATCGAAATGACCACATGCCAATTTATGCTATCACAGGCAGTTCAGCTCAAAGATAAGCAGAGGGTGAAGACGTAGAAGAATCTTTGCGATTCTACCGCAAACAATGAAAAAAGTGCAAAGCGGCGTGACCAGCCGCTACAAAGAATACGGAAGTTGCTTTTTAGCAACTGCGCCATGGTGGTTTACAGGCCTCCTATAAGTCTGTCCTGGGAGGCACCTCCCGGAGTGTACAGAAATAAATAAACAAGGTAAAAAATAAACTAAGTAAATAGATTAAGTAAACAAACAAGAACTGTGATACTTGTAGGCAGAGGCAGGTGTCCTCAAACTAAGCTTACTAGTGGGTTATTTGAAGCAGTTTCTAGGCCTTCTAAGAAGATTTCTCAGTCATTTGTGCTCAAAGAGCATCCATAAAACCTCACTGAGGTGTAGCTATTGGCTTGAAAAAATTTGGGTCCACACTCCATAACAGCTTTTATGGTGGATGCATGGGTTTTGTCATTAGATTTATTCATTCAGCATTACCTATATATAAAACATAGAAACGCTCACGACACTTTTTTTCAAAAATCTGGACGGCGCGCATGGGCGCCAAATTTAAACGATAGGAATGCATCTGCAAGCAAGGTGGAGAAGAAGGGGGCTCGGAAACATAGGACATCATCTGGATAGAGCGGAGGGCCTAGGACACTATTTATCAGATAGTATCGATGAGGATATCGATTTATCGACCGATTTTATCGATTTTCCTCAGTTTGGCACCAATCCTGATCGGAATGGGCATACAAGGGTATCTCACCACGCTGATCACGAATCTGATGGCCACCTTGCATGGTGTTGTTATTGATTTACTGATTTTATCGATTTTTCGGAAATTGTGCTGCAATCGTGGCGGAGTGTGTATGGGAATGATCATGGCTTGGATCAAAATGATCTTCTAAGATAACCGAGATGAGATAAAAGATGTTTAATATATTGAGTTCCAAGCCTCCATTTCAATCAGCTTGACAAGCCAGTTTTAATATCAACCAACTATTATAATCAATAAATAAGCAATCAATAAAAAAGAGTTAAAAGAAGAAAATGGAAAGTTCTCCATTTCGTTCCTATCCCTAAACGGACAGAGAATGAAGCAAGCAATTTAGAGAAGAAATAACGACTAATCGAAGGTTAATCAGTTGCTAAGATTCTACAAAGTAGCACCGTCGCTCCTTTTTCACGGTTCATGAAAGATATCTTCCCACCTAAGAACAGTTTCAGATACCTTCACAGGAGAAAAAATGTCCAGAAGCTCATGATCACACTGGTATATGTAATTCTATGCAAAACTGATGAAAACCCTCTTTTTCAGCCGTATCTTTTAAGAACTTTGGGGGCGGAGCAAGAATGGATCTAGGGGGGTCCCACAATGCACTCTCATGCTGGTCACACATAAAGAGCACTAGTTATTCTAGTAGTGAGCTGGTGATGAGGGCTCATACAAGGAAAACAAATACACTCCGAAGGTGTGTTCCTGGGAGTGTATCATCTGGAAACCTCGTCATCCCTTCTTGGCCCCGCCCACAAGCTCCACAAAAGTTGCGGCTCGAAAATGGAATTTCCGTCAATTTTGCACGGAATAGTGTATGCCATTGTGTTCAGCAATTCCTAGAGATTCTTGTGATAATTTCAGAGTTGATACCGAGGTGGGACAGTTTTATCTAGTCAATTCCGTAGAGAGACAAAAGTACGATTGACGCACTTCATAGGGTTATGTGCATATGGAATGATAATGAATGCGAAAAATAAATGTGATGTGACTGTTACACGAAACACAGCTCATCATGGAATAGTTCGAGTCATTAATTTGTGCACAGTGCTGGAAGTACAGCAGAATGACTGCGTCAGATGAGTCCACGGTATCTGTTGGATTAGTCTCTATATGTACTCAGTAGCAATAATGCAATTATAGTGTGACTCATCTCAAAAATCCTCTGTTTAACAAACTGCGTCAGCCTCTGATGATGAACAACAACTGCTGAAAAGTGCTCTTTCTATCCGCAAAGGTGGCAATTCGTTATGCAAAAAAAAAATCGACTTAAGAAGTAAGCACACTTCAGCAGCCATTCTGTACCAAGTCTTCACGGGAAAGGAAAATAGGTAGGGGAGGAGGGCGTTTCAGCCGAGGATCTCACCAGAAAAAAGACTGGCTAGCCAGAATTTTAGAAAGAATTTATTTTCGTGGATGTCCTTGGATTTCGTTTCTTTTTCTTTTTTTGGCTTTCTATACGGTAATTTTTGATTTTTACTATTATTTTATCTTTATATTTGAGTTTCGCAATTATTGAATTCAATATATTTTTCAATTATTTTCTTGCTTAGCTTCATATAAATATTGTTTAGCAGAGATAGACGCATAAGGTGGGCGAGAAGGGGAGAGGGAATGGCGTGAGGAAACTATGGTCCCCCCTGTTCTTTGGGGGCCAGCGACAGGACTTTGGGGCTAAAGCCAAAAAAAAAAACAATCGATTTCAAATATGAATAATCGATAATATGTATTTAAAGGGTAATAGCCAAAATAAGGAATAAAAATAAGCCATTACAAAATATTGATCTATCTTATAAAGTAATCTCCAGGATTCGGCAATGGTGGGCTCAGGAGGGGGATTGGGGCGCATCCCCCTCCTGAGCCCACCACTGCATAAGAATTCAGGACTAAGAGGAGTTAAGATGTTAAGCATCTGACCCAGGATAATATTCTGATGTCCTTAATGAATATACAATGAAACGGACACTCCTAACTCTGGTCATATGTGTCTTGATTGCCACTGTAGAGCTGCTAAACAGTAGGACGATTAAAACTTCACAGATGTCCATCTCGACACAGCTTTTTCCAAGAAGAAACTCGAGAAAAGGTCACTCAGTTTGAACATCTCCATCAAACAGCCGACTCGGTCGTCACCTGATAACTGAGGGCGTCGAGATTGCATCAAAACGCTATCAGCATCCGTTATCTTTGTCGTAGGCCCTACATCACTATAATTCCTCGAAAGTGCGGGCCTACTGGAAAATAATGTGTTTGCCAAGGAATGCCATAAATTGGGGACGTAGCAGTCAAAGAGCGATCTGTCACTTTTCATTCCTGATCGCTTCATTTCCTGGTTTGGGGAAATATGTGGCTCTATTAGAGATAGGCAAGGGTACCGAGTCTGAGCTCTTAAGGTCCAGAAATTACCTACATATTGTCTGCAAGGATTCATTATAAAGGGATGATAAATTAAAAAAGGACGTAAAAATGACGTAACCGAAAGAATTAATGGATTTTCAAAAAAAACGCAAAGAAAAACACGCGGATTTCGTTAATCATTTGATCCATTATGTTACTGGAAAATGGCTGTTCTGATTTATACTGCAATCCATCAGTCCGTCTCAGGACGTTGAGCAAAATGTTGCCCTATCATTTTTTTTGCATTTAATTTGTAGCTCTTTAGACTGAAAAATCACTTGTGATAGAACTCTATTATAAATTCCTGGTTTTCTCCGGAATTAATCACGTCTCCTCCCACCCCCCCCCCCCCCAACCACTTCCTCCCTTTTACTACGTTCGCCACTTATAGGAGCTATGCTATGCATTTATAACGCGTTTACTCATAGCTATTTATGTACTTACCGTACGTTATGCTGCAGTGAGTCAAGGATTAGAATAATGTCGATTTCAAAAATCTGAGCTATCACACATGTGGGGTGTAGTTGCAGAACCTACAGTCGGGTCCGGCAGCCACTGCAAATGGGCGCCGGCGGGCGCCGGCCGCCGCCACCCTCCGGCGCCCCGGTATTAATGAGCTATAAATCACTCGAGCTTGGGAGAAAGCGAAGAAAAATACAATTTTAGTCCATAGTAGACAGAGTGCAGTGGATATGTTAAGGCTATAAAGCAGGGGACCATTTTCACAACTTTCACGTTTTTTTTCATTTTTGTGATTTTCATGGGGAAAGATTTCTGAATACACAATAAGCGAAGCCAACTCTTCCATTTTCTGCTATAGTACACTGCTTCGCGAATACAAAAATGGCCGTTATTCTTCTATAGATGGACACAGTACTTCAGTTATCCCATCTGAATAATAAAGCTCATCCAATTCGGGATCCTCAGAAATAATTGAAATCCGTATAAATTGTTCCATATCCATTGCGAAGTAGTTCTACCGCTGTCATTTATCTTTCGTGGAGCAGTCCTTTACGGCGGAGTTACTCTCTCCCGGTTTCCCTCAACTTTGAAAAAGTGGTTTTTCACTATTACTTACACTATTACTATTACTTACACTTACACTTATCGTAGTTTATCTTTGAAATTTATGCAAAACGTTGCCGGATGCCTTCCTGGACTACCCGAAGGAGATCACGGGGGACGTTCTAAGCAGTGAACCCCAAACACTGCGATACTTAACTCTGGATCTCCAACGGAGTGGAACCAGCGATAGGGACAGATTGCAATCTGCCACTCAAACCACTGAGCCATCCGGGCCACTTTTTATGTTGGAGTTTGTTAGATAACTGCAACAGTCGTAGGCGGCATACTATATGTATTTGCAAAACAGGGGCACAAGGCAGGATTCGATCTCCTGACCACCACAACGTCGATCATTCGCTCAACCCACTGAGCTATGCGCGCACGCGATGCAACATACAGATGGTGTCCACTATTACTTACACTCACACTCATCGTAGTTTATCTTCGAAATTTAGGTGAAAAGGGAGTTGGGTGGGGCCAGTCCTGTGAAGCCTAAGCCTAAGCCTTAAACCCATTTTTAAGCATAGGGTTAGGCTTATCTACCCTGTCTACTATGTGACAGAGACCCCAATTTTTTTGACACCTCCCCCCCTTCCCAACTCCAATCTCCATGTGTCGCCACCTACTACCGGCGACTGATGTAGGCTACGTACATATTGATTGCTATTGATTAGTATCATTTGGTGTGTTCAACGCTCAGTGAACGTGCCTTCGGCGAAATTGGCAACGTTCCAGTTCTTGCAATGTCCATTGCAACGCTCTACTATGAACACCGATAAGTAACGTTCCGTGGTATTTATGGCCACCCGTTTTTTCGAAAGGACCAGAAAAAAAGTTAATCGATTTCGTTGTATCGCGATTGCTTTCGTGTCATTTCTGCTACTGTAAATCAAGTCGAAATACAACAGCCATATCAGTTCTATAAGGGACTGACCATTTATCTGGATGTGTCATACATTTCATGGTGACGGTAGGAATACTGTTACTTCATCTATCAGGAAACTTTGATGCTTGAAAAAAAGCTTATTTGACAACATGATATGTCTAGAAGTAAACGGATGTTGAGTGTTTTATTATGAGTAGACAGGGCAGTACATGGTCTCCACGGTGTATTTGACATTTGTGTGAAGGAACTCGTAGGGTAAACCGTCAAATGGTAGATAAGAATTTCAGGAGAAGCCAAATTGACAACAGCCAGTTGCACGCACCCAAAACCACCTATCAGAGACCATCACCCATTTTTGACCTTACCCCGCCTATAAAAGTCCGGTCATCCGGCATCTGAAATTACTGTTTTTGCTTCACTCCTTTTTTGGGGAGGGGCGGGGGGAACAGTGAACAAATAAACAAAAAATAATAATAAATAAGTCTGCACATATAAACTAGAATGTGTGTGTGTATGTGTGTATGTGTGTAAGTGTCGTGTAGGGTCGGTGGGGACATATCTACTAGGATTCTCCAATCCGTTGGACACGAATATGGTAGCCATTTTGAACGGAATATCGATTTATTGATTTTATCGATTTTGTCCTATTCTCGTGGCAGCAAAGATTTCTTTTGTTTACTGCCATGGATGCTCAGCAAGTAGGACCGACTTCGACCATTACCTTCCTCAAAGAATACTCCAGCGCTCTATTTATTCTAGGTGAAATATGGTATGAAAACAAATCATTATAAGGTGAGGTTGTCATTTTGTTCCTATCACAGTGAAGCTTCTAATTGTGAAAGAAAATCGTGAAAACGAGTATTCTAGAGATATTATCGGACTGTGATTGCTGGTTAGGGTAGGAGTAAACCAGCTTTGGATCATGATGATTGTAGCAGAATGATGTTCTTGAAGATATGTCTAACTGTTTTGTTCCAACATAGGCATGAACGGTTGAAATTTGGAAATGGACTTTCTTCGAGTAGTCGAATTTCGAATCAAACGGATTCGAATGCTTATTCGGATTTTTTATTCGAATACGTTATTCGTTTCGAAATATTGAGGCTCCGCAATACGCTGAACGCGATTATGACAACCATTCTGCGCCTGTACATCGATTTATCGATTTTATTGAATTTTCGCCATTTTTGCCCATGGGGCGTTAGGGACATATCTTCTGGGCTACAACTACATATTTTGCACGAATATATCGATTCAGTAGTTTCCTCCGATTTTTCTCAGGGGTATGTACATAGGAATGTGGTTGCTGTATCCTTCGAAGACGCTAAGCACCTAAGTATGAATATGCAACTTTCTTCCGTGAATTTCTCATCGGAATTACTTCATAGACGTCTTGCTTATAGGTCGGTGAAGGAGGGTTACTTGAGCATCGGCAATATTCTCACCACCAAAATATGAGCATTTACTATAAATTTATCGGCAATAGTGATTGTCCACATCAGTATGAAGGACCCGGGGCAGTAAAATACCCAATCGAAGGCGGGTATGCCCTCTGGTGAATAAATAAGTAAATAAATAGAAAGATAAATGAATGAAAAGGGAATTGCGTGAATCAATCTTCAAAGTCGCTTTTAGGGGCATGTTCAGGCTTCATGGCAGAAGCAGTGTGAATATGCTTCCACTCCGTCAGATGGACAGCAGTTAGCAGTTCTGGCAGCGTTCGTGACGTTTCACAGAACAGCAGTTCCACCAGCAAGCACAAGGCGAACCAGAGGAAACCATCTTGGATCTTCCATCAGTTATTAGACGCTTGGATCCAAGGAATCCATATAAGTGACGTGGTCTGTGTGAGCCCTTGCTGGCGGACACCTAAAATTCCATGGCAACATATCCGCAGGTAGGTTGCAATTCTTCGTGTTTTACCTACTGTTGTGATCCTTTAGCGACCAATTACGCGCTAAACGACTTACGTATTTCGGGGATTCCACACATCATCGAGATTACCCAGGGTAAACTTGTTAACAGAGCGAAATTACCCATCGTCAACACCTATGGTAACACACTAACCCTGGATAATCTCAATGGCCCTTCCAGGTCCAGGAGTGAGACATCCCTGAGTGCTGCATTTGAACTCATTAGATCACTCCTCCCCGATGGCTATTTTCGTCGCGCCTATGGATAATTTTGAAGGTTCCGAACACATTTGGCTGCGAGTAACAGTCCATTTGTCTATGTAGCTCTCGTATATAGTTTGTCGATTTCCTTTCAATCCACAAAGCTTTTCCATCGTGGAAAATGAATCACGGCTATGCAAAAGTGCAGCACATATGTTCGTCATATCAACGATCAGCTGGTATACATACGAACATAATGCATTCAGACAATTCGGGCAGCTTTGCCGCCAACGCAGCACTCATCGCACTGTCATCACGTCAGTTTCACGACTCTATACAGAAATTCCCACCGGTGTCCCTCCGTTTCGTCCATTTTTCAAGCTTTTTCTGCTGTACAGTGCGAATTGTTTGCTGAGTCATACGTATTTCTACTAGCCACTCTGACGTGCGACCGTTTCTATGTTTTCCACTCAAGACCAGTCAACATGTCAACTCATGACCCGGCCAGCAGTCAATCTTAGACGTTTGCGCGTTTTTCCCACAAATTAAACAGACACACACACTTCACCTGTCATGTCAAGACGCCGATTGTCGCGTGGGCGGGGCTCCACGTAGTTGTGGGAATTTTGGCCATTACGGCGTTTTTTCCCAGCTTTATGTGATTTTTCCATGGTTTACTGGGAAAACATGGCAGGGCAGCCTATTAACACGTGGAGGGCTCTTCGATGAGTTCAGCGTGCAGTCTCTGGAGCAGTTTCAAGGATTTGTTGTTAGGCTAAAGGTAGTGCCGATGCAGTATTCATTGCCCTCAATGTTTAGAGGTGACCATATTGTTTCTGCTTAGCAATTTCCGGCAGGACCTGTAAACTTTGTTTTCCAGGGATTTTTTCCACGAAAGTAAGTGTTGCCGGTGACTTTGACCTACTAGCCAGGCCAGGTGGGGGCGTGGCTCTCGGCTAATTTGACTGAGTGGCCGAGTAAACATTTTTCATGCGCTAGCCCCCGTCAAAAATAATTTGGCCAGAATTCCATGCTAGCTGGTTTCTGCTGGACTGGCATGATTTTTGAACTCTTCTGGCATGATTTTTGAACGAAAACTCCTATTCTGTGCGCGTTTCAATGCACTAGTCACCTGTGATTAAAGGCATTGTTCTCAATAATTAAAGTTCTAACACGTCACCCTCGAAACTGTTCATAAATTGGGCATTCCGCCACACTAGTCACCATCTAAGCAACATTCTTTGCATTTAGGAAGAGAACCACTTTGCTTCTGCATTTCGTAGCCTCCACGTACATTTCTCTCATTTGTGCTATTTGTCCGAAGGAGAGACATTTCTCACAGTCAGTTCCTCAGCTCGATGTTTGTTAAATCACATTTTATTTTAACTAGCTTGATTTTTTATCTCGATCAGCAAAAGACGAGGCTTCCTTATCACTATTTTACTCAGTTAGCTTTCCTGGCTTAGCACCTTCCTAAGACTTTAAGACAATAAATTACAGTACTTTCAAACACAGTTTATTTATCTATTTATTTATTTTTTTTTTTAGCACACCATAAAGGTGTGCCCATATGGCAGGTGTGAGTAACAGAATAGTGGCAAGTCCACATGAAAGAAATTAAACTATCAAACGAATGTAGATGTTAGGAACAATAAAAACACACAAAGAACTCATTACTTATTACTTATTTACATGTGGGACGTACCTGTCAATATGGTGAGAGTGCGAAGTAGTAACACGGTATGCAGCCCGGTCCGCCAGCCACTGCAAATGGGCGCCGGCGAGCGCCGGCCGCCGCCACCCTCCGGCGCCCCGGTATTAATGAGCTATAAATCACTCGAGCTTGGGAGAAAGTGAAGAAAAATACAATTTTAGACATTTTAGACACGAAATCCATAGTAGACAGGGTAGATAAGCCTAACTCTATGCTTAAGAATGGGTTTAAGGCTTAGGCTTAGGCTTCACAGGAGTGACCCCACCCAACTCCCTTTTCACCTAAATTTCTAAGATAAACTACGATAAGTGTAAGTGTAAGTAAGATTGGACACTACTTGTATGTTGCATCGCGTGTGCGGATAGCTCAATGGGTTGAGCGAATGATCGACGTTGTGGTGGGCAGGGGATCGAATCCTGCCCTGTGCCCCCGTTTTGCAAATACATATAGTATGCTGCCTACGACTGCTGCAGTTATCTAACAAACTCCAACATAAAAAGTAGCCCGGATGGCTCAGTGGTTTGAGTGGCAGATTGCAATCTGTCCCTATCGCTGGTTCCACTCCGTTGGAGATCCAGAGTTAAGTATCGCAGTGGTTGAGGTTCACTGCTTGGAACGTCCCCCGTGATCTCCTTCGGGTAGTCCAGGAAGGCATCCGGCAACGTTTTGCATAAATTTCGAAGACAAACTACGATAAGTGTAAGTGTAAGTAATAGTGGAAAACTCTTTCGAAGATAAACTACGATAAGTGTAAGTGTAAGTAATAGTAATAGTGTAAGTAATAGTGAAAAACCACTTTTTCAAAGTTGAGCGAAACCGGGAGAGAGTAACTTCGCTGTAAAGGACTGCTCCACGAAAGATAAATGACAGCGGTAGAACTACTTCGCAATGGATATGGAACAATTTATACTGATTTCAATTATTTTTGAGGATCCCGAATTGGATGAGCTTTCTTATTCAGATGCGATAACTGAAGTACTGTGTCCATCTATAGAAGAATAACGGCCATTTTTGTATTCGCGAAGCAGTGTACTATAGCAGAAAATGGAAGAGTTGGCTTCGCTTATTGTGTATTCAGAAATCTTTCCCCATGAAAATCACAAAAATGAAAAAACGTGAAAGTTGTGAAAATGGTCCCCTGTTTTATAGCCTTAACATATCCACTGCACTCTGTCTTCTATGGACTAAAATTGTATTTTTCTTCGATTTCTCCCAAGCTCGAGTGATTTGTAGCTCATTAATACCGCGGCGCCGGAGGGTGGCGGCGGCCGGCGCCCGCCGGCGCTCATTTGCAGTGGCTGCCGGACCCGACTGTACATTATGACACACAAGTTGGACAATGATAAGTATACTAAATAACTACGACGCTGAGACTGGTAGAGAGCTTGTTGTTGAGCAGTAAGTTTTAGGATCTTAGCCAGCTCATCCCTACCGTTAATATCCGGGTGGTGCCGCTTTATTTCTCGGACCGCCATCATCTTCTTTCGATGGGGTGCTCTAGATGGCAGTGCAACAGTGTGAGTTCAAGGAATGGAGTGGATTCCCGACTGTGTACAGCTTTGCGGTCTCTAGAGAAGCCAGTAGTAGAGTATGATTGTAGGTAGACAGACCCTCGACGATGTTCATCTAGTCGCTCTTTCAGTGGTCGCCCCGTCTCTCCTATATATCGCTGGCCGCACTTATCGCAAGTGATCATTTATTAACATCGTTCTACGTAGGAGGCAAATCTTGTGATCACTGCAGTAGCGGCAGTACTGAACATCGATACATTTTCGTAAATCAAAATACATCAGGACTTTTCTGAAAGGGGAGGATGAAATATCAGTTGCACTGGAAGTCCGGATCTCTTCACAACGATGTTGGCTTGTTTCAAAGCGTATTCATTGAGATACGGCAGCGCCAGTGCGATTCCATCGGGAGCCGAAAAAAGTCTCCATGACTTCATACTACCATTTTTATACCCGTTCTCAGGAAGGATCCGATTGATCGTTTTTTCGCTTTCTCCGTCATTCGCCGCAATTCATTTGCTGATTCATCTCAGATTGCGAACTACACTTACCTTCACGTAGGCTCCGCGTATTGTCCTCATATATTTTGCTTGAAGCAATGTCGAGAACTGGCAGAGTATGACGAGATATTTGACTGTGTAGCGCACAGATTGAAAGTTCAATCGTAAAACCAATAAAGATACACCGTAACATTTTGGCTTGCCAAAAAAAAACAAGTAAGACTACTCATCAAGTCCAAAAATGCACAAGTTCAGAGGTGAACGACTATGGAAATTGCTTGTTTTTATTATTCAATTTAAAAGAATTGTTCAGAATGCACTGCAAAAACTTCTTGAAGGAAAGTTTGTGTAAATTAGAAGGAAACTGTCATGACCACAAGGCCATGATGACTCACCTCTCCCCCTTCTCCCCCTACGCTCAACTCGACTCTCCTAATCACCATTGTGAGCGAAAAGGTCAGTTGGTAAAGGAAAATGGGAAAGGGTAAGGAAAGAAGGTAACGGTAAAAGGAGCAGATGAGGAACTTAGGAACTTAACCTAGCTTAGTGAATCTGGTTCTGGCTAAACAACTCCTGTAATTATTGGTTAGGGCGATTGACAATTAGTTGTGGTTAAGAATGAACAATAAAAGTTAGATTAGTTATTTGTATGAACCACCATAATAACATTGGATCCTGATGCAATCCAAACAGAAACCTTCTCCACTACGAATTATGTTCTAGCTGACAAGACAGCTGTGAGACCAAAGTCCAGACCGTGAACGAGTATCTCTTTCAGTGATAAACATGTTTTTCTCGATTACCAGATAGAAAGTAGCGACAAAACACCCTCAAACCTCACTGCATCTGTCCTTTTGGATGCATTTTGCTTCACAGTTCGTGTTTTTATTGAAACGTTTCTATAGCCGCTCTATGGCTGTCTGAAAGGGTGGACCTATCTCGTGCTTTTCGTTGCCGATAGCTTAAATTTCGGTCGGCCACAATTTGAGTAGTTCACTCTCATTTCCTATCCATAGCAGTAGGTACAAATTCTGACGAATCCTGCCCGACGGTCCCTTATTTAGACGTGACTCCGCCCCCCAGGTGCACTTTGATCGGATCTAATCGCGTATTTTTCAGTGTTCACAAAAATCCCCGTCACCGAAATCCGGACCCCTCAAATCTATCCAGTTTATTGATCGATCCGATTAAGGATCTCCTCAGTGAATTCGCCTGCATGCATAATGAATCCGTTTGCTGCTATAATAAGTGCGGTAAGTTGTTGTTTGCAGCGTAACACCTCTCCCCATCAATCAATACGTATGATTTTTACAGATAGTCCTGTTAGTAGTCGGCAGTGTCAGCTTAACAACTCGTCAAGGTATGTTCGTGACTTTTTTTAGTTAGCTATGTATTTCCGGCTATTTATATGTAGTTCTACGCCTTTCCGGCATACTGTAGCAGCGCTACAGCACTTCAAAAAAGTTTTTTTTTTCCAAAAAATGACGAAAATGGCATGTTAGGTTGTGTCAGGTCATGTTAAATCAGTGCAAATTAAGCCTTACTCTATGCCAAATATTAAAAAAAATTAATTTTTTCAACCAACTGAAAAAAATTCTCAATCCGTTGCGCCCCTGAATAACGGCCGTTACGCGTGAGTAGGTTTTGTTTCCTCATGAGGTTACAACTCCAATTTATCCATTTTGCATGGACTTGTCATTACATGTCAGATCACGTCATGTACTCAAACTTCCGCTAGAAATTCACCTTTTTCCAACAAGTACACCTCAGTAGTATTGTCAAACCATGTCAAAACGTGTCAGCGGACGGATTATGCATATTTCATCTGAAGTCGTTGCCCTCGAAAAATAATTAATAGTAAATCGGCTAATTTTAAGCTCGAAATTTGGGTCAACTGTGGATCAGCCGATTATACCTGGCGCTTAGTCCTAGCGGAGTAAAAACGCATCCATGGTACTATCCAGGGCCCGGAATCCGGATCATTGGGATTACCCGTGTAAAGGTGTTTACGTACGCAAGTTTACACTTTTCCTGGCACTCATTAAGTTTTACCCACACATGATGTTGTCACTACCGAGCTGCTAACCATGGGTAATCATACTCATGAATGTGAAATCACCCATCCTCCCAATATTCCATCAGGAGCTAGCAATGGTTTCTGAAAAAAATGTCGGCTCATGTCAGATGGTGTCAGCGATTTGGTCATGACATGTCAGATCAGGTCGAAGTAGCTGTAATCGTGTTTGATCCTGTCAGGATATTTCATTACATGCTCAGGTTACCATTTACCTCGTTATTTTTCCACTCCACGTCAGATCGCTTCAAGACCAGACCACAACGTCATTTAACACGCCCTAATGCAGACTCTACCCATCGATTGACTGGAAATATTGATTTTATCAAATGGTTGAGCGATATGCTCATTTACACATAACCTTTCCTCTTCTTGTTGAAATCTACCACTGCTGGGGCTTCGATAGTTGGTGTTAACCTTACTGATCTCCCTATGACGTCACTAATCAATACGTTCCAGGAGTTTCATCCGAACAGATCGTCGGTCGACGGTCACAGCATCATCGATCAGCAGCTCAACGTCAGGACGACGATGGCCTTATACACTTATCATTACTATACGGTATCGTGCCATGACCGTGCCTACAAAGTAGGCGTCCTTCAAACCCTATGTACTGTAACCAAAAATCAATAAATCAATGTTTATTTATTCAATGGCATAATTAATGCCTTCCATGATGGCAGTATGTAATTTGGCCTTCAATATATGCCGTGTCGGATACGACGGCAAATCAAGGCGATTAAAACACGTATGCGCTCTGAAGGTAATCAATAAATCGACGGATATTGATTGCAAGGAGTGTTACTTGCCTTGGAAGAGCTGACTCTTCACCCCATTTCTCTATAGTGAAACGTTTTGGTCCATTGCTTCCGCGTAACATTGCAAAACCTTCGAACGGAATGCTTGAAGTACCGGTGACGAACTGGAAAATTTGGGAAGTTAGCCACGCCCATTTTATAGATCTTCGTACTGGGCTTACCTGTAGCAATTTCAAACGATCAGCGTTCGACATTTGAGCGACTCGATCCCAGAACCACTCAATGACGACATGTTCGTCAAAATAACCACCCTAAAATTTTAGTTTCAAATCAATTTGAAAATGATTTTCAGGCGGGTAATGCAAAGTATCGATCGATATTGATTACCCTATACTCGGTGTTTTTCCTCCAATCCTCCAGGTCGATTTCTCGTGATCCCGACAACACCAGCTCCACTTGATCTACGGTGAAAACTCGCAAAAAGTCGCGATCGATGATCTGAAATCTGCGATCTCGCTTCTCTCCTTCCTCTCGTCTTTCTGTACTATTTCTTTCGGCAAATAGCGAAGACTAGTCAATCAATTCCATATTCATTTAAGTCGGAATGGGATTTAAAAAATCGTTGGCACCGAAAACCAGCGCAAAAATTTTTGTGCAAGCCACGCCCCCTTCCCGCCCAGCCAATGGCGGATGGAGATAAATTATCCGCTGGCACCAACCTGATGCAATCCTCTCAATAGCGCCCTAGATTGTCGCTGTATTCCTCGCTCAACACGCCATTTCACCATCAATGAGATGAACTCCTCCTTGTTCTGGTCGGCGACTTCAAGTTCAGCGCCATTCGGAAGCAGTTCCTTCTCGACCACCTTAACCATCTTAAGATCATTAATGATAATTACTCCTAGGCAGATAATGTCCATACCTGTCCATTCTCCTCCTCAGTGACAACAAATGTCATTCCAAGAGAGGGATCCACGGGATTTTCACGAATCCACATCATACTACGATAGAATTCTGGATCGAATTCTTGCAGATCAAGTACGGTGACAGGCCTATGAACTCGGGGGTTATGAACGGCTCTCTATCATGGTCATTATTTTTTTCCGCTAGTTTTGCGCCGAAAATGTGAGTGGAGAGTAGTGACAAAACCAGATTCAGTGTTAACTTCTGCGAGCGACACTAAGCGAACTCGAGCGAGAAGCGACAACAAGCGAACCCAGGCGAGAAGCGACAACAAGCGAGCCAAGCAGGACGGTGTAAAAACGGGAACTATCACTGAGAATAGAAAGTAGCGATCGAGAATTTACAAATGCAAAAAACGCAAGAATAAAAATAACACGGCAGGCGAGAGCAAGCGAGTGCAAGCAACAAGATACCGGATGAATAACGTTTTTGTTAGGATGAGAATCGGAGAAAGTGCATAACTTAAAATGATTACTGCAACCGTTTGTGAACCAAAAAAGGAAATTTATGAGTTGACACGTTCAGCTTGAGAGCGCGGGTATGACATGAAAGCGAGAGAGCGACAGCAAGCGACAGTGAGCGATTTGACTTGTTGCTGTGAGATGTCGAACCTATTTAACGACTGGTGGAAATTAGCATTCTTCCAAGACAGCTACAAAAAATCTATCCGTCATAATGGTGTTGTAAGGGTGTTGTAAGCCTGCGTTCCAGCATTTACCGGATGTGCAAGTCAGTGCATCACGCTTGTGAGGAATAAAAGATAGAATGGAGTACAGAAAACTTACTGCTCAAGAAGCATTTTGTAGAATGTTCTAGTGAAAAACGTATCGATAAGGCATCGATGAAGTAGCGCCAAACCGAGAACTCGTCCAGCTAATTCCATCCTATAAAATTCTCTGTTTGTGGAAGTAGTTCCGGATACGTTTGACTAAGTTGAGCGTATTTATAGCTCGTAACTATAACTATAAATCTGATCGTAAATTTTTGCAGTACTACCATGAACCGCTCCGGAAAACAACCAGACTGCTATGCGGTGGTTACTGGGATCTTACCAAGATTTCGTCAGTAGAAAAAATTGGTAAATCGTAAATTTACTTGCAACTTACCATTGCATTTCTTGTTGCACAAGATGGGAGTGAGGACTGATTTGAACGGTGTATTGATCGGGAGCTGAATATTCGAATAGGCCATAGTATGGGTGGAATAGTTCTCGTGACAGTAGATAGAACAGCTCTCGGGATGGGCCTCCGTAGTCAAGCCTGGAAGAGATCGGATGTGGCAGTACGTGAGAAAAATGTCGTATTTGCAGGTCAGGTTACCGGCTCTTGGGACGGCTACTATAAACTGAGAACAAGGCGAGAACTGGTCCCTATACTTCAATGTAGGGTGTCCTATAATGCAATAACTCTTCTAATAAGAATATTAGTGGCGTAAGCTGTAGTAACTCTTGTTTTCAAACCTAGTAACTTTTGCTTTCTAGCCAATTCGAGGCATTAAAAAGCACAAGAAGGTCACAAAACGGCTGGGGACCAGTTCTCGCCCGATAAATGAAACTCCCTAAATGAGCCCAGATGCTTCCGCAACGCACTAATTTCTTTGATTCTCAGAGAAGGTAGAGAAAAACTGGAATGAGAAAAGTTTGCCACAGTTCCAGATGTAGGACTGACAAGCAGAGGGGAGTGGTGGGGGGAGGGGTGCGTGGGGAAGAAATGGCGACTCCGCCACTTCGGGGACCTGGATAGAATAACGAAAATTCTAAAAATATCAATCCCAATAATAAGTAATAAAAAATAAATATTTAAAGGAACAATAATAAAAATAAATAATCAATGAAAACTAATACAAAATATCAATATGTTTTATAATACGAAGTAATTTCAAAGGCGCCACCCTCCACCTTCCCCCTCCCATGCGTCAGCCACTGGCATGCCGTTATATCTTGCTAGGAAAAATTTGTCCCTGCAATATCTGAATCTCTGTGTTCCCTGTCCTCTCTACTACTACTCTCCTTCTCTGCGCTCTGTTAGAGTTACCTAACATTTGCCAAAAAGTGAGAACGATCGAGAAAGGATGGTCCTTCAGACCATTTCACAATTTCAAGGAGTTTATTCAACACTTTTTGCATGGATGGGAGGATTTTTGAGGATAGCGGGGACCAATTCTCGCAGAAAAAAACAAAGTATAGCTTACCCCTCCTCATCATCGAAGGCGATCGATAATCGCGCCCGTCTCAGCGCCACCGGATCAGCGGCTAGGATCTGCTCAAAGGCATCGTTGAGGAGATTCGATCGACTGAATCGAAATCTGCAAGTAGAAATTAATTACTACAGCACAACTGTGTACGAATTTTCTTGTCCTAAACGAAATTTAATTTTTGCAGTGGCGATACTAATTGAAATGAGGTTAATGCAAAACTTCCGAAGTATTTTTGAAGTATTTAATCGCTATTAATTCTCACATTAGGCCATAATTGATTATTTATCCCAGGTGGGCGGAGTTTACCTGTCCCAATGTCTGCCAGCTGAACTCACTTGATTTTTTGCGGTCCTTTACCGTAACCGCTGCGATGCAGTGACGCATAGAAATGATTGAGCTTCTCCTCCAATTCACTCGAAACAACCTGGTCGTCTGAGTCGAGAATGCTGGAATGAGTCATTGATTACCGTAACTCTTGGTACTGTAGCCAATATTATAATTTTATAGGAGGTACTGTGAAACTTGTGTTGCACCTAAAGTTCTCTCTCAGGTCTATAATCGTAACGTGATTTGGATGATTATGAGATGACTGCATCTGTATTTAACGGTAAATTGAGGTTTTGAGAGAGTGAATGGAGAGATAATGTGCTCCAGGGTAAAACTGCGCTCCAACGATAGTGTGAACATTATTTTGGAAAAAAAGAAGAAGATGCTTCTCAGTGTAAGAAAGATGTGTTATTCGATAGAATTCGTATAATAAAAGTTGGTAAGAAAATCCTGTAAAGGCTGGAAGACTAGCAATTTTATCGCGCTCCAATGAAGAAACGTGCTCTAGTAGCAACCATTTTTCTAGTGCGTAAAAATTGTGCTTCTGGATATAATTACTAGCAGTTTCAACCTCCATTTCGTCAAAAATACAGCATACTCGAAAATTCACGCAATAATATGCAAATCTGTAGTTTCACCTGATGGCAGTTATCAAATCAACGTCGTTCGCTAGTCGCGCCAGAGCAACGGCGCCCAACCTCTCGATCAGCCGTAGTTTCTTCCTGATTTTTGGTGCCAATTCGGGCAGCCGTTCCTCCACCAGCAATGCGATTTCAGCCGTTCGACTGGCCAAATCCAAAAGATTGCCATTCTTGTCTAGCTAAAACATAGTGATCGATTTTATAGATTTTTTTCGCTTCAAAGACGATTCCTTACGTTTTGGCGTCGAGTGGGCGGAGCACTTCGCCCACGCTTTCGATCAATAGCCGGCGCTGGTAATCGTGGATCAATAAGTGTAGTTCGTCTCGCGGCGTGATCAATGAACACAGTCTGTAGAAGTGAGAGATGAGTGGTTTAGAAGAGGATGTAGAGAAACAGAAGGAACCGCCCACTCACTGGGTTCCTTCCACTGGCTTGCCAATTCATAGGCAATGGCTGTGTGTCGTCAGCGAACAGATTCACAAACGCCACGAAATCCCTGAAAATCACGAGATCTCATTTGTCTGGCTGTCTGGCCTCTCCCCTTCAAACCTGTTATTTTCGTATTTCTCCGTCGGTTCACCACATTTTCGTATTCGGTGTACAATATGCTTAACAATAGGCGATGCATTATAAGCAGCAAGAGCAGCCTGCAAAAAGGGGGCGGAGTCGAAGAGCTGTTAGAGACGCAGGCAACATCAATCGATAATCCAGATATACCTCATTTTCGTGCAACATACTAACAAAATCCGGTCGTTGCAAAAACAAGGCGGGACCGTAGGTGGGAGTGGTGGGCGGAGATATTCCAACAGTTCGCCGGTTCATTGAATACCTAGGAAAACTTCGCAGGATGGTATTGATTTATTGATTATTGATAAATCACCTTTTGATCTGTTCGTTGTATTTGATCTCTGCTGCTGAAGGCCGCTGCCAAGTGGTTTTCTTCGACACATGGTCTATGTAGAATGTCCTGCCTCTGCGGTCAGTACAAGCCTCCCAACCTACGGTAGCAAGGTTACGGTAGCTTCACGGTAGACTACTGCACATAGAAGAACGAGGGGACATACCAGCTGGCAGAGGTGGGACCACGTTGAGATGAGTGGAAGATCCGGAGGAGGAGCTGAAAGAAATTTGATTCTTCGTACTTTGAAAAGAAGAACAGATTCTTGAGAAATCAATCAATAAATCAATACGCTCACCTAGCCTGGCTCATTGAACTTCCCGAAGAGGATGCAGACACACCAGACACTCTAATGTCAAGGTCCTCAGTTCGTTTGCTGCGCGAACGCAGGCGAGCCGATCCTAAACTACTTATGGACAGCAGTGAAAAATTGCATCAAATTAGGAGAGGGGAAAGAAGCAGAGAAAAGCAAAGAAGAATCAACGTCTACATATAAAGTATGGAGAAAAGAACGAAGAGATGAAAAAATTGGGATACAAGGAAGTGAATGAGAGAAGGACGAAACTCTCATACCTATTGATGAAAAGGGGCGGAACTTATGGACACCTCTGATTGGCTAAATCTTTAGAACCCCAGTGATCTTATTCGAAGTGGCATCTGCTTGCATACAAAATTCGATAGGAGCAATAGCAATCAGAGAAGAAACAGATAAAAGGAGAGAGAATAGTGTAAACAGGGAAAAAGCATGTCCAACCAATGAAGTGCTACCAATGGTTCCGCCCACAACTGTAACATTTTAGTTTTTAGCGCTAGAATTTTGTCCCTCAAAGGAAACCTAATACCTGCAGAGTCGAAATTCCTTAAGAAAAAATGGAGGACTCTCGAGGATTAACAAAATGCTTGGATAGGTGGATAAGTTTTTCTCGAAAATCAATACTTTATTGAAAATCAATAATCGACGGAAGTATGCAATACTCACCTTCCGTGTCCATCGGTTCGATGTACACCGAAATCACGGCCGTGAATGAGTGCCGTTGATCTGATTGTACGGCAATGTTAAGATCACTGAAACTATTGTGATCAATCGATATATTGATCGGAGGCGGATAGAAGACATGAAAACGTTGAGGAGCACGAATGAATAGTGGATTAGCGTCTAATTTTCAAACAAGTCTGGTCGGACTATAGTTTCTGAGACGGAATCCTTGGTTTGGTCATAGATTCGTTTTGCACCATTTGCAGGGTGGCCACGCCTCCTGAGAAGACCCATTTTTGAGAGCGTGGCATGTTTGTCGTGCGGTGGAGTATGAACGGATCAATTCAATGACAATAGATGAGACTAGTATCATTACAGGGAATCATATATAAATAGTTGAATTTTATGTAGATAAACTGCGCAACAAATTACGGTAGCGCTTGTTGCCGTGAATGAACCTTCTCTTGAATTTTTTTTTCACAAAAACTAAACTTTCCAGATTTTCAAAAATCCAGATTTTTGGTCTTTTCTGAAGCTGTACATGACATATAGCGCACTAAAAAATGTACCGATGCCGTGGCTGATTGATGCCACTTCCTTGTTGGGATTAGAGCACGTTTACTTCCGGCATGTTGTTGTGTCGCAGTTGGGCCGAGCGCCATTAGCTCTGCCTCCTCAATCGGAGACAAAGCTCGACGAGGCGCAATGCAATTGTCAAAACACGATTCCGATTCATGTCAGAACATGGCAATACGTGAAATTGCACAAATTGCCAGCTGTTCCATTCTTTTCTCCACAAATTGACGTCTATTTCAATGTTACTGCTGAATAGGGGGAGAGAGACCGGGGGAGAGGCGGGGGAAGGGCGGAAGGTGAGAGGCTTGAGCCAGGTGGCCGGAGTCATCTGATTACATAATAATGAAATGTACATGGGCATATGGGCATATGAATGTGATGATGAAGTGACGAGATCGAAGTCGCTGGATTTTTAAAATTACTACAAAAACAAAAAGTATTGTATTAGTTTATTTTTAGTTATTTCTTATTATCATTTTGGTGTGGAAGGTTATATCTGGAAACCTGGAATGGGTAGTGCCACGGGACTCTTTGATTGGCGGGCTGTGTCAATTGACCAATCTCAGAGCTTTTCCACGCCGCTCTCTCCAGGTATAACGCTCTACATCCTTATCATTTTAGCCATTTATTTTTAATAAATTAAACTGAAATGATTTTTTCGGTATTTTTATTATTCAACGAGTCCCTAGAGTGGCGGAGTTGCCATGTTTTTTTTTTGACACTCCCCCCCCCCCCTCCCCGTTCCCCCCGCTCCCTCTAGCTTGCCACTGCTGGCTCCACCACTGCCTATTACAGCACACTACCTGCACATTACCACACTGTGTGTACATACACTAGTAATAAGTATAGTGTACAATTGTAACGAGTACAAAAGTAAAACGCCCTATTATTATTACTAAGGAATAGTTGTAGGTTTTTGCAAAATCAGTGCCGAATTTTGAGGCTGATTCTGAATGGTCATGATTGGGTTCAAAGAAGATATTGATCGATTAGATTATTGATCGGTCTGGTAAACATTTGAAAACAAACTGCCTCAAACAACGAAGTATTATGAAAATTGATAGGTGAAACATGATCCAGAAAGTCAAGAAATGAAGTGCGTGGAAGTGAGCCCATAAATATTAAAACTGCAGCGACAGAGCGCCGCCCAAGAACAAAAAACAGGATGACGTAAAGCACAAGGGCAGGTAAATAAAGTGACATTTCCTCTGCAAATTTCACCCATTGGGAACTTGGCACTGGTGTACGAAAAGGCAGTGAGAGGGAATATAGAAGGATAAGTGTCCCCATTGTACCCCAAACACAGTACTATACAATTAGATGGGCGGAGCCAGCGAACTACTCCCATTCTTCGAGCAAAACAAATGAAAACACGCTGCTAGAAAAAAATCAGAGACGCCAGACACCACATTAGATATCGCCAAGTGCATTTGGGTAACGGCGCTCTAATGGAGATAAGAAACGACTGCTTCATGAAAAATTGTCCATTATGGAAACTCGTACAAGATCGAAAAAAGGCTGTCTCCATCCAAACTGCTAAAGCTACGATCACGTGTTCCTGTTGGAGGCGTGGCTAGATGTGGACGAGTTTTTTGATTTACAACAAAAATGAGTAGAAATTACCGAAAACATCTTTAATTTTAGACGAGTAAGCCACTCCCTGCATGGTTTAAAAACTGTATATTATTTAGATACAGTCGTAGTCAACAATTTTTGCACCGCAGAAAATCCCACTTGGTTTGCCGCACCGCACCACCCACGCAGTGCGGCAGGCCAGCAGATCGCTGCGCTCTCGGTACTGATTTTACCGAAGCATTTCGGAATGAAAGCAAAAACACAGAGGAACGACGCAAGACATAAACAAAACATCAGTGGCAATAACGCTCGACAAACATTCAGTCCAGCCGGTCTGCCGCGCCGCGTATGTGGTGCAACGCGGCAGATCAGCTGGACTGCATTCTGTGATGCAAAAACTGCTGATCGGTGCTGAATGTGAAGAATTCAGGCATTTTTTTCAGCAAGATCAGAATTCGTATGGATGAACGATTTAATCGGCCTCACTAGCCTGGTGCTGATTACCCAGGTAAGAAAAAGCGACTGATTAGAACTGATCGATCGATCGCTATTGAAATCTACGTATTCTTAAAGCTGCAACAAAGATGTCCTTTGGACAAATTTGCCGGCACTGCCAAAGTTCCTGGGCAACCGATGCTGACGTAGAGGCGGAGATAGTGGGCAGGGGGTACATCCCCCCCCCCCCCCGAGACAAAGTTGACGAATTTTTCAGAACTGCCTTGCAGAATAGATAATACTTGCGCGTTTTTCGAATCCTTGTATGATTGACAATTTTGAACTAATTTTTTAAAATATTATTCTGGGATTAAAATACTCACACATCGAATAGTCGAATTTTTCAGGTGGCCACGCCCCTTTTTGCGCCATTATCCCCGCCCCTTTTTAAGAAAAAAAAATTGGCATCCGCCACTACTGGAAATGCCTCTAGTTATTATCCACTTAAAAACAGTAAATATGTGTAAGTTGGTATTTACACACCTGTACATTTACAGTTAGTGCAACTCGTCCGGGGGCGTGGTTTACTCGCAATTGGTAATACTTGGAAGATTTCGGCAGCCATTAGTGACGGCTGGTCCCAATTTCTTTTCTAATATGTGTCATATGTGTCATTCATAAAAGGAGAATACCAAAGTTTGAGTAAAGGAGCCAATGGTAATTGGTGTGAGGGCGTGGCGTAAGCATTCTCTAATTGGTCGAAATTTCAGGTGGCCTTTCCAACAGCAAGGAGCATTGCGTAGTATGTCTTTTCAGATAATATCATCCAGGAAACAAAGCGACACTTCCGCGGCAATTAGCAAGATTCGCACTCTACTCCGATTCCGAGAGAGTGCACTAATTACGACCTTTTTCAAAGCGTGTGCAAACAGCGGAAAATCACGCCAAGCTAGCCAAATCCAATAGAAGATTGTCCAGACATGCTGCACTTGAAAAATCACAGCTGCATGCAAGGAAGCAGTCATGGGACTTCCCTCGGTTTCTCTGCAAATTCTGAAATTTCTCGGCGAACCCAGCAAGACTAGGAAATCTGCAAAAATTTCAGAGAACTAGCTCCAAATCCAATTTTCGGCACAAAACATTTTTTGAGCGAAAAAATGCCGGCTAACAAGTCCTAATGCATGTCGGCGCCGAGGCAATTGCAGTAGTCGTGAATCTGAATGAAGTGCCACGCCCGCTGGCCGCTAAGCAGCTTAAGCACGTGCTTGAGTATCCTAGAAAAAACGCTTCCGAATGCCCTGGAGAATTTTTATTCACTGCCGGAAAACCTCCTGAGCAAAGAAATGGGAAAACTAGGAGTGAGGTCATGTCAGGAAAACATTTTCTTCCTTAAAGTTACGCGTCTTTATTAGTTCGGAGGGGAAGTTGCTATTACTTGCGCTGTTTTATGGATCACTGAAGCTTTTTTCCCAATTTTAGTGTGATAAATGAATAAATAAATAGATAAATAAATAAATAAATAAATAAATAAATAAATAAATAAATAAATAAATAAATAAATAACTAAATAGATAAGCGCATAGTGAAGCGGAAATCATTCGCATAAGTGTTTACGCCACGGAGACAGCCAGAATTCAGCCAAATTGTGGATTTTGTCTAAAATAGAAATATACTCGTTGTAAATGAGCTCCTGTGGGAGAATCCAGGAAAAATTTTATTGATGTAAAATCTTAAGAAAGCTAAATTCTGGCACAGATATGCGTAGATATAAGAGCTATTTTGCTTAGATCGAAGTGACAAACAAAAACTAGTAAATATCTGGTAATTTTTTTCTTCCAAACTTTATTTCAAATAATTTTTGTCCTTCTAATGAAGAGATCGGATCAATCAAACATCTCTATATGTTATACTTGATGACTGTGTTTTGCTTAAGGATATTATTGTCATTATCAACTATTTTTAAGAGTGTAAAAAATATTATTACTACTAGAATCACAAATATGAAAAATCATCTAATAAACACTGGATATGGACGAAATATCAACGAGAAGCGACTCACGCAAGAACCGTTAAAAATGGAAATTCGAAAGCCAAACATTCATACTAGTACCATGGGGTGGAATATTTATTTATTTTGTATTATTTATTTATGTGCTATGCTACGATATGCTATTGTACATATGCTTGAAGCAAGCAAAGCATAGGTACAAACTTCCGTTCTACAGCAGACGTCAATGCTTGAAGCCCGCAGCACGCGCTGCTCAACACGCAACGTGGCACTCTGATTGTCTGCGCATCCTCGTGCGTCATTGATCTCGCCGCTCTGATTCTCGTCCGTTCTTCTTACTTCCTGAACCCGGACGGAGCATTCAGATTACCCAGGGTGAACGTTTTGGCGAGCGTGGCAACGATCGGTAAGTTTGCGTGATGTTAACACTTTCACCCTGGGTAGTCTTGATGGCGCATGCGGGTCATGTTCCAACCCGAACGAATAACTTCCCCTGGGAAAGTTGTCATTCAGAAAAATAATTGCAGAAAAAAATGTATAATTCAAAGCAGTTATGCTCAATATTTGAATTGAGGCTGAAAAATTCAACTGGTCGAATATTCGAATTTTGGGGAGGAAAATTTGAGTCTAAATTGATGGAGATTGTTCGACAACCTTTACCAAAACAGATAAAAGGCACTGAAATGATAAGTAGAGTACGATGTCCCGAAAATGCGACAACTGCTCCTCGTGTAGACGGCCCTTGAGGTCAAAAAACGAGAATTCCCCGGGGACTTGCGTACAACAACCCTTGATTGGGGCTATTATGAGTACAGAGACCGAACGACAACGAGTAACAGACTCAGACGCCAATTTCACGCAATATTGCAGAATTTCTGGATCTGTAGTGGAATTTTCTAGCAAATGAACGAACAGCCGAGCCAATAGCAACGTCTCAATAGAAATCAAAACCTAACACACACTATAAAACAAGGGAAGTCGCCCGAATGGCCAACGCCGGTGGGGCGTGGCCAACTGCGGCCGCACTCCCACGGGAGCTCATTGCATGTTCGACAACGCTTGCATCGCAATCTATTCCAATCGCATAAACGACGCCGGCATGCAACACGGAAATAGCACATGAAACGAGGAGAGCGCAGAGTCGAGGAGATCAGATTTCCGGTGGTGATCTATGCGCGCCGCAAAGTTGGAGCTAAAGATGAGCAGCGAGGCACTGATTTGAAAATTGTGACGTCAGCGATTTTGCTTAAAGAAGTTTCGAGAGCTAAAAATTCAAGTTGTGTAAGATGTACTCTGCGTCTCTGACCGACTAGTTGTAGTTTGGTTCTGCAAAAATTTTCTCAATAAGTTTGTTTTTTCAATTATTTATTTTTATATTTTACAAGCCTTCCTTTCAGGAAAAAAATTGAAAAAAATTGAAACAAAAGAGTAAATAATAAAAGGTAAAAAAGGCAACTCCCAAGTGGACAAAAAAAACTCTGAAAACTCTGCAAATTTATTTTGACTTGTGACAACCAGAACAGCTCTAAATCACCAATAAACATTGAAAATTCAGTTGCCCCGCCCCCTTTGCCGAAAATTAGCCAATCAGGGCGTTTCCATAGTGTGGTAAAAAATCAACACAACACAGAAAGTCACGAGCAAATTCAACGAAATTACCTATTTGTAATACTACATGAGCAACTGTTTCTACATAGAATTATGTCTTCGTCAATCCCCCTGCGTCTCTCCAGCTGTAATGATCTCTCACCCAAACTCTGTCATTCTAGCACGAAATATTGAAAATCGCTCTCTGAGGAAGTGAGGAGGTAATTTTTTTCTTTTTTCTGGGTGAACCCGTCGAAAATAGCCTAAAAATTTAGATTACATCGATTATGTCATGCAAGCTATTCATCGAAAATGTACGACAGGGTAGAGACGCAGACAACACAGGAGAGAGAGCAGGACGAGCTGGAGACGCAGAGTCGACATGCAAACACATCAATATCTCCGCACGCCTTTGCAATTTATCTGCGTTTCGAGGGGGAAGGAAGCAGACACATAGGGATTCCTCTGCGTCTCTGCTCCCCCTCCCTTCCCCCTCCCCCGCCCACCACCGGCATAGAATTTGCCGAGTTTTTAAAATTAGAATACAGTTTTTCCAACTGGACAAATCATTCAAAAAAAAGATGGACAAGTAAAAAAATCCTTCTTTAAATCATGGAAAATCTACCAGATAGTAACCACGAGGTAACTTACCCAGTCAAATGCTCAATTTCCACCAGCGGAATGACGCAGTTTGTGCTGCCAATGGCGATATCCAGCGACGACGCGGCCGAATACGAAAAATGTGAGTTCTGCAAGCTGATCAATTACCAAGAGACCAACCGAGCCAGCTGGTCGTTTATACTCAGCTTCCTGAGGCGCAAGATATAGCCGATGAGCAAAAAACACGCCTAATCGTAGTGTTTATCGGCGCGTCGTCGAAGACGAATGTCCGCATGCGCGAGGAGCACGAGATAAACGCCTACGGGTTGAGCCACTACGACGGCCGGGGTTTTACGTGGATTTCAATCCTGCACTGAGAAGTCGTGTGATGAATGATGTTGTTGATGATGGTTGTTACTCTAAGGACACGGTTGGATAGGAGTAATGGGTCAGAGTGAGAGTTTTTGGTAAAAATGTGGACAATGAGGATTTCGACTGTACCGAAACCATACGAGTAATGGTGGAAAATATCAGAATAGCTTTAAAGATGATCCTGATTATAGGGAAATCACAAATCTTGCAAATGAAAACAGTAAAGACGTATGAAACCGGCTCATCTGAGAGGATAAAAAATCTGAAGCTGAAAACATGGAAAATATTTCCCATCCCACCATATATGTCTGAAAGGAATGAAAAAATTTGAAATTTGTTGATGAAAATAGACGAGAAGTGTTCTCTGCTTTCTCGCACTCAAGAGTATTTGAGGAATCCAAAATTTTGTAGCTAAAAATAGACGGGGATGCCCCTATCTCACAGTTTTCACGATCAACCTTTCCTTTTTTATATTTATTCATTTATCTAATAAAAAAATAAATCTCCTGTAAAGGTGTGCCATCAAAAGTCGTACTATTAACTAAAATTCAACGGAGGAACTCAGTTACAAAAACAGTGATTACAATCAGTACATAAATAGATCTTCAATTTAATTGTACATAAATAGATACATAAAAAATTATCAATTTAATTATCATATCTATATCAATTTTTTGGGGCCAAGATTTCTACATCTGATTCTGTGTTTGTATACTCTCTATATTTTCCACCACTTTGACAAAATTTCGAACCGGACTTCATTTCACTACCTCTAAATTTCACTAAAGTTTTCGCTGAACTCTGCAGTGGATCTGATTCCAACCACGATATTTGAATTTGAAATTTTCGCGCCGCAATTTTTTTCTCAGTTCTCTGCGACTAGTCGCAACAAGCTTTTCCAAAAAAAGGCAAAATGAATCACTCCAAATACATTACTCTAGGTTTTTTTTATTTTATTTCATAATAATTCGGATAGAAATTCGGGTGCTATATTTTTTGTCAGAATGAAAGAAGCACATCTCGAGCACAAAATCCAAACATTAACATGGTAATCATCATCTCAACTATATGTATGTTCTACTTCACAAATGCTATATATTGTTTCGCGTTTTCATATTATTTTATAAACCATATATTTCAGCATTGATATTAACTATCAGCTGTAGGTACTATTTCTCCATTTCTGGTCATAGGATCTGTAAGAAACACATTACAAGCAGAACAAAATCGATTAAAACTATTCTGAGAAGAAACAACCAAAAGAAATTGATTCTTCCCGAAAAAAAAGGCCGCAATCTGCCCGAAAGATCGCCCACTTGCTCTTGGCATACTTTTCTATATAGATTTTTTTAAAAATATTTTCTATATCTGCTGTTGCATCAAGAACGAAAAAAAAAACGTGTTCTGAAAGGTATGATGTAATATGAAATCTAATAAATGTGAGAGCGCAGAGAAACAAGATGAAACGCATTTTTCTCTGCTAGTCTGCGTTTCTTCAAGTTTTTGCAGCATAAAATTGTTACCATTTCGCACACAAAACCACTATAAGCAACTAATAAGATTGACCTTTGCAGAGCATCGAAAAACAAGCCTGAATTTTCCTCTGCGTCTCTGACTAATACGTTTGGACATTTGCCAAAAAGTAAAGGAATTTCAGGGAAGTATTAACTGTACGAATAACTCGTTGTATAGCGCGACTACGTATAAAAAGCGTCGACTTAGAAAGTGGGCGGAGCTTGCAGTTTCGCAAGCGTGGGCTTCCAAGGAGATTGACCGGTGTTCCTCTACGCGAAGGTACGTCTCTCCACGCAAAATACTAATTTCGGAGAGCCCGTAATGAATTTCAGCGAGAGTGGGTGAGTGGGCGGAGCTTCAAGTGCAACGCCTCTTTATAAGGACATTTCTCTTAGGCGAAATAGGGTCATAAATTAGCAAATGGTGTCTTGAGTGGAAAAAGGAAAAAAGCGGGGCGAGCAACCACTGATACATAATTCTGTATATAGGAGAATAAGCGAATAATATCGCGTTTTCATCGTCAGGTTCAAAAAGACATCTCATGCTAGAGGTTGGGGACGTACTCTGAAGTCCGCCGCCGGACCAGCAGGCGGGAGAAGGGGTGTGCCTGACCAGGAAACGGGAGAATTGAAGTTTGCCTGGCCAGTTTACGGCTTAACTGACGTTTTCAGATGTTGCCTGAACATTTTACGGGTCAACATCCGAATCGGCTCAATTTACGGGTGTTGCCTGATCAGTTTCCCGGACTCGCTGTTTCCTGACCAGGAAACGGGTGTTGCCTGACCAGATTACGGGTATAGCCCGTTGCCTGACCAGGAAACGGGTAATAACATGTCAAAAATCGTTTCTCCACTTGTTAAACTTGCATACGTGTTGAGCCCTGTTTCACCGATCTCTGTACCCTCCCACTGTCTCATACTCTCTCGCGGCTTTTACGCGCCCAAATTCAAAATGCGCGTCCCATGACTAGCTTTGACTTTAATGTTTGATGAAACGCTTTTCTTTTCGTTTATCTGCGCTGTTCATATAAGTGTATACACCAGCGTTTTTGATTTCACTGCATTTTAGAGCATTAGTTTTCGAGGATCATAAATCTATCACCATTGCATAGCGGAGAATGGCTAAGTCCCATTCTGTAGGAACAAATTCACGCAGAGTTGATATGTTTGGGAAGCAAGCCCTTGAATTGAAGGCTTGTTAGTTTTGTCACTGTAGTGGCCGTAACAGCAGAGTGCAGAAATTCATGTCTTCGATATTCTATTTACATTCTATTGCGCCGGCGACGTGGCATTCATTTACCTTGCATTTTCTAAGATGGATTAGGTTGCATTCCGTTGTCAAGGACATCACTTCGTTATGTATAAGTCATTACTCTTGAGGTTTGTTCTAAAACAAGGAGGACGAAGTGGTGTTTACCTTCGCCGGCAAGACCATGACGACGCAAGACCATGCGGACGCGAAAAGCGCTTGTACCTGGTGAATGCGTGTCGATTTCTGTCAGCGAAGCCATCGGTAATTACTGCGTCAAAGTTCATCCTATTGAATGATCATAGTAGCATTTTCCTCTATTGCACGTTAATGATGGCACTTCGTATAGGTCGTTCTGCAACGTGGGAGAATGGCCCTCCAAAAACTCTCACAGCATCGAGAAGACGGAGAGGTGTAGATAGCGTAAAGTGCATAATCGAAAAGGTATAATTCTTTCAACCACCATATTTATACGCTAGTACCTTCCTTTACTACTGGGAGAAAATTCTCTATTTATTGAATACAGATCGAAACTCATTCGATAATTGTGGATTGGATCACATCTCCTTCATCCACAAAAACTCCTTCGAAAACTATTCCGAAACAGGAATTGTCGAAGTACGTCTGTCAGCAGCGCGATCACCATCCTTTTTTTTTAAACGTCTAGAAACATAATTCTTAGGATTACTCGAATCAATCCGTCGGCAAACCCCCGTCCAAACGCTTGTGACCGCGTCAAAGTAATCCCGGACGGAATGTCAACAGTGAGATACATTTTGTCTACATGGGTCGAAGCACACCACTCACTTCTCTCTTTCCAGGTCTCCACCTTTAAGGAGTTTTTCTCGGATTTGACGGAGCAGTACGGCGGTCGGTTCAAAAAGGTTAGTGCATGTGTTTCTTACGTCTTCTCTTTTTTTTTACTGTTTACTCCGAGTATTAACCTGCAGCGTTTCATATTTTTAGCTGAATGCTAGAGAAGTTGAAGCGCTCTCTACTCCCTGTGAGAACTGTTCGAAAGCACTACAAAGGGATCTGAAGCAAAGCACAACCACTGCTAAAGTCAGTCTGTGGAAATTTTGATTACAAAGTTGTGAAATATAGACATAGTATATGGGGTAGAGAGGTAATTAATGAATTAGCCGCCTGTTGAAGATATTTTGATGTAGTGTCATCTTCTCTATTTTGACCTAAATGCCTTCAAATCGAATGAGAGTGTCTAAGTTGTCGATTCAATGGATTAACCGTCACTAGAAGGCGTTTTGATTCTTTCCCTCGTGGACTGATTGACGTAATAGGCATTGTTCATGTTCATTTTCATTTTATTTCTGTATTTTTCAAAGGATCAGCAAGTATCTACCTTTTATTGAAAGATGAGAACGTTGTGCTTTTCTGTGGCATGCATCTCGCGAACGCCCAGATCACTTCTGGGTTCTCTTCAACATACTAATCCGAGCGAAAATTTTTTCATTGTTTTTATCTCTATTTGCATTGATATGTCAAGAGACACCAGGAAATGATGTCAACCTACGTTGTACGCATGCATTCAAGCGGCACGATGGTCTCGTCTTTCTGAGTGAAGTGCATGGATACAAGCAAGTGAAGGATAGCTTGTCAACTTTTCACTCCATCTTATAAGCCTCACCATGTTGACCACACTCTTTTGGGTAGTCTGTCCGCTTCATTTGTTGCTTTAGATACTTCAAGATTTATACATACAATCTACTCTAAACTGGAAGGAATAGGAAGCAGAAAGTACTGCCAGAGCTGAGTTTCATGACTAGAAGTATATCTGTCGAACACTTGTTTCTGCGCTAACATTTCCAAGGTCACTGCATTGAAGGTCTAGCTAAGGCATCCTACTATATAGTGGGTCTCAAAAACGACGATAGTTGAGCATTTGTGCCTATCATTTGCACTTCTCGCCTTCCCTCCGATAACGGCACTATTTCTCGCGTTCTCTCTTTTGCTAATATTTTCACAGCTATATTCCCCGGTGAAACATACTATAGAAGGGTCCGAACCGTTTAACAAGGTGAGTGTAAGACTGTTAAAGTGACAGGTAGACAGCGTTATTGGAAAAATCCTATTTTTGGTGTTTTGGTCCATCTCTGAGTTTTCAGGTAGAGGGTGAACAGCAGCTAAATCAAGTGCCATGCTAGGACACCACAAAATTGGTAAACAAAAAGAAATAATCCAAGAATTGATTTGCAAGCATAGACTTCCCAGTTTGTTTTTCCTTTTGCAAAAGAATTAAGCAGGTTCTGCAAACTAGACTTATCAGTTTCTTGAAGTTATCATTCGTTTGGGTCTTAAACACAAGCTACGTGTTCTCGACTCTAAAATGGTGCTATTCAAAGAAAGAACATTCAGAAGAAAGGCAACATCACTCTCAGGACTTTTCATTGGTGCAATTAAGGCAGCAAAGATTGCTCGTCTCTCCGACTCCGAAACCAAGGAAAGTGAATGCGTCTCTTCTCGATGCCCATCTGCATCAGAAGCTCCGGTAAGCTTTCTACATTTCACCTATTCCGTCTTTATATCTGAAATCGTTTAACAGCGTTGTATTTATAACTAAAAACAATTTTTGCTGTGTGCAGGAAGAGCGCGCGTTTGGGCTCAACCAAAAAAGGGGCATGACCGACAGTGGCCCCCGGGCACACGCAGTGCGCCGCCGCTAAGCGACAGCCAGAAAGGCTCACACAGAGGGGTGAAATTCTTAAACTGTACTTCTTAAAACCCTCCAAAATTCTCCCACAGAAGAAAAGCACAGAATTCTTGCTGTGCTGATCACAGAATCACTGTCCATTTGGTCAAATGAAGTCACTTTTAACCACTTGAAGAACTACGGTTCGCTCCGCAGCCAGTAGCAAATGGGTGCCCCCGGGCGACCCGGGGTCGTCCCTTTGCGTCCCTCTATTAAACATTAAATTAACGAGGGCACAATTGAGTAAATGGATGAAACCACTACCGGATTTCTAAGAACGGACCGTGTGGAAAGTGTGTGCAGTAGAACTAGTGCTCTACGATGCTTTCGAAAAATTGACGATTGAGCACATTTTCATTTTTTCCAATTTTCACGGTGCTACTTCAGGCGAATTCCACGCTTTGTCGAAATCAGTACAGCACAGTTGATTAGAGCTAGTATTGTTCTACAAGATTCCTCAAAAAAAATCAGAGAATCAGAGAACTGTTATTCTAGATTTTCAGCTTGCGAATTCCGAATCGAGTGCATTGAGCGCTAGACAAAAAGTTAAAAATCAATTGCTTCCCTTCTCTCAATATTCTGAGGAATAAAATTGATGATTACGAAGTAATCGGGTTGGATTGTTTCAAAATACAGTTTCCCCATAGAGTCTACAAAATTTCTAAAATTAATGAAAATTCTGTGGCTTCGCTCCAAAAATGCCAAGTTAGTGACAGCTGGGTGTCTCTTCCAGCGAAATGGCAACCTCAGCGAAGATCATCAGCAGTTTCATCAAACTATACAGCATAGTGCTATAAATTTCATTTCATCTCAAACGGAAAGGTGAAGCATAAATGAAGATGATAAATTCGCCATAGAGGATACCATCATCTGATTGAAATAGCTATCAAATTAGGCCAAATTCAGAAATTGAAATGAATTTGCATCTGCGAAGTGTTAAAAGCATGACAGCAGATATTGGTGTTGGACTGGCTTGCGTTACCATGCTGTATAACCAACGTTGCACCGCTTGAGGCGTATTATCGAATAGTCGCGAGGTCAGCACAGCGATTACGAAGGGATCTGTGAAAGTCACGCAACCCTTCAGGCATTGTTCTGGTTTTCCCTGTTACCTACAGGATTAGAGAGGTCATATCGGTTGTCGTAGCGTAATGCCTCTTTCAAATAGTCAAAAGAACGTTGTAGCTATATGCAGGCCGCAACATTCTTAATTCCATTGCACTCTTCAATCAACAACTTCAATTTGGGATGCATCCTTCATTTTCTCGAAGCCTTAATTCGCTGATGGCTACTGGTTTGGAAACGTACAACATTCGGCTAGTTTGAGCAAGCTTTCGAGTACTGCTGAGGAGTACTGCTGAGACTCCTAGCTCGCTGTAGGGGACAAGCAGCTGTCACTAACTTCGGATTCTCGGAGCGAAGCGACCGAATTTTCTATTTTCTTTTTTCGAATTTTGGAATTCTTGGAGATTCTATGGGAAACCTGTATTTTAATACATTCCCTTGCGGATGTATCGAAATGATCAATTTCGATCCTCAGAACATTGGAAGAAGAGAAGGAATTGACTTTTGAACTTTTCGTCTAGCGCTTTGTACGCTCGATGCGTAATTCACAAACTAGGAACGTAAAGTTATAATGTTCGGATTCCCTCCTTTTTAAGGGTTTCATTAGAGCAAGATTAGCTCTAAGTAACTGCATGGTAGTGGTCTCAGCAAACATGAAATTCTTCTGAAATTGCACCGTGAAAATTGGAAAAAAAAATGAAAATGTGCCCAATCGTCAATTTTTCAAAAGCATCGTAGAGCACTAGTTTTCCTGCACACACTTTCCACACGGTCCGTTCTTAGAAATCCGGTAGTGGTTTCATCCATTTACTCAATTGTGCCCTCGTTAATTTAATGTTTAATAGAGGGACGCAAAGGGACGACCCCGGGTCGCCCGGGGGCACCCATTTGCTACTGGCTGCGGAGCGAACCGTAATCTTTGTATTCAGCTTGTGAAATAACTCCCCTGCACCCGATTCAGAAATGTATTACTTGCCTTTGATTTATTAAAAATTTTTGAACTTTTCTTTCGAATGGACCCTTCAGATGACGGTTGTATTTTGAATTCTCCATAGCAGTATTTCATCGTTGCTAGTTAGTAAAAGTAGTCGAAACGCGCAACATTCACAACTTTCTATGTGAGTCGGCGTAGCTGTTAGCAGAAGCGTCGCAGCACTTGCATATCCTTAGGGCATCGTTAGCCACCTACCCTTCCTGACTGAACCCAAACACCCCCGGGGGCGAGCTGTATATCCGCTGGGGGCGTGGCCTATTTCGGATAAATCGCTACACTATCGGATAAACTATCGGATTTTTCCATCACAGTGAACACGTTCACCGGTTTGTAACCAAATTTCGTTATCCTAGTGGCAGTCAGTTCAGTTATACGTGAACACTCCAGGAACTTCTGGCCCCGGACCTTCGGAACTACCGCAACGACCCATTATAGAAAGGGTACGGCTACGCGACGTCCGCAGGTGGCAGATGTTGAAACCGTCAACTAGTACATGGTAAGCCGTTAACGTTTGTGCTATACTATTCTGCTAGCTCAGGATGGGAAAACTTGAGAGCAAAACTCGTCAGTCTCAGGCAATTCTTGCAACCTGTCCGCACTCATCTTGCTGACTACAGATCGCTCCCGCGGGCGGGATGCAGAATGAGCGCGGGCGGGCCGCTAAACGAGGGCATGCGATTTGCTAGAAAAGCAGCTCGTGGTAGAGTCAGCGCTTTTTAACCATCCCTCGGAGCACCGATGGAATTCAAAATTATCAAAAACTGTCATACTTGGAAATGGAGGATCTTTTGCAAAGACCGTCCATTCACTCGTCCACCCGTTCCGATATTCATATATGAGACCGAACAAATGGAAAAGTTGTATTTATTAATCCATTACAACCCATGATTAGATGGGATGAGTGTTCAACTACCATTGACTGCCAGTAGTAGTTCCTCATTTGTCAGATACATCAATCAAAGCATACAAGTTTTTAGTCGAAGCGTTTAGGGCGATTCATATTAGGCACGTGCGTTT
Source organism: Ancylostoma caninum (assembly GCA_037903475.1). Taxonomy (NCBI): domain Eukaryota; kingdom Metazoa; phylum Nematoda; class Chromadorea; order Rhabditida; family Ancylostomatidae; genus Ancylostoma; species Ancylostoma caninum. The sequence goes on from JBAJFG010000447.1 coordinate 57,997, forward strand.
AAGGCGCTTGCTTCTCTATAGGAGTGTTTATAATTTTTCACGACGCGATGGCGTCGCTGCGACAGCCACAGCGCGGGCGACGCGACGGGTATCGACATTGCGGCATGCTGAACGTCGCAGGTCATACAAAAGATGTTCGCCATCACTGCAACACTGCCATCACCATTTCTGTCCCCGATATCAGCGGATGCTGGTTTTAGCCCGATAACCTGGAAAAAACCCACAAATCTACCGTCACCTCCACCCTAGACTGTAGCGAAATCATCGCATCGCGTCTGTTAGTAGTCGCGACGCGAATTCGTCCCAACGCGTCGTTTTTCAAAAAAAAAATGAACAGGGCGCGTCATCACTCTGCCCCGTCGTGTCGCGACGGGCAACTCGAACTAGCACATCGCGGCCATTGTTTGCGCATGCATCCACTTGGCACCCACCGCATTTGAACAGGTTGTTGGGGCGCGACGGTCGCGTCGCGTCGAAGTATAAACACTCCTTATGATGAGAGTTAAGCGAGTCGTAACTGCCCGCTGACGCATCGCAGAGAGACGCACGCGCTATCAACCGCACTGGAGACGCGCGTCATTTCAGTTGAGAATGTACATACCGCATTAACTGCTCTCATGTGAAATAATCTGCAAAAGATCGTGTGCATCTGGTGAGCGAATCAGACACGCACCTAGTATTAATTGCCCATCTGATACTAACCACGAGCCGCAGTTGGCCCAATAGACTGACATAAGAGTTACTTTTATCGTACCACCTCCAGAGCTAGCTGATTAGTACACGTTTTTCTTAGGTGAGCAGTAGGATATTTTTGCACGCTTTGCGCCTAGGGCGAATTTGTTGTTGTTTCCTAAATTTATCGTCGTCCTTTATGTTTTCGTTTTTTCTTTCTTGAGACCGATCTCAGCCCTAACATTCGCCTCACCAGTCCTTGGCATTTGATTGGAGCTTCATCCAACTATTATTGATTCGCATTCCATGCCATCTAAATTCTTTTGCATCGCAGCCTCACTTGTTTTACTCAATGCAAAAGACTTTACATCGACAACATACAAGAGAATAGGACCCTCTTCACCTCCACGGACCAGCACAGCTTTATATGGCGTGGCGAACTGTCATAAACAAAACACTACCGCTCGCTCCCTGCCAAGCTACGGCCTAATACACTGAACCGTTTGGTCATAGCAGTACTAACATTTGAATTTTTTTCTCTACGGAAGCGTAGTGGAATCGTTCGCAGACAGTAAAGCAGGACAAAACATGGCTTGAGCAGAGTTGAGGGCAAGGTCCGGGCAAAATTACTTCCCGAATTTCTATTGGATTCGTAGCTCACGGCGGCTACTTGGACGAGAACTATAAAAAAATCCCGGAGAAGGTTCCACAACGAACGCTCCCCATCCACCAATTTCCATGGATGCGTTTGCTTTCAAATGACGTGATACGGCGCGCCTCACATGCTATCTTTTGTGGCGTCGTAGGCAAAAATTCATATTCAGAGGATCGGTGGTCCGTTTGTGGTGGTGGGGAAGGTTTCACAAAATGTTCGATAGGCTGTAGCTATCTGAGCGTCCATCGTTTCTCAGTATGCACGCGCCCAGCCTTTGTCGATTGGAGCGCGTTTTCCCCTGGCCACCGTAATCCTCGGACGTTTTGTGCCATATCTAGCGAAAGAGCTTATATTGAGCTCTCAAATTTTGAGAAATATGCTACACATATGGTTTGGATCCCAGAGAGCAAAAAACCTTTGTTCGCAAGAGTTTTACCGGACCTTGCCTTTAAAGTGGACTGAAGATTAGCTATCTATGCGTTTTCAATGTAAGATAATTCATGCATTTATATGCCAAAAAATGATTTAAAGTAGCTTTGGCACGGATACACATTAGTCACCTCGTTTGGTTTTACGTTTTTCTACTGTCCTCGGTTATTCCTTGCTCTCCTACCCCCTCCCCCCACCCCCGTCCCTACTCGTCCTTCGGTAATGGGTTCTCACTCGTTCGACTCCGAGATATCGGAGAACGACATTCGAGTTCCAAGCAAATGCTAAGGGCATCTCATACTGATCAATTTGAATAAACTAGTACTTTTTGTATCTGTAAAATAATGTGCTTGTGCGGTCGTTCCAGCAGTTGGAGCGACGGCCTAGCGCAGCTACAAAGGGGATGCGAATGATACTGTGGAGATCGGTGCATTTCCATTTTCCGTTTTTTTTTTTTTGGAATTTCGGCGTACTGTTGGACTCTACCCGTCGTTGAACGCGCTCATCCAAGGTTAGGGCGTCCAGAAGTCTTCAAGGAACAAGCCGCGCGTTGACTGCGAACTACATCCTCTCTTCTCTATAAAATTAAGAGAAACGAACTGTTTAAGACGTATATAAACAAAATCTCAATGATGTTGTCATTATCCCATTCTAGATCAGTATATGACCATGTATCGCTATTTGCTGGTGCTGATAACAAGTCAAATCAGAGAAAAAATAAGACATGCTGAGAAAATATAGTAGGATCGCATCGAGTGAATCGAAGGACGTAGATGCCGAATCCGTTCTCTTTGCTCTTAAAATACAGTACCGGCCAAAATTACATAGGCTTTTGAATATTTCTCCATAACTTTTGGTGCATTTAAGCTTTTCATGGAAGGGGACGAAAGCACTATTTTGTGATATGGACCTGTGGTTGCATCGGGGCTAACTTAACATTGTAACCAAAGGAGAGTGAGCTAATTTCGTAGAAAATCCTACATTGGTGTATTCCTGGAATGAAACCAATTTTGCTTCGTATGCTCTGATCAGTGATCTGAAGACACACGTTTTTATCCAGATATGAGTCGAATCTATTACAAGGAGTTCGGTTCTTGTTAAAATACTGCCCATAAAATCCCTTCTGCGATCTTTTGCGGATGCTGCAAAATTCACGATTTTGAACTTTGTGGGTAATTATTCTGTCTAAAGGGTACCAGTTGACAAAATGGTGCCACGTCATTGCTTCTCTATTACATGTGAGTGTCTACGACTCCCATCGAAATCTGAGCTTCGAAGTTTTGCTCTAAATGAAGTTATGGGGGAAACGGAGGAGACTTCAAAAGGCTATATAATTTTGGCCGGTACTATACATCCCCGAAGAATTTATTCACGTTTTTTAGTGCGCTGTTTAGCTACATTTTCATATCCTTAATCCTATGGGTATAAATTCAAAAGTCAAAACAGGATTCTTAATCAGAATCCTGTATGAGTTTCTTGCACAATCGTTAGCCGAAAATGTGCACAACTCGATGATAGCTGATGCACTTTTGAACAAACAGGACGCTACAGACAAATATTATCTCTGGTTGTCTTCGAGGTGAAGATTAGAACAAATTGAAACGGATTACTGATCAGCTTCGTTTACATTATGTTACGATACGTGTTTGGTAGCAAACACCTAAGTATACTGGAATGCTTTATTTAGTACATTGGAAGATAGTAAGAGCACACAACATTACCATTTTATTAACACCTATTAAGTGTTGGTTTTTCCTAAACAAAGAGGTAGATAAATAGTACAAGTGAGAATTCACAACTAAGCCTAATCTAGTTTTGGATGTATGTTCTGAACATACAAAATTCAACACTCAATTAGTATTCAGTTTGTGTTTATGATGGTTCTGACTGCACAAGGTAATATATTCTATAATGTTAAGTAATTGCGTCTTTTACAGATCAGTAGTTTCAAACAATAGATTTTAGTATTTCTAGAAAAATTGATACCCAGAAGAATCTATGGAGAAAAAAAATGACACTCGGAACGAATACTGTAAAGATAAAAAAAGTACACTAACACAGCCTTAACAAATTGCTGTTCCGTCGATTAGCGCACGTCATCCTACAAAAAATCCGCAACACATTGGCTCTTCAATGGGCTTAACTTGTGTTGTGGGACGGATCGTGAGAGCAATTGACGTGATTAATATTCAATGCTGTATGTTACTTCGACGTTTAGCTATTACCGACAGCTGCTGTTGTCACGAGGGAGGTGGTAGTTGAATGCCAGCGTCGAAGGACTCAGCGAACAGAAAACGTGGGTGCGTTTTGGGTGGAACAAAAATAAAACAATAGTTTCAACGAAAGATTTCCATTTAAATATCCTCATCCGCCTTCTTCCCTATATTTGTCTTGGACTGATTTTATTTGTGCTAGACTTTACGGGGCTAGGGGGATGGACTGGGGGTTGTTGGAGACGCAATTCAAGCATTAGACTAATGAAGCGCACATAGCAGCAGCAGCCTGTAATGCATCCTCCGCTGGTGCTCATTTTTCTCGTGTCTGATTCAAAATCCTCCCTCTGTCCAAGTCCCATGCAACTGTGTCCAATAGGTCGGTATGGCCTATTTTGATTCGTCCAGCTCTGGCCTTGTTTTCACAAGTTGTAGTTTGTAGTCAGTCTTCACACGTAATTGTTTATGGTGAGTAGCCTCACCGGGAGTAGTCTCCCAGGGAGTAGTCTCCCACTCGTAGACGTGAGACTAGGTCCGGCCGTAGTTTTCACAGTGCATGCTAAGCTAGATGTAATAACGAAGTGATATTCAGTCGATAATTGGTAGCACCCTTCCCATCGGTTCGGGCACAGTTGCGGTGGGGGCAGCGCACTAGGCAATCGCCGAAACGCTGTTGTTTCGTTTTCGGAATCGTCGTCGATTTTGGTAAGTTGAAATTGTTAACGTTTCAACGTTTTTTTTTAAACTGTTTTGAGGGCCACATTTGAGTAATGCTATATTAGAAGACAACTGCGGAGGCAAATCTCCACCAATTTATCCATCTTGCATTCGCGCAGTATGAACAATTATTTTGGGAATTTAGCATCATCATTAATATTGAATTCGTTTGAAAAATAATCCTGAATGTCCACTCGACTTGTAAAATTCTGCCGAATTTTCATGCGCATGCATGAATGTACTCATTACGAATAAAGTAAATAGCATATGATAAATTATACACTTCGCCACTTTTCTCTATCTCAAGTTATTTTTCAATGCAAGTTAGCATACCTTATGTTAAGGTAGTAGTTTGAAGGAGCACAATTTCCACAGTATCACTTGTCGTAACACGTATGTTACTCTGCATTCTAGCGTTACTTTTTTTAGGTTATATCCCGTACGTGAAGGGCATCATTGTGCACAGTGTGAAGACTACTGAACTTATTGTGCGAACCTTTCATTGTTCATTTTATGAACAATAATCCTTATAACGTAGTGAACTCGATTGTCATTTTTCGATTCATCATTAGTATTCTAATAGAACAGCTTAGTAACATAGCTTATTTATGCCTTCAGAGTGATTGTTTATGTAAAATAAAGCCTCCAAGAGGAAAGGTAGATACTCAGTGCCATTTGATATCACTCTTTATACATGGTGCCATTTGATATTACTAATGTTTATATAAGCTTTGCATTATCCTGAAGCTCTAACTCTTAAGTATTCTTGAAGAGATAAATTTTCTCTTGCAAAGGAAAGGTATAAGTCTAATAATTTTGTCGGTCACGTTATGTCCTCACGAATTCAAATAATTTGTAAACTAAAACATTAATATATATATATATATGATTCTAGACAGCATAAAATCATAGTTAATATAAATTGGCATTTTATGTCAGTGTATGTACAAGAGAACCAGCCCCTACCGGAAAAATCTGCTTGTATCACGACGTTCAGCGTGTCAGGTTATGCAGGAATACCGTGCAGATTTTCATTTTTACCTTATTTGGCAGGTGTTTTGGTTCACTTTTCGTCGGTGGAAGACCCACAGTTGTTTATTCACAGTGAAAATGAATGAACCTCGATACTTATTTGTCTGTGTTCATTAAGTCATGCGTAGGATAACATGCGGACGAGTATGGCTTAGAGAGAAGGGCTCGACCCAGATAGACGTGAAGCAGCAAGAACAGTGGGGAAATTAGGGGAAACGGGCTACTGCTATGAAAAGCTGCACTGGCTTCCTGTATTGGAAAGGATGCCACAGTGCGGGTCCACGGATGCGAGTTTGATGTACCGGGGTCCAGCAGTGGGTGAGATGCCACTGGACGGGTTCACAGTTGCGAGAGTGGTGCGCCAACGTCGAGAAGTGGGAGAGATGCTACTGTAAGGGTCCACGCATGCGAGAGTGGTGCGCCGGCCAGTAGTGGAAGACGCTCGAAAGCGTGTCGAGCGAAGCGAGCTTAAAAGAAGCCTGAGAGTTGGGCGTTAGTCGGACGATCAGGCTGGTATGTATAATTCTAGACAGCATACCAGATTTCGCTCGGGTGTTTTACTAACCTGGCTAATTCAATTCCGAAAAAAAAATTAAAATTTTCATAATTGTGATCATCAGCATGTTAGCGAGGCCCATCCAACTCTCTCTCACCTACCCATGGACGAGGTCCACGACGATTTCATGGAAGAAAATTGCCGTATTCGCATTCTGTGGTTTTGCATGTTTGAGTGCCACATTAAGCACTCTTTTATCCGTCGTTTCAAAGCACTCTTCTATCTGTCCGTTATACGTCACCCTAAGGAAATCGTCTACATTGTCAGGCCATAGAAGCTGTTAATCCAATCATTAGAGAAAGACTCTATAATCTTTAATACAGTTTGTTCTGGCAATACGCGTGCTTTTGAAACCAACTCAGGGTTATTCCTTAAAGCGAATCTTAAAGCAATCACTATGAATGGGTTCGTTCCAATTATTTCAGTTTTTCATCCAACTACAACATCTCATCTTTACATGAGATTCGATACGCTTATATTTATGCCAGTTCAATTCCTTACTAGAGGCACAAGGCATTCTGGGGGAAGGTTAACCCAGTCTTGTGGTCACTTTTGGTTTTTCGTATTCGTCGACTCGTCGCAGCTTCATAGAGTCATCTCTTGAGCCAGCTTTAGTTCTGGGAAATGGTACACGCTAAAGTCCTGTAATTGTTTAGAAACTTTTTCTTTAGAAAGTCCCTTTGCAATATAGTGTGATGATGAAAAAGAAGTTGAATTGAGTTTCTTACAAACCCTCAGACGTGTCCCAGATCTTGTTCTTCAACGGAAATGTCTATATATAGTAGTTTCAATAACTTCGATGATTCGGATCGTTTGGAACTTGACGAAGACCGCGACATTTCTTATGAAGAGCAACCCATATATGAAGGTAAATCAATTAAGCTACTTCTGAATGAATTTTTCTTAACGCTTTTCTGCTTTTTCTAGATATATCTATCTCATTCGAAAGAAGTATGGAGTCTGTTACACATACCGGAAAAAACCCATATGGCTGCAGCTACTCCGGTTCAAGAGGAGTCTCAGTGATAATTTGATTTTCTGCCCTCAATCCTCATCAAGTTATAGCAGTGCTTCTAGGACTCGTGATGTGCCGGTAACAAGCACATCAGGTACCTCATCTGCATCCACACACAAAGTAATTAATGGAGAACGTCATGTAACAACGATGGAGAGTCCTCATGTTTAGGCGTTGTACAAAAGAAAAAAAACTGCCGCCACTTGACACTGTGGGTCTCATGAAACTAGCAGAAGAATACGAGAAACAACCGTTGCTGCAGGAGTTAGTGAAGCGAATAATACCTGTGTCCTTGACGATAGTTGTATGGAAATCTTGTATCTTATTCACAACACAAGGTAAAGGTCTGTTTTAATGTAGTTTACGAGGAACACGAACGTTCAAATGCTGTCGTGACATCTCTGCAAAAACAATTGAATGAAGAGGCCAGGAATAGAATTCGTGTGTATGCCTCGAAATTTGGCCCAATGAAATTCTCAGCCCCTCCCGGCGACTGGTTCGTTCGTGCTTCAATATATGGACCAGGTGATGACCGGGCACATGCTTGCATCCTCCATGTATGCTATTTTGATAGCTACAAGAGCAACTATTTTTAGGATGTAATTTGGTTGCCATATACAATCACCTAAGAACAAATCCACCATTCTCTAGGATGGGCTCGAAGTTCGATAGTAAGAAGTTCCTATAAAACTTTATCACAGACGTAGAATGAATAGCGTAAGTTTATAAAATCGATCCAGCGATACATCAGTTTTGCACGCCTTATGTGATTCAGGTGTATGATGAAGGGAATCGTCATTTCGTAACAGCACGCCTTCGAGGTCAGCAAAATATCCTGATACGCCTGGACCATCAGATAACAATAGGGCAGTTGGCTGCTCTTTGCTTTTTCTACACGGAAATGTGGCGTGTTAGCATCTCACAGGTGTTCGATCTGCTTGAAAGTGTCCTATGAAAGGAGCTTTTCAAAATACCATCGTTGAAACATGCCGTTTTGCTGGAGATCCACTTTTCAGTGACGGAGATTTGGCGACTAAGAGGGATGTCGAAGATGGAAATTTGAAAAGCATTCAATTTACGCTGTGGGCTTCATATACTTTGTATTTGGTAGGAGAAATACATCCAGCGAAAACAGTCGTCGTCAATTCAAAAGATGTTCGCTCCCACGACAATCAGCGGAACAGCACATCAATTGCGAGCAACAAGATTACTCCGTCACTTCATGACTGTATTTCATATTATTATGTAGTAGTTGTTGTTGTATTCGAATTGCAGTTTGGAGATATGTATGATCTTCTGTTAGATGGAAATATGTAAGATGTTCAATGAGATGGAGTTTTTCTTTCACGCGCATTCTTTGAAGAACTGTCTGTAAATTCCTTCATCTATGAGTGAATTTCGACAAAAATGTTTTGATTTTCCACAGAGCTTTGTGAAATGTAATCCTGGAGATATCACTCATCTAAGATACCACACTACTTCGTGTGAAATTGGTCCGAGCAGATTTGGATACCATGCGAGTTGTGGCTACTATAATGATCTTTCTTTTCATGATATCGAGTTGATTCTTAATGGTCAGGACTGTGCTATCTGTGAGATCACATGTCTGTAAATGCTTTCATCTTGCATCTATCATCTTTTTTTTGCATAATTTTGTTTCGTGTCAGAAACAAAATGCTACTGATAAGCTCCTTCATTCCTGTGTACTGAGTTTTGGGCGACCATTCAATTAATGTATGTGGGCATTAATTTTTTTTTGCAGTTTGCAATGTTATAGCTGGACCTCACTAAAAGGGATTTGGTTGTGTGGGGCCGAGCATTAAATACAAGACATGGCGGACGAGGGAATACTAGGAATATTATGAAAGGAATATGTCTAACCGGTTCAACCTGAACTATCCTAGCAAACTATCCTAGAACTATATACTAACCTAGTCCACAGAGTATGCTCTATCATTGTTCGTTTGTTGTCGCTGGTGAAGCGATAAGAGTCAGCCTGCATGTGTAAAGCCATGGACCCCTCTCTCTCCACTTTAGGCGCCGGTACACCCTCATCACAACCGTGGACCCGTCTCCCCCCATTTTGGGCGCCGGCGCACAAAATGGGGGGAGACGCCGACAGCCTTCCACATCAGTGAATGAAGAATTGGACGCAGCCCCTCTCCGTTCACTCGATGATGATCAACTAGCGGTTTTCGCTGTGAAAATATCGAGACAGAACATCGGTTGCTCAATTACAACGCGGCTTCCGATTTTCCGCATTAAACTGCACATCAGGATTAAGAATGAAGTTTGGAAGCTTTCATGCTATAGTTAAAGCAACTATGAACCATAACGTCTGGAACGAAACAGTATTGTGCGCTGTCTGCGGAGAGAGGATTTTCCACAAGAATGCTTTGTGTTGTACGCCTGGATGTCGTCTATATCTGTAAGTTTGAAGCTGGCGGCCATTAGATCCTAATATCCCTACCTACCTAATAAAACATAATACCTTAAACAAAGAACGAAAGATGGAAAACGTAGTTGGAATGTTTCCGACAGAGGCTGTCTTTTTTGGGTTCGAATTAGCTGAAACGCCAAGTCGTCTTCGATTACAGTCGGAATGCGAGACGCTCTTTGTCGCCCTCATTGAAATATGCCTCTATAATAAACATGTAATCTATCATCGCTGGATTACCATGCTGAGGACATCCTACACATCGAAACGCCGCAAGTACTTTCATCATCTTCATTCGAAAAAGACTGCAGGCTGTACAAAAATGCGGTGTCGTCTGGCAATACGCGTGCACTTGAAATCAGTTCTGAATGCAGTAAAATCCGAAGCAATCACTATAATTTCCTTTTTTTGAATAATTTCGGTTTCATGCATCTATGCGCCGTGTCAAGTACGCATGAGATTCAAAGTACTCTTATTCACGCAATACCAGTTCTTATTTAAGCTTTCACAATAGGTTGCACAGGGATACTCGTAACGGAAGAGACTGTCGAGATTTCCATAGATACAGATAAGCGGTGATAATCCACATGCTGTTATCCATGGAAAATGATAATTGTGAGCGCTTTCAGAAAATTGTTATGTGGCTATTAAAAGAAAGATAAATATATATAAATATATAATAAATAATATAATATAATCTATAATATGTATAATATATATATAATATATATAATATAATGTAATGTAATATAATATAAATGTATAATAAATTTATATATATAAACATATATATACAGCATACATTTCACACAATTATGCACTCATTCAGAAGGCAGAATAAGCTATGACTTTTGTCTTGATGTTATTCATTAGGTGTACCGTAAAAGAGTTGTTCCATGAATTTGTTGTTCATTATATGGATGTAGAAATGCTTGTGTTAGGAGCAGAATTGTTTGTACGACTACATTCCTATGGATAAAGATTGCTAGCAGTTTTTACATGCATGAACAAGAAGGGTTCTGTTCCCTTTTTTCCTGACCTTTTTTTTCATGTTTACACTTAGCGGGGGATGCCTCTTTCACAGAACGTAGTTTTGAAATAAATACAAGTTATCTAGAATTATTGCGGGAATGTCAATGTATGGTAGTTTCAACAGCTTCATTGACGGTGTGGATATTGATGATGATCGCGACATTTCATATGAGGAGCAGCCAATATACGAGGGTAATTAGTTAACCTCTGCCAGAATTAATTGTTCATAACGTGCTTTTTCTAGACATTTCGAATTCAGTGAGAAGTGGAGAATGTGTTACCCACAACGATGTGGTCGCAAATGTTCAAGAATCATCTGAGTGAGACAAATGAGCTTCTGCGATATAGGCTCATCAAGCTATAGAACAACGCTTTCAGAACACGTGATATGTCGACTACGAGATCGTCAGACGCCCCACTTTTCACCAGAAAAAGGCCTATCCCCACGAGGCAAATGCCGCCTGAAAATGTGTCTAATGATCTGAGAGAAAGGTGGTAGTTCTGTTTCCGCTGCTCAAACGTGAGATGATTATATATTGTTATGTTCAGGAATGCAGTTTGTGCAAATTCGTCGCTAATGGATGCCAGCTATGGGGAGTCTTTGGTAAACCTTAATAAGAGATTGCACTTCACAAATGCGACTCTTAAGGTGGTCAATTACTACGTTGGTAAACAATACAGACACATCAGGGAAATAAAGGTCATGTAACAAGAAAGAAAATCCCCCATGTTTAGGCCTTGTACAAAAGGAAAAAACTCCCGCCTTTGGATACGGTCGGACTTATAAAACTAGCGGACAAATGTGACGAACAACCGTTGCTGCAGGAATTGGTGAAACGAATAATACCTGTGTCGTTAAAGGTAATCATATGTAAATTTTTTAATTTGTTCAAGAAAAAGGTAGGTGTTCGTTTTAGGTGGATGTGGTTTATGAGGAGCAAGAACGCTTAAATGCTGTCGTGACATCATTGCAAAAACAACTGAACGAGGAGGCTCGGAATAGAGTTCGTATCTACGCCTCAAAATTCGGATCCATGAAATTCCCAGCGCCTCCCGGCAGTTGGTTAATTCGCGCTTCAATATACGGACCAGGTGACGAACGGGCAAATGCTCAGATTGACCGTGTATGCTATTTTGATAGTTATAAAAGTATCTATTACTAGGTTGTGATTTGGTTTCCATATACAACCACCTTCGAACAAATCCACCGTTTTCAAGAATGGGATCAAAATTTGATAGTAAAAAATTCCTGAGGAATTTTGTAACAGATATCGTCAATAGCGTAAGTTTATATCATAGATAGAACATCACATCAGTTTTGAAAGACTGATGTAAATAAATTCAGGCGTATGACGAAGAGAATCGTCATTTCGTGACCGCGCGTGTTCGAGAACAGCAAAATGTTCTAATACGCCTCGACCATCAGATAATAATAGGTCTGTTGGCTGCTATTTGCTTCATAAGCACGGAAGTGTTAGACGTCCGATATGCTTGAAAATATTTTTCGAAAAAAGCTTTTTGAGATTTCATCGTGGAAACATGCCGTTTCGCTGGCGATGCACTTTTCAATGACGGAGACCTAGCAGCTAAGAGAGATGTCGAAGATGGAATTTTGAAAAGTATCCAGTTTACACTGTGGGTGTTTTTTTTTTCTAAGCTTACAAGTGCTTCATATGTGTTTAGTAAGGGAAATACATCCAGGGAAAACAATCGTCGTCAATTCAAAAGAAGTGCATTTCCACGAGATTCGTCGGAACTGCATATCAATTGCGAAAAACAGAATCACTCTGGCTCTTCGTAACTGTATTTCATATAATTATGTCGATGCTGCTGTTTTCGAGCTGGAGTTTGGAGATCTATGAGATGTTCTGTGAGATGAAGTTTTTTTTATGCGCACTCTGTGAAGAACTGTCTGAAAATCCTTTTGTCTGTGAATAGATTTCGGCAAAACTGCTTTGATTTTTTACAGCGCTCAATGAAGTGTAATTTTAATCGACATCAATACCACATTACTTTGTCTGAAATTGACTCGAGCAGTTTTTGTTCCCATCCATCCGATGGTTACGGTTATTATAATGATCTTTCTGGTCATGATATGTGCCTTTTGTTGAGTTGATTTTTATTCGCCTTACTGTGCCTTCTGTGAGATTACGTGTCTGTGAATGAGTTTCAATTGGAGTTTGTTTTTTCGCATAAATTTGTTTTTTTTTCTTTTTTCCAATGCATAAAGTTGATTTTGGCATATGAGGTAAATGTTTCCGCTTGTGGGGTCGTTTCTCCATTTATATATATACGTATTGGATGCATTGTTCACCTTTCAATTTCATACCACTTGAACACTTTCCGATAATGCAAAATCCACAGTATGCGTGGCTTTCACAGCGAATAGCGTTTTTTATCATCATTTTTATCTTAGAAAGATGAGCGCTTTGGATGTGTCGCGTCGAGTGAAGTCAAGATATGGACTGCGGGAGAAGGCTGCGAAAAGTGAGGGTTTTCTATTCATTCCTACTCATGTTTACCAGTGCTTGGTAAATCGGTTCACACATAGTGGCCTATAGCAGAGCATTATTGCGCTCTTACTTTCACTATGACTTACTCGATGGTCCAGTTATTTAGGATCGCGACTGGTGTCGGATTCAAGTGATAGTGAGCACGAGGTGGTAGGAACGGTCCCGAATGCAGTTTCTGTGATATCTGAATGGGGTGAACCCAATCCAAGTCAAGAATCATCCTTGGACAATTCAATGGAGATCGAAGAGAGCTGCGAAAATGGAGTTTCGGAGCAGCGACAGCCTTCCACATCAGTGAATGAAGAATTGGACGCAGCCCCTCTCCGTTCACTCGATGATGATCAACTAGCGGTTTTCGCTGTGAAAATATACGACCGAACATCTGTTGCACAACTACAACGCGATTTCCGATTCTCCGCATTAAACAGCACATCAGGGATACGAATCCAATTCGAAAAGTTCCAAGCCATGGTTAACGCAACTATGAATTATCACGGCTGGCAGGAAACGGTTTTATGCGCAGCCTGCGGAGAGAGAATTGTCCACAAGAACGCGTTGTGCTACACGCCTCAATGCCGTCTATATCTGTAAGTCTGGAGCTGACTGCGATTAATTTCTGATATAAGTTTCCGCTGTTTGGAAAACTTCGAAATATATCGTTGTTTTTTTCTAAACTCTAACTAGACCAGGTGGACTTCTTCAACGTTATGAAAGAACTTCAACTTCGCTGCAGTAGTGATTCAGGACTAAAAGAGAAATTACAACGGTACTCTGGGGTTAATTTCGGCGATTCGGGCCATAAACATTGACATAAAAATTGTTTTCTAGCTCGTTTTCCAAGAGATTTTGATGAGAAGTTCGAGGGCAAATACGGAAGGTTAATGAAGATCACACAATTTCCCCAAAACGCTCCTCAACTGCCGAATTGTTACCTTTTCGTGGGCTTAAGTAGTTTATGTCGCTAGTGTTCGACTTCAATAATTTCCAGTAGTAGAAAGTGAATCGACACAATCAATATGTTTGACCGTCAAGAACGAGAATGAAAGTTCTGGGAAGGATGAGAATGACCCAAAAGGTGCTCTGCTCATTTTCGTTTAGCACTGTTCAGATTTTTGCTCCCATTAATCACTGGTGAAGTGATCGCTCATGACATTCATGTCCTGGACGTTTCGGACTCAAATTAATATCACCTGTGAAGTGAGGTTGAGAAAAATTATGATTGATGTAAGAGAATGTAAAAACAGTGCTTCAAATCATTTTATTCGATGATGCAGAGCCTATTTGTTGACATTTTGTTAGACGCTTTCAATACTCACTCTGCAAGAACGTTTATGCTGCGACCTAGCATTCAATAGTGTATGGGCGGCTTTGAATTTATCATTAGTGCGATTTGATTTAGAAAGAATCCTGGCATATCAGTGGTCAACAAACGTGTGACAGTTACCAGTTGTGATGCTGCAGTCCAAATTAGGCAAATTGTTGAACGACACGCGAAGGTAAGCCTTTGTGCTCACAAAACATTCATCTTTCTAATTCTCACTCATTTCTAGGTAATCGTGGATAAGCATCAGGAATTGCATCAGCATAGGAATACTCGTAAAAGAAGAGACTGTCGAGATTTCCACAGATTCAGATCTAAATTAGAATCCACTAATTCATTTCGTAATGGAATGATGACAATCCAACTGCTATTATCAATGGATGGATTCAGCTATCAAGAGAATCAAAAGTAATACATGTACAAATGTCCATACTTGCAGGGAGAGGCTTTAATCCTATTTAATTTAGAGGTTCAACATGGCTGACATCCGCGAAAATTATTGATTTGCCACCCGGTCTAAGAATTTTAAGAGAAAATACGGTACTGATAAGTACAGTGTCAGCAGGAAGGCATCCCAATGAATGCGAATTCAGAACGGCAAATTCGGGTTCGTTTCACCGAAATTCCACGTAGCACAAATGTGTAAGGTTCCATGAAATTTTAGAGTTCCATGAATTTCTGAAGAGATCTCGACTAAATCCTCTCGTTATTTCCGTAGGCGATAAGCAATACCGCGTCGCAGTTAAAGCTAGCATTGTAACGGCAGATCATCAGGCAAGCTACAGTTCATAGGGAATATTCCTGGCTTATATACTATTCGCAGCTAATGTTTGCGTACTTTACTAAAATTTATAGAAGGGAACACTTTTTTGGTTTTAGGCGATCATGGCGTGCTACAGAATTAAAGGAGCCGGAGGCAATTTCGGATGTTGTCGATGTTACGAAAAGGGGGAGTATTTTGAAAGGAGGCACATATGGCCACACATGGAGAACTATACGCGGAGAACGCCGCAGTCCCTAAAGGAGGACATTTCATCTATGAAAAATGGCATATACGGTACCTTTTACGTTACTAAAAGGTGCAAGCACTACAAATACTGTTATCATGAGTGCTAATATCTCTTTCATTAGTGAAATACATTTTTTGGCAGGCACCTCTATTTATTCCGAGATATGCAGCGCTGCAAATGTGGCTGTTGACTACTTACACAACGTACAGGAAGGCATTGTTAAAAAAATAATGCAAGGTACCTTTAAGAATAATTTTTGTAGGCATAAATATGTTACTTTTTGTAACACTCTAGTCATTCTGGTTGGTACAATTTCTTTGCTGCAGAAACATTGTGTGAACCTGTCCGGAGAGCTGGTGATGGAGTTTCATCGTGGCCTATGACTGTTTCCAAAGAAAATAGGGATGAACTTTCGCAAGCACTGAGAACCACAGTATGGAGTGGAAACGCGCGTGCTTTTCCGCGGACGCCAGACGATATAAAACGAATGACAGGCTCTCAGCTAATGGAGGTATCTACATGCTCGTTGAGATAGTTTATAAACTATGAGTGCTTGGATGTATAACAGATACTAACAACAACACCATTAAATTGCTGCAAACCTTGATACGATTTTTGTTTTAGTTGTTCGAATTCGTTGTCCCTTTGATGCTTTTCGAAAATCTCTCTTCCTCACGTAAAGCCGCAGCCGTTGTGATGGCGTTTCTTTTCGTTCTGAAGAGCGAAACTGCTGAAGAGGTGAGGTGTGGGTGAACGTTTTGGGTTTTGTGTCCCAACCCCCCCCCCCCCAAATTTTTAGCATGTTTTATTGCTGATAGATTTACTAATTTTCAGCTTGACAAGAAGGCGTGTCTAAAACTTGGATCAATTTTAAGATTGCTCA
The DNA here is from genome assembly GCA_037903475.1 of Ancylostoma caninum. Lineage (NCBI taxonomy): Eukaryota > Metazoa > Nematoda > Chromadorea > Rhabditida > Ancylostomatidae > Ancylostoma > Ancylostoma caninum. The sequence goes on from JBAJFG010000447.1 coordinate 74,482, forward strand.
GCAGAATTTTCGATGAAGTGTTCGGAAAGAAATATGCCTCTATAAAAAAACATGTAATCAATCTATTTTGTTTTTTTCTGCAATAAATAAGCGGTAAATTCGGTTACATTCTAGTGGTCGCTGGATCACCATGCTGAGGACATCCTACACGTCGGAACGCCACAAGAACTTTCATCATCTTCGTTCGAAAAAGACTACAGGCTGTACAAAAATGCGGTGTCGTCTGGGAACACGCGGGCAGTTGAAACCAGCTCGTGGATACAGTAGGTCTTGAATTCATCCATATAATTTTTTTTAAAAATAAATCTGGTTTCATGCATCTCTGCACCGTGTCAACATTGCATGAGATTGGAGGCCGCTCATCTTTATGTCCGTCGAGTTCTTTAGTTGAGGCAGCTATTGTTCTGGGGGGAGGTAAGAGCTGAAGTTCTATAACTGTGTGGCAACGTGTCTCTAAGAACCTTCTTTAACAGATCGCGTTAATGGGAATAGAAGCTTGAATGGTGTTTCTTACAAAATATCTGACGTGCTCCGTCAGATCTCGTTATTCAACGGAGTACATGGGCGTGCCGTCAGGGCGCTAAAGAATGCCGGATGCACTGCTTTCCTGTATGTTTTATAATCTCTCTTCTATGTTATCCACATCGTTTTGAAGCGTAGTAAGGTGCGGTCTTTTGCAGATCCGCGATTTCGCTTGCTGGCTTCCGCTACGGCACTGTGTACGGTCAGCGAGGCACGACCACCCAAAACTATGTGATCTCTTTCTTCCACCGTGGCCGTATTTCAGTCGGCGAAGTGGTGTTTTTCGGAATAACGGACACAGAAGTGTTAATGGCTGTGCACAAGTTGGATGCGGTATCTCCTTTTCGTGAGATCAAAACGTGGTTACGTTCTAATGAGGAGTCGGAATTACTGAACACGTATCGTTACATGGAGTCTAAGAACAGGTTCTGGTTTTCTGTTAAACCTTTATCTGAAATAATTGTTACATCCGCTAATAACATTAGAGGACCCGGTTTTACTATTCAATTCCGATCATCAGCTAATACATATTTTTTCTGCAAGAAGCATAAGTTCCAGCCTGAGTAGTCTGCAGTACGATTCATCTTGTGTATTAGTTTGATGCAGAAGGAATGGCGCCAGTTCTTTTCATGAACATTTAATTCCACTTAAACTAAGCATTACATCTGGACATGATAATACCCATGTAGAGCAAATGAAGATTTTCTATTCTGTCAGTATAAGAGATTTTTCCTGAAATTAGCGGGACGTTCCACGAGATATTGACATACGCCGTCAGGGACCTGATACGGTAACCAATGGTCGGTAACCAATGGTCGTTCCCGGTGACGTAACCTCTACAAGTTATCGTTCATTAAAACTGCGAAAGAAATTAGCGTCAACGCGAAAAATCGCCATTTTTTGCATCAAGCTAATAAAAATGTATTTCTGTGGTGATGTTTCCTGATCGTAAGCTTTTTTTTTCTTCGAAAGTCGAATACAGTAATTCTCATCGAATGCTATCTCGTTGTAAATAGATATTATAGTGCCGCTTCTTATAAGATTGTTTCTGATTCGACGCTGTAAGTAGTTGTCGATCATATCATTGCTGTTCAAGAATGTACCTTTGCTCAATGTTCATCTATGTGACTTTATTGCGCTAAGATATGGGTATTGATAATAGGCTGCAATTTGTGAAATCAGAATATGTCGTTGTAACTATGTCATAAGCTTATGTGCACCTATTCTGCTTTGTTCTGTTCATGGTTGCAAACCAAAGCTGACAGTTCACCGCAACCGTCTGCACATCGATTCGTCGCCGTTCCAGGAGGTCTAGTACCACCCCATATGCCTCATTTGTAACAAAAAAAAAAGACTTTTGCTCATGGCAGATGCTTCCTGAAATTGCGGCTAATGACATGAGAGACAGGGGATAAATCTGTTTTTGCTTCTGAAATCTGAACACATCTCAGATATTTGTGTTCGGGCATGCGATTTGTGCAAGTTCGTATCTAATGGATGCCAGTTATGGAGAGTATTTAGTGACCCTGAACAACAGGTTACACTTCACGAATGCGACCTTTGAGGTGATCAATCACGACATTCACAAACAGTACAGAAACATCAAGGAAATAACCGCCATGTAACAAGAATGAAAATTTCCTCATGTTCAGGCGCTGTATAAACGAAAAAAACTGCCGCCTCTCGACACTGTGGGTCTTATAAAGATGGTGGAAAAATGTGAGGAACAGCCGATGCTGCAGGAGTTAATTAAGCGAATAATACCTGTGTCTTTGAAGGTAGTCATATGGAAATCTTGTGTTCACCGCACAAGGTATATGTTCGTTTCAGTTGGATGTAATTTATGAGGAACACGAACGTTTAAATGCTGTCATGACATCTCTGCAGAAACAACTGAATGAAGAGGCTCGGAAGAGAATCCGCGTCTATGCCTCGAAGTTCGGCTCAATGAAATTCCCAGCCCCTCCCGGTGACTGGTTCATTCACGCTTCAATGTATGGACCAGGTGATGAACTGCCACATGCTTTCATATTCCGTATATACTATTGGGATAGTTACAGAAGCAACTGTTCAAGTTGTAACTTGGTTACTATATATAACCACTTGAGAACAAACCCCCCGTTCTCAAGAATGGGATTGAAGTTCGATAGTAAAAAATTCCTACAAAATTTTATAACAGACATTGTGAATACCGTAAGTTTATATCATCGATGCAACAGTACATCGTTGTTGCACGCCTGATATGATTAATTTAAGGCGTATGATGAAGAGAATCGTCACTTTGTAACAGCACGCGTTCGAGATCAACAAAATATCCTAATACGCCTGGACCACCACATAATAATAAGTGAGTTGGCTGTTCTTTGCTTTTTATGCACAGAAATCTGGCGTGTTAGCATCTCACAGGTGTTCGATCTGCTTGAAACTGTCCTTCGAAAAGAACGTTTTAAGATTTTATCGTCCAAACCTGCCGTTTTGCTGGCGACCCACTTTTCAATGATGGAGATCTAGCGGCCAAAAGGGATGTCGAGGATGGAATTTTGAAAACTATCCAGTTCACATTGTGGGTGTTTTTTAAGCTTATAAGGGCTTCATAAACATTGTGTTTAGTAAGGGAAATACATACAGGGAAAACAGTTGTCGTCAATTCAAAAGAAATTCGCTTCCACGAGAGTCGCCGGAACAGCACATTAATTGCGAACAACAAAATCAATCCGTCACTTCCTAACTGTACTTCATGTTATTATGTAGTTGTTGTATTCGAGTTGCAGCTTGGAGATCTGTGAGATGGAGTTTTTTTTCATGTATACTCTGTGAAGAACTCTGTAAATTACAAAATATATGAGAAAATTTTAGCAAAACTGTTGACTTTTCATAAGAGCTTCATGAAATGTAATCAGTCTAACAAGGGAAGGATACTTGTTCGCAGTGACCATTCATGATGCGAAGTGGAGTACTAGATACAGTTCTTGACACTGTTTCCGAATCCGTAGTCCAAATTTCCTGCGCGGCTCTGTGTAGTGAGTTACAGCCAATTTTTTTCGCGCTGATTTAAGATGAAGTACTTATTTGTTGGCTCCAGGTTGTGCTTGGTAGCTGTTTCAGTGTATTCAAACTATGGAGTGGTTTAGGAGAGAACAAGGGATTGTCTTCTGCCAATGCAGCTGCCTGACCCCGATTTAAGTTAGTGTCCTTTATGTGGAATAGTGTCCTGCTGTGTTGGAGATAGGATATACGTAGAACCTTTAGAATCACTCTGAATCCTTGTATTGTCGGTATGCGAATGCGAAATATGGTATAACTGCCTAAAAATACCCTTCTCCACTCAGACGAGTTCTGAATCAGGAATGCAAAAGTTACTACTACTACTTACACAACGTACAGAAAGGCATTGTTAAAAAAATAATGCAAGGTACCTTTAAGAATAATTTTTGTAGTCATAAATATGTTACTTTTTGTAATACTCTAGTCATTATGGTTGGTACAATTTTTTTGTTGCAGAAACATTGTGTGAACCTGTCCGGAGAGCTGGTGATGGGGCGCCATCTTGGCCTATGACTGTTCCCAAGGATAATAGGGGTGAACTTTTGAAAGCATTGAGAACCACAATATGGAGTGGGACTGCGCGTGCTTTTCCGCGGACGCCAAACGATATAAAACGAACGACTGGCTCTCAGTTAATGGAGGTATCTACATGCTGCTCGACATAGTTAATAAATTATGAGTGCTTGAAAGTATAACAAATACTAACAATAACACCAATAAATTGCTGCAAACCTAGGTACGATTATTGTCTTAGTTGTTCGAATTCGTTGTGCCTTTGCTGCTCTTTGAAAATCTGTCTTCGTCACGTAAAGACGTAGCCGTTGTGATGGCGTTTCTTTTTGTTTTGAAGACTGAAACTGCTGAAGAAGTGAGGTGTGGCTGAATGTTTTCGGGTTTGGGTCCCACCCCCTTTTTTGGAATTTTTTGTGGTGATAGATTTACTAATTTTCAGCTTGGAAAGAAGGCGTGTCTGAAACTTGGATCATTTCTAAGGTTGCTCGGCAGGATTTTCGATGATGTCTTCGGGAAGAAACATGTCTCCATAAAAAACATGTAACCAATCATATTTTCTTCTGCAATAAAAAACAGCAAGAAATTCGATTACGTTTTAGTGGTCGCTAGATCACCATGCTGAAGACATCCTACACGTTGGTACGCCACAAGAACTTTCGTCATCTTCATTCGAAAAAGACTACAGATTATACAAAAATGCGGTGTCTTCTGGCAATACGCGTGCCGTTGAAGCCAGCTCATGGATACTGTAAGTCTTGAATCCATCCCTATATTTCTTTTTTTAAATAATTCCGGTTTCATGCATCTCTGCACGGTGTCAACTTTACATGAAATTGGAGCAAGCTCTTCTTTATGCCGATCCAGTTCTTTAGTTGAAGCAGTTATTGTTCTGGGAGAAGGTAAGGGCTGAAGTTCTACAACTGTGTGGCAACGTGTCTCTAGAATGTTCCTTAACAGATCGCGTTGATGTGAATAGAAGCTTGAATGGTGTTTCTTACAAAATATCTGACGTGCTCCGTCAGATCTCTTTCTTCAACGGAGTACTTGGGCGTGCCGTCAGAGCACTAAAGAATACTGGGTGTACTGCTTTCCTGTGTTCTCTAATCTCTATTGTATATTATCCACATCGTTTTGAAGCGTAGTAAGGTGCGGTCTTTTGCAGATCAGCGATTTCGCTTGCTGGCTTCCGCTACGGCACCGTGTACGGTCAGCGAGGCACGACCACCCAGAACTATGTGATTTCACTCTTCCACCAAGGCCGTATTGCAGTTGGCGAAGTGATGGTTTTCGGAATAACGGACGCAGGAGTGTTAATGGCTGTGCACAAGTTGGATGCAGTATCTCCTTTTCATGAGATGATAAAGTGGTTACGCTCAAATGACAAGTCGGGATTACTCAACACATATCGTTATATCGAGTCTAAAAAGAGGTTTTGGTTTACTGTGAAGCATTTATCTGAAGTAATTGTTACATCCGCTAATAACATTAGAGGCCCCGGTTTCAATGTTCAATCCCCAGCGTCAGCCAATACTTATTTCTTCTGCAAGAAACAATTTCCAGCCTGAGTAGTCTGTAGTGCATTTCATGTTATGTATTAGTTTAATGCAAAAGAAATGGCGCCATTTTTTTTAAGGATATTTGATTCCTATCAAAAGTTATTCATGCTTGCGGCGCGTCAAAGTTTACGCGCCGATACACAGTGCAAAGGAGAGCGGTAGAAGACAAGATAAATCCTGGCAGATAAGCAATGTTCCTAGTTTCGCCGTTGCGACTGCCGCGCGAACGAACCGCGTTTCCATTTTCGCCGCTTTGGGTGGGCGCGAAAACTTCGTGGAGTTTTGTCTAGGCGCGTAAACTTTGACGCGCCGCAAGCATGATAACCTTTCAAACAAAGCATTACATTTGGATATGATGGATATGATAACATACTTGTCGAGCATACGAAAATCTTTTATTCTGTCAGTGTTAAAGATTTTTCCTGGAGTTAGCGGGTTGTTCCACGAGAGACAGACGTACGACGTCAGGTACCTGCTCATACGATAACCAATGGTCGCTGCTGGTGAAATAACCTCAAAAAGTTATCGTTGATTAAAGCTGCGAAAGAAGTTAGTGTCAACTCGAAAAAAGCGCCATGTTTTGCATCAAGCTAATAAAAGTGCACTTCTGTGGTGATCTCTTCCCTGATCGTAAGCTTGTTTTTTTAATTGAAAGTCGTATCCAGTACCTTTCATCGAATGGTACCTCGTTGTAAATATTATTCTGCCGTTCCGTATAAAATTCTTTCTTATTCGACGCTGTGAGCATGAAATTCATCATCGATCACATCATTGTTGTTCAAGAACGTACCTTCGTTCATCTATGAGTGATTTCATTGCGCAAAGATAGGAGTATTGAGACCCAGCTGGGATTTGTGAAATCAGAGTGTCGGTGTAACTATGTTACAAGCTTGTGCACACCTATTCTGTCTTTAGTTCTTGTTAGATTTCCATTCATACGGTTTCTTCGACACGTTAGCTGATTTGCCTTTAATAAACATATCATTGTAGTGACATTGTGCTGACTGTTACAAACACATTCAAACATGTGTTGTAGATGAATTCACAGCAATTTGAACGCTTCCAACTGTGGAAAGCTGGAATTTCATTGGATAAGCTTAGAACTGATATTACTGTCATAAAGAGCAGTAACAACATATCCAATGTCCAGAATGATGTCTGTTCCAAAAATTAGAGCAATTCAATGTGATTTCTCTAATTATCCAAGGCGCATTTTATCACACGCCAAATCGTGGAAATTGGCGCTACAAATCGACGATCAATAGCAGGAAGCGCGCCAAAACATGTTTCGCCTATAAAAACGTGGCAACACTTATCTCATCTTGGCGGGCGGCCAATTTGCAAAATTCGTGAAACAAAGAGTAATTGAAACCACAAAAATAGGCAAATCCTAAACTGATCTATTATTCTTGCTCGAAACCTTAGTATTTATTTCATTATTAGACCGCATACCCGGCTTCGCTCAGGACTTTTGCTTTCTCCAGTTTTTCACAGTGATATGGTGATATGAGTAATTTGTGATATACATTCATTTAAAGCGCTCACCACTTCGGTGACCACCATGTCAGATGACCTGGGCAATCTTTTTTTTTTCAGAGGTACGAAAGCGAAGACGTTGAAAAAGCAAGGAAATAGATAATTTCGTGCGAAATGGTCGTCACATTAGTGTTAAACCTATTTCAGAACCCAGTAGACATGTTCTCGCTCGTGCCGGAGTGGAAGCAGAAAAACAGACGAAATAAATAAATTAATCAGTCCCCACATTGTTGGAAATGGTTCTCAAATTTGTGTTCGGCGCAAGGAGAACCGCAGTACACATGTTCTTGTTCGTCTATGAGCGAATTATAGAAATCGATGGAATCCATAATCTGATATTCTTCCCCAATATTGTTGTGGTGTTTGTGTTAAGCGTATCCGAAAACCTTGATGGGAATGTTCTGTTGTTTTTTTTTTCTTTACAGCAGAAATGAAAAAATATCAAATTGATAACCTAGCGGGAAATGGTTGTCGTATTAGCGTTAAGCGCGTTAAGAAACCCTATTACACTTGTCCTCGCTTACCCCTCATCAGAAGTAGAAAAAAACCAATAATCGATAACTTGTCTATTAACGGTGGTAACATTCATGTTCACCATACTGAGGAACGCTAGTGGGCATGTTCTCGCCAGTCGCTGGGCAAAAACAGCGAAAAATCAATAAAATCGATGTAATGAATAAACCACTTGATAATGTCCAGTGGAAGGTAGCCTAAAATCTCCGCCGGCCGCAGGAGGGCCTACTTGCAAAATTTAGTCCACATACACGCATACAAACTTTCACTTTTGTATGTACAGATGAGTTTATAGCAGGCATTCACAAAGCTAATGCACAACATTCGCCTGCAATTGCCTGGCCAGTTTCCGGGTGTTGCCTGGCCAGTTTCCGGGTGTTGCCTGGCCAGTTTCCGGGTCTTGCCTGGCCAGTTTCCGGGTGTTGCCTGGCCAGTTTCCGGGTGTTGCCTGGCCAGTTTCCGGGTGTTGCCTGGCCAGTTTCCGGGTGTTCGTGGTTGCCTGATCAGATTCCGGGACTGAATTTCCTGACCAGCTGCCGGGTGTTGCCTGGCCAGTTTCCGGCTCTCGCGTGCCTGGCCAGCAGGCAAGCACGTCTGCTGGCCAGGCAACGAGACCCGTAAAATGTTCAGGCGGCGGACTTCAGAGTAGAGGAGCCACATGTGTCTCGACGTCTGGACTCTGGCCTAGTGGAATAGGTTAAAAGACAACTAACCACTGCAACCGCCTGCTTATCACAAGGTAAAGTGATTGTCTTCGATTTCCCAGCAGTAGCCAATCGTAGCCGTCGGGAATCGTCCGTTCTCTCGAAGAAATGATAGCTGACCTCTGGAAATCGATTTATCGATTAGCTGCGCAGTAGCTGTAAATCTTGTAACTGACCTTGTATTAGCAGCCGTGCTTTATTCGTTATCCTAATTGGGGGTGATCTGGCGAGTACGACGCCTGTTAAGCCGTCCACATATCTGCAAAGGCAAGTAAATATGTATGTACAGTACTCTCTTTGTTACAAAGTAGGAGCAGGCATTCGCTAGTAGCCGAAAAAAAAGAATAACAGTTTTTATAAGCATGTACTAGATATGTTATACATGTAGTTTGAAGATAAATGTCCATGTTTTAATCATGAAAAGTCAGGAAAATCCCATTACCAAAGCTTCCCCACCCTAATAACAAGGGGATTATCCCCTCAGTGGAACTCCCTAAACTCTTATTTACTTTTGTAGATTCGATTTATGTTACAGTAAACAGCATTCTGGCTCGCTTTGTATAAAAATCCTGAACTATTCCTATACTTTATTCTATTCTTCCAAGTTCGCCACTTCCGGTTCCTTAAGGGAACTTCTGGGGACCAGGAACCCTTTATCACCTCTGAATTTTCCAACAACTGGTGAACATAGGTAGTCACGGAACAAATATTCAAGCCATCCCAGAGTTTATTTCCCTGCTACCCCAAATAGAGAAATGAACCTCAAATAAATACCTTTTCCAGAAAATTCCAGAGAATTTTCTGGTTTTCATGAAGTCCAGTTCTTAAATATCAACAATTAGCCAATGTAGGAGTAGTTACTCTCGTTCATAGCGGGGGATAATAATATTAAATCGATAGTTGTGTTATAACTAGTAATTTAATAGTAACTTGATAAATATGTACACACGTAACAGTGGCGAACGCAAAGGGGCGCACGTTCCTCCTACCCCCCCCCCCCCACACGAGAAACGGCCCCCAAAATTCTTAGAAATGCCTCATAAAGTAGTGGAAGAGTTTGAACTGGCCTATCTTTGACAGTATACTTAGTTTACTCTCCTTGTAATTCTGTAAATATTTAATTTCGATTAATTAACGATAAAATTAATTTTTTTCCCACAATTTTGCTCCTCCATACGGGCCCTACCCGCAGAGTGGCGGGGAACCTAATTTTTTCCAAGCCCCTCCTCTCTCTCGCTGGTTGAGTATTTCTGCGTCCGCGACTGGTACGTATTTATGGTTAATACAATACAGAAGCAGGAAATGAAAAAAAAACAAGAATTTAAAAAAGGAAACGCTCTACTTTGGATAGATCCCATCAGTTTATTGGCATGTTTATTTATTCATTTATTTATCTCATCAGGAGTGATGAGCTAAGGTAACCATAACAAAGAGAGTTGTACAACTTTACTACCAACCGTGCAAAACCCAAATGGGGCTGCTATAGGAGAACCTCTACGTCTTGGAAAATTCTATAAACTGGGAGATTTCAAAACGACCTGAGACAGAATTCGTAAGACCAAGGATGAAACCGGAAATTTTTACCCCACGTTACAGATTTGGTAATAATAGGGTAGGAAAACTAAGAAATCTGGAAATAGGTAAAGAAGAAATTGGGAGAAAGAACTTTTAGCGTCAATATGACTTCGTGAGGCTAGTCTTTCCTAGCCGCTTTGAAGTGAGAGGTTTTTTTTTCTCGGAATTACCGCAGCACTGCATCAAAGCTCACTACGAGTCATAAAGACTATCGCTTTGTGGAAGAACTGGATATTTTTTGGAGCTCAAAAATTCTATTCAATATGTAGGATTAGAGCATGCTTTCGTCCTGACTCCTCAGCTCTTTGAAAATTTTTCAACGACGCAAAAACTTCATACAGTAACCCAACGGATAAATCACTTTCAAGGCTCATCATTCTCAAACCCGCTCCCCTCTGTGCAACTGCGACCAATGTGACGCAAATGACGCACACGACAAAAATGACAGGCGCTCAACTGGTTCGGCGACAAAAACGACGACTCCGATACGGTGGCTTGACGTTCGCTGTGGGCCGCTGCCGCCCCCAGCGGGACCGGCAATGCATCAGCCGGGTGCGCGGCCCCCGCCTATCACGACCTATTGAACTTCGCGCAGAGTACGTCCCCGGGGACTGCCACGCCCATCACAGCGGCTAGACTTCGCAGCTAGTGTCAAAACTTTGATGGGAGATGGGAATTAGGTAGGATGAAGGATCATCCAGGAGAAGGGGAGCTTCTGAACTTGCAGTCATTCACAGAATCAGAATTTTTTTCTAATAATGTTTATACGAAACGGATACTAGGAAGATTCTAGAATTATTCTCTGGATGAAAAATGAAAATATTACAATTTCTTTCACGAAATTGTAATATTTTCATTTCTAGAATAGAGTTCTCGAATTTTCGGAGCAAAATAACACTAGGGCTTAGATTCCCAACATTTTTGAGTACTCCCAGCCATTTTTTTCATTTTTTCCGGGAAACCGCACAAGGTATAGAGAGAATGTTATCTCAGGGCTTGGTTGAGCAAAAATATTAGGCCGCAGTGAAGATTTCCAGTGGATACGTGGATAATGGAAATTTCAATTCTATCAAAACCACTCAGAAATAACAGTAAATATCAAAGTGCGTATATCACAGAAAAGATTCTAATCCTGAAAGTTTCTGCAGGGAATTAACTCTCAGGCTTATATTCACAACACCTTTTTTTCAAAGCATTTCTTTGCACCCTCGCTTTTACTAGGGAACCAGGTACAGTAAAAGGGACTGCAACGATAACGGATAGAACCCGAACTGATAATTTTCCAGGGACGTAAGGCCGAGGCTTCGGTGTGAACAGCTTAATTCCTAGCTTGACATTTTACGTTATCGCGCTTTGATTAAAAAATACCTCAATATGGAAAGTTTTGTAGAAGTAATGGTGGGTCACGCCTGTTAAAGAGAGCACCTACTGAAAGCTCGTTGTGAAAATCCCGAATGTTTTCAAAAACCCAGGACTTTGGGAATGTCTTCGCATAATAGGCCGCGTTGGAAGTGTCCTTTTACTTTTTTTTTGTTTCTCAGCTGATTGTACGCGTTTTCTCGATTGCATTCGATGGCATTAGAGCACCGAAATCTTTTTGGAGCCTGAGAAAGATCGACTACCAGCTGATCTATCCGCTAAACCATCGCCCTTTTCTAGTGAATTTCCTCGTTACGCCTTGGGTACTAATCTGATTTCCCTTATTTTCTCATTTTTTTGTTCTTAGTAACTGCTATCCTTTTGCATTAAAATTTTAAGGCTATTCTAGCTATTTGACTAGAATTAAAGATAGGTTTCGACAGAATTAAAATTTTCTCTCATTGCTCCTCTGTTAGGGAAATTCATGATGTTTTGGTTTTTGAGTGACCTCTCTGTTAATCGATGTTAATCTCTCAATGGTTATTTCTTTTGCAACGGTGCGGAGAGGCCGCATTTCATTAAAAAAAACAACTAATTTCGGCAAAATCCGCCTGGTGAAAAAGACGGCCTTAACGATCTTCTGCTATCCGTCCTCATTCCATTACTCGCGCAAATCGTCCACATCTGAAGAAAGCAATCTGATCATAAACGTCTACAGACAGTATTTCTGATGAGAATGAAAAGTTCTGTCCTCGAGAAAGTGTGGAGCACTCCCGATACTTCAGAAATATGCTGAGATCTTGAGGTCAAGAATTTCTGTGGGTGCTGCCTTTAAAGACACACTAACATGAGCTGACATAATTAACGCACCTACTAGAATAAGAATGAGATACTCGTACCAGCCAGGTACGTACCATCCAGCGATTCGCTTTTCGAACATGATGGGAGTTCTGCAGGTAGGTGTACTGGCTGACACCCCTGAGGAGCCAACGTGCTGAGCAGGCAGCAGTCCTCATAGTGAGAACAAGCAAGGTGTGGGAGAGGCTAGTGTTAGTTGTAAGTAGGTGGAAAGCCTGTGTAAGTAAGCGTGCAGAAATTAGTAGACGGCAGTTCAGTTACGATCGCGTGGTCAAATGCGATTAGTCGCCGACTATAAAAAGTACTCAATCAACCGTGTCATCAGTGAAAAGCAGACAGCAGGAACTTTCCAGAGAAAAGTAGAATAAATAAGGAACTAAGAGGACATGAAGGTTTTTGTGGGAAATGGATGATTTACACTTCTCATTTGACTTTTTTCAATGATGAAAAAACAAACTTCTAAGGACCTCTTACCAAAACCTTTTTGACAATTACTTTACTGTGATTGTCAACGGACTGCTGGACAGCATACACAGAATTGCCAAGTTACTCAGTGTTCCTCATAAGATGCAGGTCGGACTATGGTGACAGTTGTCCAGCGCTTGCTCGTTTCACCTACTTTTAGGCACAAATAAGCAGGAATATGCTTATTTTATGTTTTTAATGGAGTTTTAGGTGAGGTATACGGACTTCGTACGACCGTGCATACAATTGCAACTTGCTCCGTCCACTTGTTTGAGCAGAGATTGTCACTTGAGTTTATTTGCTGGTCCTAACGCGAAATTTTGCGCACATTGGTTGTCTTCTCCCCCTCCTGCACGTCTCTTGTAGAAAACCAATAAAAAAACTTGTAAAGTGATTATTGTATTGCAAGAACGTTGTGAGAAAGTGGAGGGTCGAGACAGTCAGACAGTTTTCCCTGGGGTATATGTCATCGTGAGGAAAAAAGAGGCGGAGACTTCTCGCCCTCCACGACTCGACTCGTCCTCTGTCGCATTCCAATTTTACATGGTCATGTATAGTGAAATCGCGTGCGAAGGGAAAGAGTCAACCGTTTGGAGCGGGAGATGGGTTTGAACGAACAAATCGTGGAACTGTACCATGCCCCGTTTTCTCTCACGATGATACACACCCTTTGTCCTGTTCGGAAAATTCCTGGCGTGTTTCAACGAGGTTAGACACGTATTTGTGTCGTATGAGTCGATATCCGAACAGCATCGATTACTCGGGGAGAACAGAAGTCGATAAATCGATAAATCTAAAATTACGGCTACTTTCGTAACAAACATCGATTCTGAATTGTATAGAAAATAAGCTCCAAATTTTTTTTATTTCCTCAGCAACTTTCATCTCAGAAGACGCAAGTTACATGCGACATTGCCTCTAGCTTGCATGAAGGCTTCACGTAAGCTTACAGCATAATCAAAGCTAAGCTTATTCAGCTTAGCTTTGATTATGCTGTAAGCTTGCGTGAAGTTCGCTTGCCGACAAGTTGCATGTAATCCCATGAAAAAAAAGTTGCATGCAAGCTTAAAAATGGTTGCATCTGAATTGAAAAGGGTTGACAAAAGTCACATGTAAACTGTTACAGGCCTGGGAGTAACGTCTAACTTGGGAAGGGAGCAAAAGCTCACATATAGCATGTTTGGACTCCCAAAATTTTACATGTAAGTTGTACAGACTCACGAATGCTTTCACGTAAGTCGACTTGACTCCGAAAAGATTGCATGTAAGCTGCATTAGCTCGAAATGCTTAACGTAACTCGTTTCTAGTCCAAAAAGGTTGCATGTAAGTTGCAGCTATGCGGAAGCATGCAGGTAAGTTGTTCTAGTCTCGAAAAGATTGTATAAATTTCTTTTGACTCGAAACAGCCTACAAACAAGTTGTTTTGACTCCAACCAGGTCGCATTTAAGTTGTGTTAGAGCGAGAAGGATAGCATCTAAGCTGGAATGGATGAAAATGTGAATTGTTTCAGCCTCGAAAGCTTACGGGCAACTTGAGAAAAATCTTTCGAGATCGGATGATGTTACTTTCAGAGCGCAGTTTGCTACAGGGTCTCCTTCCATCCAAGATTTTTCCCAGAATTTCCCTGGAAGTGGCTATTATTTACGTCCTCACACGGGTCTCATGTCATAAGCGAACAGCATAAGAAGTACACGGTTTTGAATAAGATTGATTATTCCCCCAAGTTCCTGGATTCAGCTATTTACATCAGTCTTTGATCGATGTACTTCGCCTCGGGCACTTTTTCCTGGTATTGGGTAGATACACAAGGGATTTGTCCAAGGTTTTGCACTTCAGAACGTCAGCGAATTTGATTTTGAACTCAAGGAACTTGGAAAATCCCTTTGCCATGGCCAAATTTCAAAGTTTGGTGATATTTCCGCAATTACGGGCACATGACAGTCCTACCTTGAGGCCATGTGACTTTTGGAGGCGGTGCAAGGGCCGCTTAGTGCATCAGAACGACGAAAAGGCACATCTATTTACAGTATAACTCAGTCACCAGGGATAACAGTGGAAACCGCGAAAGACAAATGACACCCAAGCGAAATCGTCTCAGAATGCGGCTCTGTTTTTGACAAAAATGTGACAAGTTGACATGTTGACGTGCGAAATGGCCATAACATTGCAACTGCACACGCGTATGCACGTGAAGAACACGTGACAGCGCGCGTCCGCCCGCACGCGCGCGGATCCTCTGCGTCTCTGCCCAGTGTGCCTATTGCTGGTAGTACTTATTCAGTGTTTTGATCAGAACCGTGAACTTATTTTCCATTCATTGGCGTACTAGTTACTGCTTGAAAATAGGGAAGGAGATACTCATCCGCTCGATCATTTTGCATCACATAGTACCGCCCATCTGCTCCGTCGCGCTGCACCAGCCACGCGGCGCGGAACGAGCGTTGCCGACATTAATGTTTGGTTTTTGATTTCCACCGTTTTTCTTTAATTCTTCCTTTTCAATCCGAAATGACTGGGTCAGTGTGACACCATACATAAGGAACACATCAATACCGAAAACAACGCCCGGCAACAACAGCGTCCAGCTGGTCTGTCGCGCCGCCTGGGTCGTGCGGCGCGGACTGATCAAGTGAGCGGTATTCTGCGTGCATATAGATATAAAAAGTATAGGCTGTGATTTTCTACAGATCGATACCCTACTCTTCCCAATAGAAGCGATGGTAATCAACAAAAAGCTTGGAAACAAAGAAATACAAAGTACAAAATTACCTGTTGTTTCAAGTTTGCCAAGCAACTAAAGCGCGAATCCCCGTTCAATCGATTATTGATTATATGACCAATAGAAATCAATCCCCTGGTTACGGGTATGGTCTGATCTCATTGTGTCGTTCGTGATCCCATTTTCTAGTATCGCTTTTATGAAACGGCAGCAGACTTCTCTTAGATACAGTCTCCAACATACCACTAGTGTTTTATGTATACGGTAGGCCTTAAGGTCCGTAATTGCGGATGCATACGTCTGCCCGCCATATTCAAATGTAAAACTACAGGAAACAGAGACGCAAATGCGAGATCCCGAACGGAGTGAAAAGTAGTCTTTTATATGCACACTTCAAAGGAGTGAACACTTTCTAAATTACCTTATAAAAAATGAACAATTTCATAACTACCGTATCCCCAAACTTGGCCAATAATGGTAGCATTGGCACAGCGTAGTTGAAAAAATCGAAACACGAGGCCGTAACGTCTAATGCGTGTTTTTCTTGCGTGCCAATATATTTAAATGCTCCGCAGTTACGTAGGCTACACCGCAAATCACGGCTAATCCTATCTCTGACGTCATTCAGCGGGCTAGTGGTGGAACAGCTTTCGTTCATATCGTGGACGGCTACGGAAGCCTGAACGAGAGGCGGAATACCTACTGGATCGCTGCCAGATTTTGCATCCTCTGCGTCTCTGACACCAGGAGTGTTCCAAGAGATCAAAAATCAAAAACCAATTGTTTTCAAATCACGAACAGTCAAACGCACCCGAACTGTATACTTTTCAGCGTTGGCGGCAAATTCGCTCGCTGCACACTCCACGCTACCGTACCCTCTTGTGGACCAACGACGCCACGCCCCTTGTGGTCCAAATAGTGCAGCGGGTCGTCGTCGTCTGCAATTACGGACACTAAAGAAGTTTCTAAGGAAATAGGCGTGTATCGAAGACTAACCAAAATCGAATAATCCTATCCAGTCGATCATATTAGCCTCGTGTGACAGCTTCCACGAAACGAACACCACCTAAATTAGCCGCCAGGGTTACTGTAGTGGGTCCTGCAACGAATAGGCGAAACTGCACACCTGACTCGAATCTTCACCTATGTAGACTAAATTTGTCGAAACACCTAGTCGATCATTGCATATTGGTGAGATGGACTGTGACGCTGACGCAGCATTGCGCCGAATCACAATCATGCACAGATCTGAAGATACCGTATTCCGAAAATATAATTACTGTATAAAAGTGCAAGATCATGTGCGAACACATTGTTACAGAGCGTTTCTATGGTTTGACCAAAATTGGGCAAGAAATACTCGCCTCGAGAAGAAAGAAAAAAGGAATCCATCCAAGGAAGGATGACTACGAGGTCATGCAGTGGTTACGGTATTCTACATATTGATTATACTGTATCCAGAAAAATGTGAATTTGATCCTTGATCGGCTGTATATTTTCGAAAAAAAAAAACCCGTTACAATCGGAATTAGGGACCATAATTTCGCTTCACCCAAAACTTCTGTTCAATGCAGACATAACAATTCAAATGACGGCAACTCGAAAAGTACGGTTGGATAACCCAAAGGCATTGCTCGACCTAGAAAAAAAACAGAGAAACGAACCACTACGACTGCTATTCCTGCAACCAGAGATCAATCAATAACTGTTTATAGCAAGGCGGCATATTGACAATTGTGCAAAGATATTTTGAAGAATAGTGCATTCACGTCCGAAGCATAAAAATGAGTGAATTTCAAAGGAACGGACCGGTACCTCAGGAACATTTCAAATCCATGGAAAAGATCAACATGCTTACAGGACTGACTTGTTGCACTTTGTGCTATCTGAGGGGTGACACTCTGCTTCTCTGCGCTCTGTCTAACACAATGTCATTTCATGTGAATAATTTGGAAATGAGCAAGATTGGTTTCGATTTCACTACAAATCAGATTTGGTAAAATTCTTGGAATAATCTGTGTGAGTGAAGAAATCTGCAAGTGTTTCTATAAGCATGTTATTGATTTATTGATTGGCTTGGTTGACTGCATTGACAAGAACGTTTCTGGATGTTTTTTCCCTAAAAAACTATTGAAAAATCACCAGATGCGTAATATTTCGGAATGCTAGTGGCTATTTTACTGGTGCAGAGAGTTATTTCTGGTAGGGGAGGTGCTGCTGCATTCTGTGAGTGGTCAGACCACTCAAGCAACCAATCGCAGAGTCCGTTCGTGTTGCCCATTCCATATATAACACTCTACAGCCCTCATTTTCTAAACACCAGCGCACAGAGCATTAATACAGTCTATTAGCTCACAGAGGGCGCCCGATCCGACTTTGTCCGCAACTACGACCTCATCATTTTTCGGCTAACTGATCTATTTTTTGCACTTTTATGATATGCATACATATGGTGTGATTCCTTTCATTCTTATGTTTCCCTACTGCCATTCGCTAAAGTATCCTTTCAGACGCATTCTGAGGGCAGACAAAGTCGGATCAGGCGCCCTCTGTGAGTTAATAGACCATGCCTCCCGCTGATTACGTACTTCTCAAGCTACAGTAATCCATAAAAAATTCTTCTCTCTTGTCCTGCGTTCAACTACTGCGGTTATGTAGTGCAAACAGCAATGAAATTAGCATTTGTATTTCATAACCCCTGCGTCTCCGTTATGGGTCTGTGAAATTTGGATTATTTGGTGAAACGGTATTCAGGGTTGTACGCAATACAGACGCAATTCACTACATGAAGACCATTACGCAGTACAGACTCGAACAGCTACATGAAGTGAGAAACGTAAGAGCTTTGAGAACACTTTTTCTTGGCAACTGGCGACTAAAAGCTTTTTGTGAAGCAACCAAGCGGAAAATCCCGACGTAGTATACAAAGATGTCCGCAGTACACATATGCGAAGTGGAAAATGGCTGGCACCCGAGATTGAGCTCTACGGCATAGGAAAAATAATACAGTGAACCTCGTGAATGCGCGGGGTAGATTAAACAGGAGAAGGGGGGATTTGTTGTAGAGCGCAACAAAGGCAAAACGCACAGGTCCAGGGCGAAGAAATGGGATCAAAGCGACATTCTCTCTGTGGCTCTACGGAAGGAAAGGAAGAAAAAGTTTGACAGGCAATGTTTCGGAGGATTCAAAAGAAGGAAACAAAATTAATAGATCAGCAATGACATCGGTACCTTATAAAGGAGACTAAATCCCCAAATAATGTGATCGAGTCAGTGATTTTGATGTGAATGCGCGGGGATGATGGCACAGGAAGCCTTATTAGAAGTAATGACGATTTAAAGGCAGCACCAACGAAAAACTTTGTCACTCAGGTTTTAGAGCGATCTTGGGTTTCTGACTATGTGAAGAATGAATAATGGGGTCAATTTTGTCAGAACTCATGTTAAAATGGTTTTTGGATGCTAGCAGTTTGCTGCACTATAGCAATTCGGCCGAGTTACGCTGGTGGAGTAGATCAAGCAAATCGATGACGCTGCCTTTATTGTCAACGAATTTCTTGGCGCAACTAGATGCATGACTAATTTTCCAGCTTTCCTGGAGGAGAAAAAGCACAAAAGAAAGGGAAATAGGATGTTCACCTCAGAAACATGCCCTGAGAAAAGAAACAAAACTTATGATAAAGTGTAAAGAGCTAACGAACAGAAATTTATATCATAATTGAAATTTTGAAAGTTCTGAGAGAAAGAAGCGATCACATGGTCTAACAACAATTGAAAGAGCGTAGATGGGGGAATCGGATCATCACAATGTAAAACTTCTGGAAATGAGCATAAAAGGGAAACGTTATCGTAGGAAGACTGAGTGACTGCGCAGAAATCAGCTGATTCGGATCGCACCATATCTCACCCCGCGGATACCCGGATACCAAGTCTAACTAGTTAAATCTTGGGAACGCCGATGCCCTCGGCGGTGCAACTTGCGCAGAATTACTGGGACTATCAATCAGACTCCAAAACATTCAAAATTTTAAACATAAAGATTATCGTGGGTGCTGCCTTTAAAATGCCACCTCAAAATTGGAAATTGTAATTTTTGGCGGCGTTCCAGGCACTGGTTATTAATGGAGTTATTATGGAGTGAGGAAATGATGGAGTGAATATAACTTAAAAGGCAACGACTCTATAGCAAAGCATGAACTATTTGTTGTTCTTTTGATAACGACCCAATGAGTTTTCTTTGTTCCAGAGCTCTGAATTGTTAATATCCTTATTTCTTAATGCACTTCGGAAATTTAATACTGTTTCAAATCAAGTTTCTACCGCCAAATTTAGTTTCTCGAGAGAACAATGACAAAGTAAGCGTCTAAGATGCAACAAAGGCCCGCAGTCATCCAGTACTCGACAAAAGGCTCAATTAGTCGCTCGTTCCGGCGCGTCTCGCATGTTCAGAATGCATTGGCAGCGTTAAGATGGGGCGATTTACTGCTTTATTTGGTCGTTGGACAATTTTATATGTTGCCAGCGCAGTTGTCAGTCACTTTCTGCTGTTCATGGTCTACTGCGGAATTTTTCCCGGGAGAAATCCGCAAATTTCCAGCTCCAGCTAAGCTAACGTGGAGAGTTCCAGAAATTTCAAGGATTTGTTGGTTTAGGGATCGGGGGGCGATTTTCTAACGAGATTCTTAGAAAAATTCGTAGCCAAAGACGTCAGAAAAGCTAATAGAGTTTGTTTTTGCGGTATGAAATGCGAGCCATAAAGCCACAGCGGCCCCCGTTCAACACCGGAAGTTTGTGCCGGAGCTGCTGTTGTCGCACGCGTTGTCAACTGCCCCTAATATGTCATAAAAACTGGGCGGAGCTTAGAGTTCACCCATAATTGCGTAGGTGAACTATAGCTGATGCCATGTAAAACTTCTTCACCCAGATGAGGGTTTTCTGCTCAATGGAACCAGTGCAACGGGGATGGCTTATGTTTCGAGCAGCAAATTAGCCATAGGTCTAGAATTACACAGCCGCTTAAGATTGTACTAAGCAAATCTGAACGTTATATTCGGTGGTTGAGGGAAGCTGTAGCGAGGTGAGGGGGGGGGGGAATCAGGGTCTGTGATCGTGGACATTCAACTCGGACCCAAAGAGAAATCCAGGGGAGCACAGCAACTTCCAGAAATATCCTGGAAAAGGATAAAATACATGCGAAGCTGATGATTTTAAGTGATAAATTGAGAGAGGTGGGCACGGAAAACTGAATTCTTCGCTTTTTTTTTGGACTGGACCTTCGAGATTTTTGAAACAAAGTTGTAGAAAAAATTATTTTCAATTTCAACTTATCAAAAGTAAAATCACAAATAAAATGATTGAAAATATCAAAAAAAAAAGAAATAAAAAAGCTAATAAACCTTCTCCATCTGTTTTATAGGTCGATTGTAAAGTTTCCCTCTCATTCGCCACTACTACTCTATTAGATCATTTGCTCTTCAATACCTCTACACACGCCCTATTCATATCTGTGTTACCGTATCATTTTCCACTTGGGACCACCTCAGTTACTAGGAATCCTAGCCTCTCAATGCACGCTGGAAACGCTATTATACCTGAGTTAGAGCACACTTTACAGTTGAAATCCGCAGCATGTTGACTTAAATTCGCAACCAATTGGTAATTAAGTAGTAATGTTGCACGAGAAATGGTCCCCGGCCTCCAGCACTTTTCTCAATGGTATAAGGCCATGTATGATTGGCCTTATTTATAGTCACATCCTCGACTTTTGCATACAACCTGCAGCACAAGGAGACGAAATACAACTGGGGACCAATTCTCGCCAGCTCTATGTCACAAGATGGAAAAGTGCTAGAGCCCAAGCAAAGTGTAATACACTCATTTTCTTCCGAGAAATTCAAAAGAAATACTCAAATTCAGCCTTTCGAACTGTACTAGATGTGTCGCAAAACTGCACAAGTACTCCGGAATTTTGCGTATAATACGATGTAAATAACGTCTACAAAAAATTGCTGGGAACTATTGGCGTTATGTAGATTGTTTACATTAAATCTAAACCGAGCAGAATTAATAAATTCACTGCAAGGAAGAATTTTCTCGATATTTTTGTCTTCAGGAGGGAGTTCAGTATATAATTAATGATTGAAATATTTACAGTAGTCCGTGATATAATTAATGAGATAATTATGGTAGATCGTGGTAATTAATTATGATAATAATAGTATTATAATTTGATAGGGAGTGGAAAATCACTTCCTCATGTACTTCTACAAGATTCTGGGTCCGCGTTTTTTTTTTTTGAAAAGAAAACTAAAACTAGCCGGAGAGGACCTGCCGAAAGTGGAATTTCTGACCAACATTTCATTTTCTGACCAATTCGGCAGAATTTCCGAGAAAATTCCAGAAAATTCCCCCGCTCTCCAGTGAATTTCTATGGGATTCGGCTCAAAAAAATGCAAACACCACGCGAAACACGCGTAGAAAGACGTCTCAAGCGATCCGAATAGACCAACATCATTAAGACCTCACGGGGGATCAGGAACTAATCCCCCGGACGATCACCACGAAACCCACACCACTACAACCCTGTCATTACTCACATCACGACAAAAAGCAACCGCCCTTGAGTGGATTCCACTGGAAATGCTGGGAAAATCCTTAGGAAACCAGGAAAATCGCGGATTTTCCTATCAAGGAGAAATGTTACGGGATAGTTAAGGAAAAAAGTAAGGAAACACCAGTAAACAAACGCCTGGGGCCGCATCTTTTCTCGCAGATTCACACGCTTTTGTTTATAGAATGCGCGATTTCAGAGGAGCGGCCCATTAGTGTGTCGTGGTGGCGGGTGCACGATAAAAGCATTCGCATCGAACCGTGGAATCCCTGTGGAGGACAATGGCCGGGGACTTAAATCAGATTTCGTGGACAAATTTCGAACTGCCGCAGCAAAACCACGATTACGTCATGGATGTGGTACGATTGTGCTGTTGTAGCACTGCGGTCGTGCTGCGAAGAGGGCGAAAAGCAGTAGATAGTGCTTTTGCCTTTTTTAAATTACATTTTTAGACTCTGACGATTTTCAGCGGATAGAAAATTTCCCAGGAGGAAGAATTCATGCGGGACCCCTCAAGGCAACAATACACGTGAATTTTTTTATTAACAATTTTTTAAATACATTTTTTTCTGCCCACATGGTCTCCCCATGTAATGAATGAATAAATAAATTTCCAGAAATTATCCATTTTGCACAAATTTCCAGGACGTTTCGCAATTCTTCATAGTCCGTAAGTAAGTTCTGAAAATTCTCTTCAGTGTTTTTTTTTCAGGATGCGCAAGGCGCAGAATTTTATGGAAGTCGTTTGATTATGAAGTAGGATTAAAATTTCATCAGAACATTTGTTTATAAATTCACACAACCGTTAACATAATGTTCCCGCATTTCCATTTCAGGATAAAACATGAGTCATGCAGCAAATATGGGCGTGGCCTTGCTACAAAGGCGAAATGAACCTAGAAAAAAGGATAACAACAAAAGAATCTGCACTCAAAACCAGCCCTTAGGAGCCTCGGAAAAAACTGCTTAGAATACCGGTTTTCGTTCTCTATTGCCGCTTTTCCCCCATTTTCCCTAAAGGAACGGCTAAGATAGGGGGAAATTTTGACCGGGGGTCCAGTTCTCGCTCTTTCGGGCCAAAGAGAGCTGTTTTTGCGCTGAGAGTGCAACTATTTAGACTTTACTTCGACACCAAGGAAACATGGACAGATATCAGGCGACGAGAGGAATTAGCAGAGTACTACGGTAATAGAAAACGCTAGAGACGTAGAGTTCTTAGCGAGGGCTAGCGACCCCTTGCTGCAGCGACTGTGTGCTCGGTGTGGATCAGCTGATATGACGTAGTTAGCCGACTGAGAAACAGCTGGAAATCTAATAATACATCATGCGAACCGCTCGGCGACAAAAACTCGCCGACTGCTTGATAGGAGCGGAAATTCGGCGCGCCGGTCGGCCGACGCGGTCACAAAGGTACTTGTCGTCGAAAAAGCTGCCAAGTCGCGCTCTTCCGCCCATTAGTGTAAATGAATTAGACGTAACGACGACGTGGCACACATTTTCAGCAATCACAGCACCGAGCGTCCATCTCGGCATACCTCACAAATAATCGCGAACAACACATCGCCGGGATTGTGTGGCATGAGCACGCGATAACTCGTCCGCGTCCTGATGGAATGGGTACGCAAGAGCGTGATGAGCGCTTGATTTATAGTCCATTCTTATCCGGGTCTTCCTACAAGCAATAAATTACATATTTGTACGCGTTCGTAAGGAAGGCTTTAGCGGGTGCGTAACTGGAGTGAGAGCCGAGGACCAGTGGAGGACGCGAAACCTCCCTCTGCCCCTCCCCCCCGGATTCATCTTAGAATTTTTAAAACTGCTTCTTTAAAAACTAAGAATTTTTTTGGCTTATTTTCAACTATTTCTAAATTTAAATTTTTTGAAGTCTGTTTTTAACAATCCAATCTTAAAATTAATTTCCTAATAGTCCTTAAGTAACTTTTTGACCAGTCCCTTCCCTATTTACTGGCCGCGCCTCCCCCACCCCCCTCACACTCCCTAAAAAATTTCTCACGACACTCCCTACGGTAACATGCGACTGTGACCAAAATGGCACAGTTAGTGCTGTAAATGACGAATTCGTTGTGGTAGTTTTTGTTGTATGAATTTTAGTTGAAATATTTTTAGAATTTTGCAATAATGAAATGTCAGACGATCGCTGACCAATCAGGGTCGTCAACGACGTATAGCTGTGATTGGCTGAGTCCTTGGAATCCAGAAATTAATTTCAAATTTCGTAATTAATCAGGTTAGTGAAAAACTGTCGATATGCATAAATCCTAACCTGGGGCCCTGGATAAATTTACCCAGGGTGGACATGTTAGCATAATCAGGTTCACCCATCTCGAAGAATCGCGTTAACACATTTACCCTGGGTAAAGCAACCAACGCATGCCTGCTCTGTAGTTACTCAGCGTCATAGTTATGGAATTACTATAGTAAGCCCATCTAACATTTTCACAAGCTAATGTCCGTTTTTTTGTGTCTTTTTTTCCTTTTCCTTCTTTTCTTTTATTGTGAGTACGAGCAAAATGACGGGCGCGATGAAAAAGGCAGGTACGGAACAGCTCACAAGCTCCTTCAAGAACGAGGACTGTGATATTAGTGAAGACGCTGACAAGTGTGCCAAAGCGCAGGTAGTGCGACGCGTGCGAGTGGGTCCAAATCACTGAAGCCATTTATAACTGGTTCTGCGGGCTTCAACATGAACTTTTGTTCCGTCCATGGTCGTCTAAGCACAATTCGTTGTCCAAAGACCGTAGAGAGCCAAAACACTTTCTGGTAAACGAAAACTGGTAACTCAAATGAAGGGAAAACTTGCTGTTGTTCCTCTTTAAGGTTAATCTGTCTACAAATGACACAATACTCATAAATACTTAACCTATCCAGCAGGAGAATGGAATAGAGCATCAGAAAAAAATAATGGTAATTCTCAAGGACCAGTTTTCGCACTCTCCAAACGTCTTTCAAGGGGCAAGTACTAGAAAGTCCCCCCATTGACTCTGAAGTACAAGCTTTTCTATGTGGAGAATTCAGCATTTGCTTTACATCTAAGCATTTTACTAGACATTTTTCAATAAGAAGGGTAAATATGTTGAAATCGGGCCTAATCTTTCTATTACTGACGGTAAAGTACGTAAATACACAAGCAGTACAAGTCCTAAAATCACGCCTTAAACAGAAATATTCCAAGCATCGAGATGTTTTCGCCGCTCAGCCGATAGAACGCGCCAGCCGTCTGGCAGGAAGTGAAAAAGTTGCGCGACGTTGTTTATCGCGCCGCCAAAAAAAAAACTCCATGTAAATGCGATTTTGAACTTATGAAGCGGATCACTTCCTCCTAAAGTTGACTGCTCAGTCCGTGAAAGTGCGCCTACTGCACGCACAGAACATAAAGAACGAGTATGTAGCGCTGCGATCGGAATGGCAAGCAGTCAACGCCGTCCCGGCAGGGATGGCGCCCCAGAAACAATGACCTCTGGGACTTCAAACGAGCATCTAGCTGACTAACAATGCGCGTTGGTTTCGGACTTCTTCGTGGTGATCGGCTGGAGTTGTTGAGATGACCTCGAGCTCTCGGAAAAACACATGGTCCGTAGAGAAGATTCTGGATAACCAGGCTAGGATTCATGGAACGTAAACCAAGTAGGCCAACGGTGGCTAGTTCCACTGGTGACCAAGGAGAGTAGGTGAGGCTAGGACACAAAGGATGTCCAAATTGGTTATTTAACCTGGTTTCGCATGGTGATGAGCTCAAGAATACCAGTCCAGGTAAAAAGAGCCAGGGGTTGAGCAGATCGAATTTTTTTTGAGCGGAGGGAGCAGAAACCGTGAAAACTGTCATTTAAAGTGCAAAAGTCGTGAACATGGAAGCCTGGAGGTCAATTTGTTGCGAAATTTATGGCATTACTATGAAACGAGGTCAATTTCTGCCGATGGCGGAAATTCGATAAAATGGTAAGTTAGCAACATAGAAGCATCGCCTAGGCACCTAATGCAAATATACGAAGAGCACTACCACAGATGTGAAGGCCCGCCACGGATATCTCCTACAAAATCTCTTTCAGCTTGCCATGGAACGATGGCGCGCGCATAATTCACCTCTGACAACTGCGTCACTCTCTACTATTCTAAATCATGGGTTCGGCCGCATCTACATATTAATCAGGCAGCTGCCTCACTGTCCGATGCACCGACTTCAAGAAAATTAATTCAAAAACATTAATAAAAATCTAACGCTAGAGGACTTCGATTTTTCACGTTCCCTACAGTTATTTATTCATATAATGCGCTGTGGTATACACATGATCAGCAACGCATACGTTTTCGGGTTAAGAAAACCGAAAAAAAGAAAACCGCCTGGACTCCTCACTTCCATGTGATCAAGTTTTTTTTTCTACTCGGAAGCTTATTAAATTCTCGATATAATCTTTGTAATTTCATTGAAATTTACTTGAAGTTCATACACATTTTGTACTCTCACTGTTACAAAGCGACAAGGAGCGTCAGTCAAGACTGTATCCCTCAGCGGCCTAGCGCGCCACACCATGGACGCGACGCTGGTAAGACGCGGCGCGGCAGAGCGCGGAGGTTTGTAATTGTGGGTGGTGCTCCCTATTTGCTGTTCATGGACCTGCATTCAGACATTCAATATCAATGCTTTTCTGCCGACATTTCGGGGCAAAGCATGGGAATGCAACAGGAAATTGAGTGAAATTTGAGTAAGATTTGAGCAGACACTCAGAACTTCCCTGGAAATCAGGATAGATTCACCTTTCTTTTAGAAAATATGCGTCATGAGCGTATTTCCCAATTTCTGCGAAATATCTACAGATACTAATGAAATTTCGATTTGCATTCTCTTGGCAAATTTATCCAAAAATTGCCATGATTGAATCGATAGAGGTCACATCGACAGGATTGGATAGGAATTGGTGTCCTATAGCTAGTTGGATGCATAAGATATACTTTTTTTTCAAAAACATTCTCACCTACTATGAAGGTGCTTTTATTACACTACATCCTTCTGAGCAATTTTTTTATTCTGCATGGATTTCCAATTAATTGGAATTGGCTAAAGAAAGAAGGGATACAATGAACATCTATGATATCCAAATGGGTCTCCCCTCACCTGCGATCTGCCACAGCACCTAATAAAGATCAATACACGGGTTTTGTAGGAGATTACATAGAACAGGAAAAGAAACTGTAGGGTTATTCTCGAATCTGGTCGATAGCTTTAAATCTATGTATATAAAAGTGAAAGTTTGTGTGTGTGTGTGTGTGTGTGTGTGTGTGTGTGTGTGTGTGTGTGTGTGTGTGTGTGTGTGTGTGTGTGTGTGTGTGTGTGTGTGTGTGTTCCGAATAGAAATCGCGGAGAGTCAACTGATCCAAACCAATTTTTGCGTGCAGGTCCAAGAGAGGACGGCGGACGTTACTTTTGACCTAACTTTAAAGATTAGCTTATCGATTGTATCGATTTCATTAATTTTTCGCTACTTTTGCCTTGGGGCGATGAAACCGTGTCTTCGGGGACTTTCTGAAAAGTTCAATATGAATATGGCAAGCATTTTAGAAGAATTTACCAATCAAACACTTTACCTTATTTTTGAGAGAAGAGGACGGGGTGAAGAAGTGTCACTTAAGCTGATCACCAAATGATGAACATCATGAGAGGATTATTTTGGCACAACAAATGCTGGCATCAGCTTTAAATAGCCGGGAGAGATAGAACACCCGAGCGAAGCCGGGTACACCGTCTAGTTCCTATATAAAATGAAAGGAGCAGACGAGCAAACAGGTGTCTACCGCACTTGGGCGAATAGGGGCCAAGAAGCCAATTAAGAAATCAGCTGCCAACAACACCAAGACCGAAAAAGGCCAAGAACTCGAGACAGGCCAAGGCTACGGAGCTGAAGCGCTCAAAGAGGAGCACGTGGAAGAGTTCCAAGTGAAAACCCACGATGCCTAGAGTCTCGTAATCGGAGGCTGCAAAGAAGGCGCCGTGTTAAACTCGTAGGGGTCCCTAATCGTCCAAAGAACTCATTCACATAGTCTCACTGTTATCCCAACTTATCCCAACTTATTTGGATGGAATTAAGTGAGTTTTTTTCCCAAAGACTATACGACTTTGAGGTTTTCTGACCCTGAACCTAATTGCTTGGCCGTGATATTTGCGGAAGAGCCGGAAGAACAGAAAAGGATTGTCAACAATTTAGCGAAGACATGAACAACCAAAATCGAGAAAAATGTCCAATATATGATGTACACGTAGCTCGAGCGATTTTTTTCTCAAAAATCTAGTGGACACAGAATCTAAAAGATCCAGAATATCCAAAACAAAATCAGACAAGAATAAATATATATCCAGGAAAGACTTGAAAGAGACGCCAATTAAGCTTGTTATAATAGTGAAACAAGTAAGCAATCAGGGCCTCGCTGCGGTTGGCATCTCGCCCTTCCCCAGGGGTCATGCAGATCACATATGAAGATCGCAGATCCACGGAAATTCTATGTAAACATGAGGCGTTTTCAGAGCATTAATTACACCAAAATGTGCCATGAACCAGGTAGAAAGGGACCATCGATGACGTCCACGTTTTTTTTCTGTTCGTGCGGCTTGATATGAAAGTGTACGTCCGTCCGACCGTACCCTCGATCCTTATTTCATCTGATGGCGAGCCCATATTGTGTGAAGATATCCACGGAACGTCTCGTTCTCTTATCATCGCGTATAGACGGCAAGAATTCAAGCATATACGAAGAACATGTATTATTCAGCTCTGAAATCACAGCTACAGCAACTTTAATTTTTTAGAAATTCCTAGGCACTGACTACGGAACCGTTTACTCAGGCATTTTCAACATCAAAGTTTTTATTTTTACGTTTTTCTGTATTTATTTTGATGTCCTACTTACTGAACCCTTTTTGTTTTTGTGCACAAAGCTGTTGCTATACTTCAGGTGGATTATGGCATCCTGCGTCGCCGCCGTAAGCGACATTGAATATGATACTTATCGATTTTAGGGGAGCATCGCTGGTGTCGCTGTTGCACGAGCGGATCAATAATCGATACGTATCGAAGTCGTTGTCGTCTCAGCGACTGCCACGTAGGATGCTACAGTCTTAGTTTTATTATGGTTTGTGGTGTAGACCTTAACATTCACTTTACTTTCACTGTACTTTTTCCTTAAGGAGAAAAAAGGATCTGATGGGTCCTCTTACACATAAATGGAGAACAACTACGACCATATTACTTTTTTTTATTCAAGATGACGCGTTTATAGCAGGCACCATAGAGTAGGTGCACCGTAGTAGAGCGACTTTTATTGATTTTCTACCTTCCGTGTCCAGGTTACAGCCAAGCGAACATAGCTAACTCAAGGCTCAAACCTCTAACTGGACCAGAAGTTCCACCCTCTCCAGTGCTCTGCCCTATAATTGTCCCGTAAAGACGAACAAAAAAATTAGATCGAGTCCTGATAGTGATTGTTTGCGTATAAACGGGCGAGGGCCAGATTGGCGTCGGGGGCCGTTCCCCGGGGACGGGGATGACACCGATTGCGCGGCGCTAAGATGCCGCACGGCTGTCAGACGCAAGAACGATGGCCGCTTCACGTATCTGCCATGGGATAGGTGGCCTAAAAACAAAGGCGCGAGGACGGGGGCGCTGGATAAATGAATGTGAGGATCTTGACGAGTGGCTGGAGGGTTTCAGCTCACTCAGATGTATGGGAAGAGACGCGTGGTCAGATAAGGTGATGAAGTTGAGAAAAAAAGATTCCACATATGTGGAATCGCTTCCACAAAGGAGATTATTGGAGGGGCCTGTACGACAGATTTCCTTTAAAAGTGCCCCGTAAGTGCTTAGAAGGAAATTCAACATAGATTTCAACTACTAAAAGTGTCTTTTTCAAGGATTTCTTTTGTTCTCGACACTGCACTTCTGTAAAGTCGCGTCATATCCGAACCTTTGTACGAAAATCATTTTCTAACTAGTAACAGTTTTCTCATACGGTTTTTTAAAAAGTCTCTTACTCAGGGTGACCCAAAATTATGATAACAGTGCAAGAGTTACCACGGCTTTAATTCATTTTTTTCTGGTGTTTCCTCATAAAAACGGTCCATGTCTGTATGCTAGCTATTTTCAATATTTGCACATATAATTAAAGGATCTCTGAATGACTTCTTCATGCTTCTGTTGCTATACCACTACTATAAGCCATTCTTGTTATTGGCACGTTTCGTCATGCTACGATTTTTAAAGCCTGACATTGTCCAGAAAAGTGATATAGACAAGAATTGGAGGGCACAATCGCTTGGGAGCGAGTTCCAGTGAAAGAAAACACAGAAAACCTAACAAAATTTGCCGTTGGGCAAAGAGGTATGCATGAAGATCTCCTCGATTCTGGCAACTAGGTGCCCCAAAATCCCCACATCTCATTCCACCGAACCGTTTAGTCTTATCGCATCCGGTGACAAATTCGTTCTCAAATCCCCAGTGAGACTTGAAATAGTTCGAGAATGCGCTTCAAATGGCTCAAAATGAGTTTGGCGATATCGCTTCCGTGCCACATCCAGCGAAATCATACCAAAGTCTCAGGGCCATAGTTGATGACGGAGCCTCTGAAGATGAAGTGTTACCTTAGGTTCGTGGTTTACTATCAAAGATAGCTGAAATGAGTGTAAGCCTGTGCTTTATCCTGGTTCCGTACGAAACATTGATATTCCGAAATGTTCAACGAATGTAATAAGGAAAATTATATATAAGGGCAATTTATACTGCATGCGTGCGAGTGACGCACGTGCGTCTCTATGATGAAGAATAGGCTCCAGTCGCATAGCAGTCGCACCGCAGTCGCAGCTCGCACGCGTTCACGGTCTGGCGGCGGTCGCGCGTTCTTTTCATTGAGGATGTACATGTCGTGTTGACCGGTCTTCATGGAAAATCCCTTGCAAATAGATGCAAATAGATGCGTGCGACTGATGCGTGACTGACGCTCGCAGCTAGTATAAATTACCCTATACAGACTTACTCAAGCACTTGTGGGATTCACGCTTAGCATAAACAGTGGCTCACCACCAGTCATATCTGGGGTGAGCCCCTTTTTCCATCCCTAAGAAGCTTGTTGGGGGGGGGGCCCCCCCTCACGTATCACTTCATGCTAGACGTCTCATTGTACGTTCGCGCTCTGGTAGTGAGCGGGAACCACAAAATGCGCGCGAATGCCTGAACCCGAACGCGCCTTGTACATCAGCGGGCCTCGCGGCCACTCGGAGGATTTCTACGTCCGCGCCGCGTTCGCACGCGACCGCTACTCATTGTTTGGTCACGACATGAACGCCGGCTTTAACAGCCAGCACCCAGCTTACATACACTTCTCAGAACCCCAAAAAAAAGTTTCTGATCGCATCTGAAACTTGCTTTTCCAAAAGCTTATTGACAAGTTGTTTTCACACTTCCTTGCCGACAAGTTGTTCGCCCGAAAAGCTTGTCGACAACTTGTTTTCAACAACGAAGCAGTGAAAACAAGTTGTCGACAAGCTTTTGGAAAAGCAAGTTTCGGATGCGATCAGAAACTTGTTTTTGGGGTTCTGAGTTTGTATCAGTATCTGCAACATGTTTAAAAAGGAGCAACAGTGTGAAGACTGCTGGAATGAATGATCGCCACAAGTTTGACGTGCGTGCGTCTATGTGAAGAAGGATAAGGGTAATTTATACTAGCTGCGTGCGTCAGTCGCGCATCAGTCGCACGCATCCATTTGCAAGGGATTTTCCATGAAGACCGGTCAACACGGCATGTACATCCTCAATGAAAAGAACGCGCGACGGCCGCGAGGCATTAAACGCGTGCGTCTGAGCTGCGACAGCGATGCGACTGGGCCCTATTCTTCATCATGTAGACGCACGCGCGTCAGTCGCACGCATCCAGTATAAATTGCCCTATAGAGCGAGTAGCAACACTGACGTAGCGCGAACGCACGCGTTTATGGCATCCCGGTTTCCGCGCGTTCTTTTCGTTGAAGATGCACATGCCACGTTGACCGGTCTTCATGGAAAATCCTTCGCAAATAGATGGGTGCGACTGACACACGCAACTTGTATAAACTGCCCTAATAAAAAACACCAGCCTGATCGTCCGGCTAACGCCGGACTCTCAGGCTTCTTTTCGTGCTCGCTTCGCTCACTGTCCTCAGATAAGATTGGTGCAGGTGGATGAACAGACACTATCCACAGAGAAGTATTCTTTATCGCAGTTCATGGAACCACTGACCCACTATAGACAGCTCCTTTCAACAATTTCTGGCAACGGCGTTTCCCCGCTTTTGGATGCTGGCGCACCCTTATCACGCCGTTGGACCCGACTCTAGGCGTTTCCCCGCTTTTGGACGCCGGCGCACCCTTATCACGCCGTTGGACCCGACTCTAGGCGTTTCCCCGCTTTTGGACGCCGGCGCACCCTTATCACGCCGTTGGACCCGACTCCAGGCGTTTCCCCACTTTTGGACGCCGGCGCACCCTTATCACACCGTTGGACCCGACTCCAGGCGTTTCCCCGCTTTTGGACGCCGGCGCACCCTTATCACGCCGTTGGACCCGACTCCAGGCGTTTCCCCGCTTTTGGACGCCGGCGCACCCTTATCACGCCGTTGGACCCGACTCCAGGCGTTTCCCCGCTTTTGGACGCCGGCGCACCCTTATCACGCCGTTGGACCCGACTCCAGGCGTTTCCCCGCTTTTGGACGCCGGCGCACCCTTATCACGCCGTTGGACCCGACTCCAGGCGTTTCCCCGCTTTTGGACGCCGGCGCACCTTATCACGCCGTTGGACCCGACTCCAGCGTTTCCCCGCTTTTGGACGCCGAAGCATCCTTGTCACGCCGTTGGACCCGACTCCAGGCGTTTCCCCGCTTTTGGACGCCGGCGCACCCTTATCACGCCGTTGGACCCGACTCTAGGCGTTTCCCCGCTTTTGGACGCCGGCGCACCCTTATCACGCCGTTGGACCCGACTCTAGGCGTTTCCCCGCTTTTGGACGCCGGCGCACCCTTATCACGCCGTTGGACCCGACTCTAGGCGTTTCCCCGCTTTTGGACGCCGGCGCACCCTTATCACGCCGTTGGACCCGACTCCTAGCGTTTCCCCGCTTTTGGACGCCGAAGCATCCTTGTCACGCCGTTGGACCCGAGTCCAGGTGTTTCCCCGCTTTTGGACGCCGGCGCACCCTTATCATGCCGTTGGACCCGACTCCTAGCGTTTCCCCGCTTTTGGATGCCGGAGCATCCTTATCACATCGCCAGCCCACCTCTAACACCATCCTAAGGCGTAACCCTCATCCGTGTCATCCCTCGTTCGCCTCATTCCTCCTCTTCGTTATAGAGGTGTCCTACCCTTCTCTTTCCTTTTATACGGTCCTGTAATCAAAAGCCTATCTCATTCATTCCGACCGTGATCAAAACAACTGTCGGCCATTAACATGTCTGAACATGACGAAAGTGGCCCGAAACTCCTGTAAATCAAGGTAAAAATCAAAATTTACCACATTTTCATACATAACTCGACGCGCTGAACACGATGGTACAGGTATTTTCCATTTTTGATGGCTGGTTCTCGTGCACACACACACACACACACACACACACACACACACACACACACACACACACACACACACACACACACACACACACACACACACACACACACACACACACACACACACACACACACACACACACACACACACACACACACACACACACACACACACACACACACACACACATGAACTGCCAATTAATAAGAAGTAAGATATCCGCGAACAAAGTTTTTTGGATACGGGTCCAGAAAATATTGGATTTTCCCGGGAAATCTGGCTAATTTCACTTGTAATTGCGAATATTCATTCTGTTACATACAAAATGAACATCACAGCTCGAAAAGGCAAAATAACGATACAACTACTGCTACATGAAGTCTATGTACATATCACCATCACTTCTCGATATTTCTGGTTTCTCCCTTCACGGGTTGTTTGATCTTGCCGGCTACGCAGTCGTCAATATATTGATTCATGCAGTTTGCGTATAATCCTTCAGTCTCGTAATTTTCGGATTTCTTCCACATGTCTACGATCTGCGTACAGTTCGTCGAGCATTCGTCAGTGTCGCAAACGCATCTCACTTGAGAATTGTACAACTTGTCCACGTAGCAGATGTTGTGCTCCTTCGCGTCGTGGTCGAAACCGGCGCGTGCCGAAAGTGTGACGGGCTGAGTGGAGCAAGGAAGATCCATGTGGAAATAGCACTGAGGTTTGAGACTCTCATGCTTATAGTCGACTAGTTCGTAGGGCACACCTTGATGGTTCCACAGCCAACACTTGATGCTGGTTGTCGGTTGAAGAATGGGCAGGATGACGAGCAGCGACTGGATGAACATTCGTCCGTCTAACAGCTGAGCTTCTTGGTGGAATGAGAACGTTACTCAGCATTACTTCTTATAAACGCTTACCATAGCAATCACAGCGTTGCATTCGATCAAGATAAGATCCTAACTGGTGTAAACACTCCTGATGATAACAGCTATCCTCAATGATGTAAGGATTTTCTTGTTTGCCGTCTTATTTCGCTCTCATACTACATTTTGAAGGATTTCCACTTCTAAACATACCATAGCAGGGATGCATCTTTAGAAGGAAGAAGGTAACATCATATTCGAGGTATGACAATGATTTGCAGATACTTTAGAAGAGAATGATGCTGCGATGTTGGATTTTGGACAGGATTTAGGCCATATCACTGTAAAGCTGGGCACGTTCTATTCACGGTATAAGTCCTGCCTCCGCAAAAATCCTATTTGGAAAAGCTGTCCATTTCAGGTTCCCGTATTCATCCATAGACAGGAATGGTAACCTCATACCCGTGGATAGCGGCTGGTTAACCTTATACCCATGGGTAACAGCTCAGTATAAGCAATGTTGCACATAATCATGTTGGTTGTTGCCAGGTAAAACGTAAGTTTGGACACGTTAACAGATTTATCATGGGCATTCTCAGTGATGTACAGGAGCTTATCTGATCTAACAGGTACCCATCCTGGTGAAAAAGCCATTTATAGAAGAGGGCATTGGCGCATATGTTGGGACAATGGCGAGTTTTCCGGGACAAAGTATGGAGGGGCTGTTCCAGCAATGTTGAAATATTCAAAATTACCATTAGGAGAGTAAGAAATTGTTTTGGAATTGTTTTGCTGACGAAAGTTCCGCGTTCTTTGGGCAGGGTGAATAGGGCATTCTCTGCTGGATTGAAGATGGTAAAATCACAGAAGCTCTCGCTGATTACGCGAGTACCGGATTTTTACACAGGAAGCTCAAGGTAAGGCAGGACCTTTCTGCGAATGTTCCTGAATGCGGACAATGGGCATATACTTAGAATCATATTTTGCATTTAATTTATGTAAGAGATGAAAAATCGGAGAATACGTTGAGAATCCGTTAGCCAAAAAATTTAAAACTCATGAAATGACATTCGCACCGGGTTGTTAATCTTCATCCACCTCAAACGGCAGATTCGTTATGCTGCGCGACAAGAGGTACGATGCCGGTCTGTGATTGGTCGATTCATGTGCGCGTCGCGACTGCAGCCTTCGACGGTACGCGCAGTTCTACGTGGATATGGACAACTTTTCTAGGTTTGGATGGGACTAACGAATGTTATCGGAACCCACAAACTGTGAGAAGGTGGCCACCGATGTCATTTAATGCGTCATATTTGAAGAAACAACCTGAACTTGAAAAGCGTACGGTGCGGCGCGGTCGCGTCGCGGCGTACGTCCTGGCCGCCACCCGCTTTGTTTGAACGTTCGAAAATGTCCCCTTTTACTACGTTGGCTGAAGAGTGAGAAAATTTCATTGTTATACCTCAACTAAGATGAGGTCAAAGCAAATAATGGATTGTCTGAACGCGAGACAGTTTTGGTGATGTGTGGAATCGTTGTGCACCTTTTGCCTACTTAAATCTGGAGAAATTATTTGGAATCTAGAAATCTGGGAGTTTTACAGAAATCCTGCAAATCCAACGAATCTCGCGAGCACTACGAATTTCTGTACACTACTAGTTCGACTTCTTTCTGGATCTTGGTGTGGTTTCTTACAGGGACGAACCTAAACTGGAAGAGATTTACTGAGCATTTAACAATCAAGAGGTCTGCTGTTGTGCTGCTTATTATATGTATATACGTGTTCTTCTTTCCTGAACATTTTCAAGTGTTGTACAAGATGAGCAGGCATCGTTGTACGCAGTACCACACAATTTTGACTTGTTTTGGAGTTGGAATTTATTAGAATAGTAAATTAATTCTTTACCTATTTTTAAGGATAGAATACCTTTCCAGGTTTCATTTCACTGCACCTTCTAATATCTGGGAAAGAAAGACCGGAGCGAACATGGAAATATTGCGCTTCGAAGAACAGCTCAAACCATTTGGACCATGTATTTTGCACAACGATGTGAATTATGCATGATGACGGCTCCTTCACATCCCAATCCAAGGGGTTGAAATTTGGGGTTTGTTAGGGATCATCGCCGAAATCATGGAGATCTTCACGCATTTTTGCATTTCCTGCGATCTGTATCGCACCTTCTCTATCCAATTCTATCAGGGATTTCTTTCCAACTCTTTATGCATTTCAATCATAGCGTAAACCGGTTTCTTGGACGCTGTCAGCTATTTGAAAACGTAGCGTGCCAAACACCATCGTTCCAGAAACAGGGGTCCACTTCTCAATGGCAGTAGGTAAGAATCAGCACAAATTTTTCCATGTTATATGCAAAGATTGGAAGTAATGAACAATAGCTAATCAATAATTTAATATGATTTTGAGAAAGATACAGCAACTTAGAATAAATTGAAAAAACGGAAACTTGCATGCCATCATTACGGGCCAGCCAGTAATTAGCGTTGCCCGAAATACCACTCACGGATCATTCATGTTGTTGAATGAACGCCTCAGAATATCTTGCGCTTCCCAGAGGTTAGGTGCACTCTCAAATAAAATCAACCAATCATAGCCACAGGGCGAATGGACGCAGAGAAATGCCACGCCTCTGATCTGTTGTCGGCACCCTTATTTCTCTTCATTACTGCCACATCTGGTCATCAACCTGTAAGTCTGATCGTCTCGTTGATGGAAAGCCTCACTTTTATAAGCGATTCTCTGAAAACGCAAGTTAGCGCTGGGAGGGAGGTTTTCGCATAGAAATGTGACAAATTGTCGATGATTCAGTGCATGTAATGACTGCTAGAGCGCATTTCTCTGTGTGCCAACAAATCACAACATTAATTTCAATTGAAAGGAGGCCCTGATTAATGGAAACATTCTCTACATTCATGATATATAAGCAGTGTGATGCTATTATTATTATAGTTCTGTTTTGAAACACTACCTGATTTCGGAGCCTTTGGTGAGTTTTCCTCCGACCTTGCACTGGAAGAAAAGCTTGAAAGCGTTATGAGGTGCTGTTCCAGGACCGGATTTCCTGGATTTCTTGAGATGCTTCCCCTACGACTGCTCCTACTTGCCACCATACTAATCATAGCAACCGCTATAGTGGATGCATCAGCTGATGTGAGCAGGTTATTTATTACCGCAATGATGAAGATGTATATTACTTCATTGTTAATGTTGCAGTGTCAGAAGCGATGTGGTAACGAGCCGCGGCTCCTGAAACCTTTCTGTTACTTTGCCTGCTACCCATT
The DNA here is from genome assembly GCA_037903475.1 of Ancylostoma caninum. Taxonomy (NCBI): domain Eukaryota; kingdom Metazoa; phylum Nematoda; class Chromadorea; order Rhabditida; family Ancylostomatidae; genus Ancylostoma; species Ancylostoma caninum. The sequence continues at coordinate 112,217 of JBAJFG010000447.1, forward strand.
GAAGGTTATAACTATGATGTTCGGCAAAAAATAAATCCTCAGCAAAGGGAACATCCATTTGATGAGAGTCATGGTCTCGGGGAATCATGATTTCAGTGGCGATGCTATGTCGCTTGCTATTTTTTCCTGTGAATCGCGAATTATCCATAAAATTTTGCTCTTAAATGAAACATAAAGGAGAAATATCTCCAAATGACGTACTGAATGCGAGCGTAATATTGATATTTTGTCTCATTTGTTCATTTCCTACACAAAACGACCAGTAAGTTTCCGGACCGCCTCACTACATTTTTGGTCAGCCGTGCCCACGGTATGATACCACTCAGAATTCAAATGATTTCCATGAAAGAGTAAAACAAAATGAAAAATGAAAAAAGAGCCCTAGTCTGGTGAAGCTCTTAATACAATCCATGAAAGAGAGAAATGGCTTCGTCATTTTGAAATTAGGATAATTTTATTACTGCTAGCGGGATCCGAAAGCAAAAGAGAGGTACCATGACGTGATTTGCTGGAACAGGCTATGTTATGGCCAGCATAATGGCTTTCATGCGACCAAACGAACGATGTGACCGAGTCGTCAGGTCTCAATTCCATACGTACCCCGACGGAAAATTTCCGCTTATAATCATCATTCATGACAGCAAATCATGGCGTTAGTACAGAATCATGGAGGAGAGCAGAGCACCGAGGCAGCAGAAATCTAGTCGCTAGATAACGTTAAGCTGTTTCTGTGAAACGAGAGCAGTTTGAAATGAGGGTCAGTTAGGGCAACATCACTACTCGCCTCTAAAAAAACTGACAAAACAACAACATAGTAACATTAATCAGTGATCTAATGAGAAATGCTAAAGCTCAGATAGTCCCTGCGTGTCATCAGTGTCCTACATTTGACTTATATTGACCTTTTTAAAGTAAATCGGCCAATGGTCAAGTTGATTGCTCATCAGATGTGTGGTGGTGGTAGTAAACCTCCTGAAACGGCGATGAAACGATGAGCAGAAGGTAGCGGTGAACTGTCAGCTCTGGTTTGCACCCATGAACTAGCTAGGAGCTAACTGACAACTGTGGTCTTTGAATGATGAGGCACTTGCAAAACCTTCAAACCGGCTTTAGCCGTTTGGACATTAAAAAGTGTCCAACGGTATGTACATACTACTTGTTTGTCTTGTTTAGATGTGTCTTCGTGTCCGGTGACGTGTTCAGACATGTATAACAAGAAAAGGCCTGGTTTCTCCTAGTTTGCAAACAATGCCTAACTTATTCCTACTTCTATTCTAGCGCTGGGGTAATTACATAGTAGAAAATCGTTGTAGTTGTTGTACAACAATAAAACACGCTTACAGTGGGCGTCAGCAGTGTTGCGCTTCCAGCGGACTCGAGAAACTAGGAGAAGAAAAAGTTGGGCATTGCCTGGAAACTGCAGGAAATTCATGCTCTACCGTGATTATACGTGTCTGAACACATCGTTGGACACTTTTTGTTGTCTAAACGGCTAAACCCCTTCAAACCCCTAGAGGTTTCGAACCTTCACAAATGGGATATTCGTTGTCCTCGAAGTACGCCGACATACCTCTGAACCATGGATTCGAGTGCAAACGAGACGGCACCTTGTGTGAACATTACACCCCAAGCAACCAGTGAATCTCTTCCACATCCCTAACCTTGATGTGCTAAGCTCACAAATGTAATTGCGTGCCCATAAAATATGTGGGATTCAATCTGGGAAGGTGTAGAGCTCAGCTGTTAAATTCAGCCACCACAAAATCGGAGTCATCGATGATCTCCTGCGGAAGGTCATGGTGATCGAGACAGTGGGAACATCGATCAGCTGGGTGTACTCGGAAATGCCTCTACACCGAAAAGGAGTCAGTGCACGCTCGACTGGCTATAACAATGAACTCGAAGCGTGAGCAAAAAGGCATCTGGAGGACTTCTTAGTGAAACGACGAGATCGCCGTCTGCGTCTCACATGCCGCACAGTTTTTCGCTCCCCATGTCCTCGTCCTTTCATACTGGCAGCAATCTCGGTGTGACGGTGAGCTCATAGTTCGATTTCGAACTGTGAGTCTACCTGCAAGTATGGTCCCCGTTTCGTCATAGTATTTAAGCGTCATATTTGGAGAAGCATGTCCGTTCCAATGAAGCTTAGATCACTCTCCCGCAGTTCCCCGTAAGCTGGGAGTTAGCTGCCAGTTAACGTTCATCGTTAACTGACAGTTTCAGGGGGTTTGATACCACCCGTGATATTTAGGGTGAGGCCTATGTTCGCGGACAAGACCGTTTCTTTATACATACAACTCTTGTGAAAACGATCCAACCAAAGCGTTGGTCGGGAAAATTAGGAAACTCAAAAACATATTACTAATGATGCCCAAACTGATTAGTTTTAGAACATTACAAACAAGCACCTTGCCGAATTTCGTGAAAAGGACGAGATGTGTTTGGAGATTTCACCAGAGAAATAGATCAGCGGGAGTTGTGAAGGATAGAGAAATTCTGTAGGATTTAGGTAGGATAGGTTTGGCGGCTATACCTTCTTTCCCCAAGAAATGGGGCACAGCTTTGTGCTCACGGTCAAAATTAGTTCTGTCTTCGTAGTCTACCACTCCTGTCTCGAAACTTGTAGAGACTTTAGGAGCAGGGAGTACCTCAGATAGGGAGACCGAATGTCAGACGCAGTGAGCCTCGTGATTCTTCGATGAGGTAGAAATATGAAATCGAAATTTCTTGTCCGAGATCAAGAGCCAACCGTTAAGCGCGACCACACAATTTCGGTTGGCTTTCCCCCAAACTCATGCGATAAAATTTTTTTATCTTTGAGTATACACGCACGATGCACGAAGACAAGAATATACACGCACGATGTAGTTGTAATACTACATGAAAGATATCAAATGAAAAATACAAGTTAGGTAGTAAGAAGGGCGCTTGAGCGATTAACGAGTACGACTTGTCAGAAGCACCAGAAGCACCTCTGTGCTTCTGACAAGTCATACACGTTCGAGCTTGTTTTGTGCTATGGGGCGAAAATCAACATGCCTGAGTCCGTAGGCTCAGATACAGGAAGCTCCAAATATCCGCAGCCAAGAGGGGCGTGGCCACGACGCGGCTTTAGGCAGAAACACAGACGCTCTGCATGCTGCCACCGGTTGTCTGCAGAGTCAGAGAAGCCAGAGGCAGCATAGAGAGCGCCTGTGTCTGGTCAAGGAGCCCCTTTTGACTGAGGACATTTGGAGCTTCTCATACATTCTGTGCAATTCGCGCACCTGATCATATAGGGAACTCCAAACGTACGCAGACAAGCGTCGAGACCGTAGGTAGAGCGACTCTTTTGGGTAGAGACGCAGGCGCTCAGCATGCAGCGAGCCCATCTCTCTGCACGAGAGAGCCGCGCCGCGGTCCTGATACTGGTTTGCGTACGTTTGGAGTTCCCTGTACGTACCTTCAGACCATCACCATACTTAGAGTGAGATGCTCTGAGTACTCCACTTGACGTCTCTCCGCCCCGCACACTATCTATTCGCCAAACGATGGCGATCATCGCCCTTCAGGGCGAGGAGATCGGAGCCGCACATACGTGCTCGCAGCACCGTCACGAATGGTGATGATCTTCCATTCCTCAGCGTTAGAAGCTCGTCGCGCGTGCGGTCATCACCCAAAATGTGGCGACGAGTTGTAGGCAGCTGATCTCACCGCCATGACACTTTACTACGGGTCCTGGTGTTAAAGGCAGCAAGAGCCGAAATCCTCGACTCCAAGCTGAGGTGCCGGTGGTGAAGTACAAGTTCAGCACATAACAAATGTGAAACGAACACAAACCATGATGGCTTACCTGCAGAGAAACTGGAAACGTCGTCGCGAACACGCCTTGCCGTGCTCGTGCACGGATGAGTGCAAGGAAAACATATAGTTCTGGAGTTGCGGTGTGAAACGATGCCAAAAGAATTCCTTCACACAGCAGGAGATGGTCATTCGGAAATGCCGCAGCTTCCACTGGAAACAGAGCACCATGATAAAGAAAGAAGTAGCTCGGAAAAACAAGGTTAATGCGTTGTTTTCTGTAATCCTCGGTCCATTTCAGTACCTGACATTCAGACCATGAGAAAACTTGGTAATTTCTCGCCTATGCATAGACATGAAAATGAGTCGATATTGTCGACACTTCAATTTTCCTACTTTCCCATTTTACTAATCTTGTTATACTGTTCTTCGTTCATGCTTCAACTCATCCATGGGATTTAAGGATACCCATCTACGCTCCTATATTTCGAGAATGCGGATGTCTACGACGGATGTCTGCGGATGTCTACGAATATTGGGATCATTGTTCAGCGACTGAGTCACTCGAAATCTTGGCTACAAAAATTACCGTGGGTGCTGCTTTCAATTTTTATTACTCTCGAAGATGAATGTGGTCCTAATTTTCAGTTCGAGGGAGGAAGAAACGCTTTGTTGATTTCGGGCATCGACTGTGTGAACGTCTTCGGCGCTCCGTTTATTACATATATCTGTCAGCTATTATTTCAGTGTTTGCATAATGCCTTTCGCAAGCTTCATTCTTAATATAATCGCCTTGGACCGTAGTCTTGTATTCTTTGATGACACATTTTTCTAAAAGGTCTGAATAAGCTTTTAAAAATCAAGAAGTAGAAACATACTGAATGTTTAAGTGCATAGTTTAAGCCAACTGATTCGTAGGCGTATTTCTATATAATGCACGTTTTACATTTGGGAAATTTGCTGTGTGTGGTGCACTTCCGATGGCGATTGTTCTGCTTGACACTTATAATGGTAGGTGTTTAAAAAAGTGCTTTCTAGAAATTTGTGCGAGAATGTATAATGAGATAGCAAGCTCTCTTTCTCAAAGTGATGTGCTTCATTAGTTCAAATCACTCATATCGTTTTTCCCGCGTACCTGTCCTTTTTTCATGAAGTCAATTTGTAAGGTTTTACTAAGGGTATACAGGTTTAGAAGTTGAAAACTCCATTACAGCTTGCTTTCCTTTATTTGTTGACCAATGTCAATGTTCAAAACAAAGAAGGACAGCCAAGAAGTGACATCGTTTCCGGAGATTTTACCGACGTTGATCATTTTCTAAATCAAATCATTAGAAGATATGGATACAGTAGGATTCTGTAAGTCTGTATTTTACATTTTCTGTTAATATGTCAAGATAAGGTGATTTGAGGAATCAAGTGGGAGTATCTGCTCCGGATATTAAGGGGACGGGAGCTAATTAGAGGTCACTTGAAAGTCACGGGAATACCTGAACTCCGTGAATGCATTCAATATTCTTAATAAATTTGTTACGACAAAAATGCCGTACATGCCGTATTAAGGAGGTTGTATGTAATAACTGTTGATGAGAGAGCAAGTTTCGAGAGGCAGATTTCCTGATTTTCTCTGACAGTGTCGATAAATCCGGTGGGTGATGCCTCAATTGCATGTCGGGACCTAGCGTCAATAATTGGTCAGCGTGCGTGAAAGAGCGCGGAGTAAAGAGAGATGCAGACACCTTGCGAAATCGGCAGCAAAGTGTACCCAGGGGTATATTTTGCTGCCGATTTCGCTGAAGATTTTGCCGACACTACCGCGCTCCGAACGCACACGTCCTTCCTCAGACATCCGAGCATTTGGAACGCCGGTGAACCTGCCCATTTTTGGCCGGTGCAGGCCTTTGGCAGATAGTCGAGGATGGGGCAGGAATACTTCCTGAAGGTGCGGATGGAGAGGAAAAACCTGCTGTGAGCGCATGAGGCAGGGGATATGCAGGTTAACCTGCAACCTGTTCTTTTCCTCCATTGCCACGTGGCAGCCGAAGGGTATATAAGCCGGCAGACGGCTGTGAAAGCTTAGTCGGGTCTCGGCTGTGGCGGAGACTAGTCGAGTCCTACGGGACTTGTCTGGCCAACTGAGGCCCGGTTGAAACTGTAGCTCAGTATATACCATTTGGCCAGATATGATGCGTGGGATGCGGTTGCGTGCCGACGCGGCGCAGACGGGAAAGCCGTCTCACCGCAGATGTCCGGCTCGTCGAGCGCTGGCGCAGGGGAGCACATATGTACGTGCCCGGCGAACATTTTTGTATCATTTTTGTAGTCAATGGCTGCAATAGAACATGACCTGCCTTAATCCTTCTATCCCCATAGCAGGATCACAGCATGTCAGATGCAGGATAAGCGCAACTAACGGCGGAATAGGCGCGCCAACTCCACCCACTTTTGCATTTGTCCCGGAAGTGTCATGCCGCGAGAAACGGTTTAGGCTGGCGCTCCAAACGCCTGAATGTCTGAGTCATTCGTGAGGAGGTGCAAGAAATGCAAATAGGATCATTATCCACACTACATTCTTGATATGAAACCATTAAGCACATACAGATTGGCAATGGTCTGATGGTTAAGAGGCTTGTTCATCGTGGAATCTTTCGATGGTTCGACTCCACTGCAAAGGCACAGCTTTGCATACATTTTTAATGTGCTTTCTGCATAGAAAGCGGCTTCATTCATTCCGGCTAGTTCCAAGCTAGCGGCTTCAACTATCAAGCTAAGGGATTCTTCACCGCTGATTGATGAAAAATTCTTCTTTTGCATACGAAAGGCACAACTAATTGGTGAGTTGGGTGGTGTAGTGGTTAAGAGATTTGACCGCGGTGAGGTCGGTCGATGGATCAAGACTCAGCAAGACAACCGTTTTGCGAATGGTTTTTCTGTACACAGTAACTAAATTGCAATCGCTTTCTTTCTCAAACTTAAAGCTGAGCGGGGAATCACACGGATAAAAGGCGAAATGTGTGAAAAGTCACACATTTCCCAGAAATCCGTAGTCTTAAACAGGGAATCACAGGATAAAAGGCGAAATGTGTGAAAAGTCACACATTTTCCAGAAATCCGTAGTCGAATTCATGTTGTAGGTGCAAAGTCCTTGCGCGGATAGTAACTGCACTTACCATGGCGCAGTGAAATGCGAGCGCAGTTCTACGTAGATGCTAGGGGGTTCAAATCTCACGCCGTTCGAGTGTTTTGCAACGTCTCACTCGCGATTTTGAGCATCAATAACTTTGGGCAGCCGTGAAAGAGGACGAAACCTTCACAGCGAGAATCCCTACCGAAGGCTTCGATGTGGATCATTAGAACATCGTTCCCAGTATCAAAATGTTCCGAGAGGCGTGAGATTGGCTTAATGAGCCCCATGAGCTGTGGGTGAGAATTTCTACCGATTTCCTACAGCGTAACGAACAGAGTCGATTTTTGGAGAATCTCGTCAATAGAGCCTCCTTCTTTTCCATGACCGTCAAAAATTCTTGATCGTCCCAATTTGATCGTGGAGCTCTTCCTTCTTTATCTGTGAGGATTGTACCGCCCTAATCCAACTACTTAAACATTTTCCTACATGGGTTTGCTTGTTGTTTCCCAGTCAAAATTTCGCTGAGATGGCGATACTGCATGGCGATGGGTAATGTGGAGAAGATATGGGGTAATGTGGAGAAGATTCGATAGCACCTTTAGTAAATGAAGGGGGAGGAATATTTCCGTGAAAAAACTTTTTAGGAAGCTTTAATTTTCGAAAGAAAAAGAAGTCGCAAAAAAGCCGCAATAAATGTGCACCAATATAATATGGAGCCACTTCATAGTCCCCTAAGCGAAACCGACTTCAATGCAATATTTCACCAAAACACAAGAATAAGCGGATCAAGTCATAATCGGCCCGGACAAGCGCGGCGCCCCTTGATCCTCGTCGGTGGACTGCGGATGGACCAGCAATCCTGAGGGAAATGGCTAGCGGCGATCAGACGTATTCGGTGGACACTGGAGTTCCAGAGCGTCAGCATCTCGAACTGAGGCTTGCAGTGCGGATCCCATCATCTGCAGTGAAGTAAGAGCCTATTTGAACGATTGCGCGGTATTTCTACCGGCGCGGCGTGGGGAGGTCGACATGCGGCATCTCGCGGCATGCAAACGCTATCTCGGCAGATGCGACACCGTGGGAAAATACCGTATATCACGGGATCAAGTCCAAAATACAGCTGGCGTTGTCGAAGGTATAAGAAGGGAAAGGAAGTCGTGACCGCGAGTCACGACAGTGTGTGACGGAAGTTTACGAATGTCAGCGACACTAAAATCAAGATCATGTAAAAGGTAAGGAACCATCTCAGACATTGGTGGGGTTCGAATACGGGTAGAAATGGAGTCCAAACTCAACTGTATCTGGGGATAGACCCCAAATGGCGGTGCACCTACCTCCCACATATGGCAGACGTCCTTCCAAGTGTCCCCAGCAGACGTCCCCTCACGTGCCCTGGCAGACGTCCCCCCACGTGCTCTCGCAGCTACCCCCGACGTCATCACTATCTATCATCTACCCCTGACGTCATCTAGATCCTCAGTAAAACGAACGCACAACCGCCGCCAGGCCCCAAAGTTGTGCGTCTGAGCTGTGCCGGCGATGTGACTAATCCATCACACTTTACTCACTATTCTCCTCGCATTGTTCATCCCTTGTACAGTTAGTAATAAATATATCATCCACTGAACTACTACACTGCATTTTATATATTATGTATAAAGACGCGCCCGGCGTCGGCGTAACAATGCACTGTCGTGCAAAATGGGGACAAATTGGGGAAAGAGCGCGGCGGCACACAGTAGTGGGGAGAACGAGAAGGAATAAATCTGCTTGTATAAGGGAGAGGAGGGGAGAGGAGGCGTCGGCCCCGATTGTGGGGGAAACGGTACACAAAGGGTTCAGCGGTTGCCATGCGAAGGGTCCAACGAGGCAGTGCTGCGTGAAGGGTGCGCCGTTGCCCGGTAAGGAAGTGGAAATATATTAATTGCTTTGGAAGAGCAACTGCCCGCATATACATATAGCAACTGCCCGCATATACATGTATATCCTATTACCCCATGTGAATGTTTTTAGTTGTTTACTATCTTCCATATTCCTATATTCCCATCATTTATGCTAACATGTATCCAGATGGGTCCTTATCACTTGGAAAATCCTAGTAGCCAGCCCAACTGTTTGCACGCAATAAATCGCAGCCATTACAGCCATCCGAAAAACGTTACCGCGCAGAATTAGAAGGGAGGTGACTGTGGCGTGTCTGAGGCTATGTGTAGAATTTGGTGACACCAAGTGAGAGGATATAGACGTGCATGATTAAGAATATGCCCTGCTTATTTCAATAATGATTTCAACAGTAATTTCTTATGTTTTCGTTGTAATGTTCGCAAGCTGAAAGAGCATTAGCCCGACGTCAAAACTGGCTCTTAATATGGTATATAAGAAAGTTATGAGGTGTTAACAAGCTTCAGCTGAGGGAGAGTGGACAAAACTATTGTAGTGATGCAACAGTGCTGTCGCGTGTTTTGTTCACTCTATTTCTCCCCACAATTTCCGCAAGCTTTGCCTTTGGTGGATGATATAGTTTCTGGGATATCAGCGCTCATTGGTTATCCTATGTGCAGTTCCCTTGCATCATGTGCGCAGAACCCGAAAGTAACTGTAAAGCGAAAAAGTCGTACTTGTTGACCAGATCATTTCTACCAACAATTTCAGAGAAAAAGTCACACTGGAAGATGGAAGCCTCATATGGATTGTCGATTTGATTTTGCCCTTTCCAACAGATCAAGATGGAGTAGAGAGGTTTTAATTGCGAATATAGGTGGGTCTGCGAATTCTCATCGTGATGGTGATAGAAGCCAATGCTTCCCTACTAACTGCTCCGTCGCATTTGGTTAAAATAACATTCGCACGCAGCTATGGACATGGTGAGAATTTAATGTAATAATTTGAGCGGTTGTGAAGCGTTGAGCGTTTTTGAGTGGAAGAAAATTATTTTTAGGAACGGTTGCACGACATCTTAATTTGAATGTTTTTAACTTTGGTATTATTGAACGTTCACCATTCCACAAAGGAGATGAATGCCTTACTGAACTTTTTCCCTACCTCAGTTGGGATCATGGAGGCATGTTTGTTGCTCACTACTGCTGTGGATACTGGTTCACTAATTTTCTCTATTTCTACCATTTTTGTTCGGAGTCGACAAGAAAGCGGCTGTTGGGATTCTCAAGTACGGTGGACACGACAACTATTTGCACTTTGTTTCGTTTTTTATTGCTTGAGGGTCGAGAAGAAGATGCTTTCCTAAATTACTCAACAAAATGATCTCTAAAATCATCAGTAATTCGGACTAATTTATCGGTCTTAGCAGATGTCCGCATCAGTGTGAAATAGCTGTAAGTAATAATACCGTGGGCTGGGGTTAATGAAACGATAACCACGCAAACCAACTATTCTCCATTATTAGGCTGCTGTCGCCAGATCCATGCCGGGGCGACGTTGCCAACCTGTTTCATCTCCGGGTGACTGTCATGGCGGCGATGATGGAAACCCTAAGTGAGGAGGATCAAACTAATGACGCGATCGTGGCGATGAGATTTAGCAGACTCACGGCATTCATAATCAAGATATTCTCATATACTAAAATTAATTTTTCTAGGCTCAATGTGTACAGAGTTATTCAAACGCCTCAGGTTTTAGTTACGAGTAATGCCATTGCTACTCATTCAGCTTTTCGATTAAAAATGCCAGCAGGTTCTGCGTTTCCCCTTCAATATTAACCGCTGGTAACAAGTGTGATTTATGTTTCTAATTGTTCAAGAATTCTCACAGAACAATCTTGATACTAGCGAATGGAAGATTGATCATGACTTTATATTACCTCAAACGTACTATCACTTTTGTGCAGGTATGTCTGATCAAGCCTCTGGCTCGCTTAAGTTGCACTGCTCTAAAACACAGACACTTTAGAAATCATGTTCTACTGTGATGGATTAGAGCTGTCCCATGACAGTGACGCAGCCGTACTGTCGATTGGTCTTGGAGGTGGCGTGCTGAATGGTTTCTTACACCAGAACTTTCCAAAGGTGCTCAAATGTTTTCGAATGATTGCTATTAGGGATATCGTCTGTCTTCAGATGAATATTACTGCCGTGGAAATTAGTGCTCAGATGGCAAGGGTGGCGTCAAAATGGTTCGATTTGCAGTTGGATGATCGTCACTCACTCATTATCACTGATGGCGTGAAGTTCGTCAAGGAACAGGCGGAAAAAGGTTGGAGATCTACGGAACAGCACTCTGCTATAGTACATACGCTGCGAAAATTGAGCTGGCGAGCTAACGAAAATTTGAGAGCATAATACTTCAGCTGTGTTAAAACAGAAAACTATGATGCAACAGCAATTCAAAGATTGGTAGCTTCACGTATTATAAAGAAGCTGTCAAGCTAAGATACGTGGGCAGAAGCTTGTTTCCCATTTTCCATGCTCCTTAAACCGTTTGAATTGTGCATCCATCTCATGAACAGTGCAATTCTCATTCCTGTGTTTCACAAATATGCTGAGTAGACTACCACAACAAAGGTGAAACTACATAAACAGCAAAAAGGATCGGC
>JBAJFG010000501.1:0-250102 GCA_037903475.1 Ancylostoma caninum
ACCGTCGGACCCGACTCCAGGCGTTTCCCCCACTTTTCGACGCCGGCGCACCCTTATCACACCGTTGGACCTGACTCCAGGCGTTTCCCCACTTTTCGACGCTGGCGCACCCTTATCACACCGTTGGACCCGACTCCAGGCGTTTCCCTACATTTGGACGCCGGCGCACCCTTATCACACCGTTGGACCCGACTCCAGGCGTTTCCCCACATTTGGACGCCGGCGCACCCTTATCACGCCGTTGGACCCGACTCCAGGTGTTTCCCCTCTTTTGGACGCCGGCACACTCCTACAACAACAGTGGACCCGTTGTAGAGCATTTTCTTCGATCTAGGCCACGCCCTCGAATTTCGTTTCACACACACACACTGACTGACACACACACGCACACACACACGTGACAGACTAAGCCCTTTATTATAAGTCATGATTGTCAAAATGAAAAACTGCCTGTATTTCCTCGCTGACAACGTGATTGGTTGATATGACATCAACGCACTTGTAGATTTTACATATTTGCAAAACCTCGTACCATTTGTAGAGGGACTCCATACAATAGTGCCATAATTTTTCGTGCACATTCCTTCAGTGATGTCGCATCCGCTCATAATACCAAGATTAGACGTCATGTGATGTCCATCAAAGGACATTATTTCGCCATATTCTACTAATACATTGTATGTGGTGGTGCAGTGTTTACCTAGAATGGGATATGAACAGGTTATGTCGTTACCAGTGTCATACAGCCCTTAGTGGAGGCGTCGAAGAGGTTTTTAATAGAATCGTTTTGATTTCGCGATGCTTTTGCATAGATCTGGCGTAATTGCCTGCGTTATGGTATTATCTGAATCGACTCGCATTGTAAGGTGAAAAAATGAGCTCGTGCAAACTGTTCGCGATCTGTTGAAACAGTGAATGCGTTCAAATTGTAAAGCATTCATGTTTTTTTAGTAAACGTCGCCTTTTGTTAGGAGTACGGCAGAATTTTCTGACGGTAACGTACAATTTAGCGGTTGCGGCATTGCTAAAGGAAATCCCGACTTCCCGTTTTCACACATTTTGAACTGCATGGCATCTACGGATGTGAAGAAAACGGTAACGAATGTTAATGCTACGAGAAGAGACGGCATTGAATGAAACACGCTATTGATTTGAGTGCCTCGAGTCTGTCTCCGATTTCTTGAAGGCGAACGACGTCTCTCCTCAAACGTTACTCTTCTTTCCCGACTTTGACTATTTGTGCGGTAGTGATTGGTTGAATATCGACTGCCACAGAACTGATTGTTGCGTCTACTGAGTTGTCTCGCAAAATCTCTATCGTTATTATTATAGTAGTCGCCATTACGGAAACTAGCCCGACGATTATGACCTCTTGGACTGTTATAAAAGGTATCGCGATTGTATCCAGTGTTTTCATTTGAAATGGTTGATTGAAGACTCGTGGATGACGATTGTAATTGTTATCAAATCGCGATGGACGATTATAACTATAATCGTCAACGCTATTTCCCCTACGGTGATGCGCATTATCGCGATATTGACGGAATCGTTCGTTATCAGAGTAGTTTACTACGTGAGTGTGACTGTTCGATGGCATTTGAATGTTCCTTATTGCTTCCGTGATGGCAATAAGGAACATTCAAATGCCATCGAACAGTCACACTCACGTATGGTGTTAACCATGGCATCATCTACAGTCCCTCTCTCTCCACGAGTGAGCTCCTGTAGATGCTGCTCAGACTCGGCGATATTTTGGAGTTCAGAGAATGTTTTAGCTGAACCTCTTTTCCTCATGACCGCAATTTTTATGTCAGTAAGCGGCCCTCGAGTGAATGTCTCACAAGTAATTTCTTCAATGGTGTCTGGGCTGCTCTCTGCGTAGGCATCTGCCACTAGATCTCGAACGCGCTGACCGAATACGATGACGTTTTCGTTCGTTTCCTGTTTGACGTGATAAATCTTTGATTTCGCAATTTCGACGTAATTTGGATTGCGAAAGTCTCGTTTTAGTTGAGCTACAGCTTTCCTGTAGTCAGCTTTGACGTCATTCTCGTAATTGTCGTACTTAATTTTAGCAGCTCCACTCAATTGAAGAGGAAGAAGCCTCGCAAGTTTTCACTCGTCATATTCTGCGGCGTTAGCGCGTTCACTGAGTTCACGAACGAATTGAACGATCGACATATTAGTACCGTTATAAGTAGGCCATGATTGCAGAGCCGGCAAAAAGAAATCCGCCATGCTGAAACGTATCTCAGGATGCCTAACGTTATTGTCAGCCAAGCCACCAACATTGACGTTATTAGATTGGGCCATTTGAATATCCCGAAGAATTGTAGACGTATTGCAAATAAGTTCCGCGGCGTTTTTTGCTTGTGAGCGCAATTCCAAACGATGGGATCTGCTGTCCTCGGGTGAATTAGTCGTTACGTAGCTATGAAACGCTATGGTTGAAGTTTTTCTTTTTTCAAATTCGTTTTCTTTTTCGTTATTTTTTCAAATTCGTTTTCTTTTTCGTTATGTGGGTAATCAATTGATGAGTTGATGAGACAGTGAAGGATAAGATCGTAAGAGTAAGTACACCGAATGTGACTTAGCTCACGAGATGTGAGTATGACAATGAGTCGCAAGGGTCCTTATAAATATGGTTAGCAGGGGGCGGGAGTCATTATTGATATGAGCGCTTTCCCAGACTCTTAGCCCTCTGCTAACTTGTCACCTGAATTGATGCATGAGTAAGCCCTGGTGGGGACCTGAAGACAATTAAACAGGTGTGATAATGGGTCGGCATATCATTTGATGCGCGATCCCATAATTGATGGTGCGATTATGCCTCGACGTGGAGTGCGACGGATTAGGATATGCATTCAGGATATTTTCCTTTTCATCGCGACAATTTGGTAAGAATATGGATTACTGCTAAAAATTTTTTTGATGATTTGCTGTAAATAAAACAAAGATAATTATTGGGTACCCAATATGTACAGTATTTACACGCTAGCAATGGCATGGACGGCAAAACGATTGGGACCAAAACTTTTCCTTTCACTGAGTAAGTGAATGACTTGAAAACACATTACAAGGAAAAATATTGAAGTTTTTTTTCGAATTTTCTTTTTGGAAATTTGAAGCGGAAGGAAAAAATAAGACTATAGGAAAGCTTTTTTTAAATCACGGCTGCGAAAATCATATTGTAACACTTACTCGGTTCTCGTCATCATCAGCATTTCAGTAGAGCTGCTACCCGTGTAGATCGATCATCGAAAAGAACAGAATTCGCGAGAGGACGAGGATCCTCATACAGAGTCCTGTCCAACGCGAGTGGAGTTCTTCTCGCTAAGTCAAAAATTCAGGAATACGGCTAAATCACTTTTAAAACTGACCCGTATTAAGAGTCGACTGCTGAAAAACGCGACAGACACTCTAGACTGAGAGGTATTTCCTTTTTTTAATGGCCTCTGTCTAAGTGAGTGGCGTGCTTTCCACTACATGCGAGATAATAATACATCAATTCAATTCTCAACATTAATTCAATACTTAATTTCATACACGTGCGACAATGGGGAAAGGGAGCACAAGCGTAATTCCAAAGAACAGATAGACCTTACGTGATGTGGATGACATGAAGGAACCGAAAGGTTGGCCATCTCCCCGGGACCTCCATGTCGTGTCATCACATGAATTTATGTACAATTATTTATTTTTACGAGCATAATCAAAACGAGAGTAATTACAAAAGTAGCAGGATGGTAGCCTAACTACGAAGAAAAAACGAAGTAGTGGTGATCGAAAACTGTGATATCCAAACAACTCTCACAGGTTGCTACAGTTGCGCACATGGAGCACAGCTAGTAACTACTTGTCAAGCAAAGTTCACAACTGAAGTCGTCATTGACTGCAAAGATCACGAATCGCAATCAAATGTGGACCACGTCAGCATACCTGATTTAAACCCACTGCTACAGACAATCACTAAACACTGGAAAATAACCGTGGCTGCGGTCACACCAGGATTGACAGTAGCAGTCCTACTGTACCTACTAGGTCCTATTGTGCTAGTATATATCCTTAAGTTCGTTTTCTTCATCCTATCCACTATGTTTTCAGCGTTAGTGCGGGCCGCGGCGGCGTCGACGGCGCTCCTACCATCCAATTCCAATCAATGGAGATCAAAATCGATACTCAAACGTCGACAGAAGTCGACGTACAGATTTTGGAGAGCAAGGGCGAGAGATGGAGAGAACAGAGAGGCCAGAGCAATGCGATCCGGAAAAATCGATCGCTCACCTGGCTTCCTTGAATGGTTTTCCAGCTGCTGCTGATCACCGCGAGTCGCCCGCTTCTGGGCTACCAGCCGGAGCAGTTGAGAATACCAAGAATACCAGGGCGTTCGGGCAGAAGGGCGAGCAGTGCAAGGCGTGCAAAAGTGAATGAACGAACCGGTACAAAGAGGTGCGAATGTACAAATTCGCCCCGCCGTACACCACACGTTTTTACTCCATGCCTTCGTCATTGTGAAATTCAGTGCAATGTACATATTTTTTTCAAACTTGGTGATATCAGCCAGACACTCCAAGCTATCTAAATTCATCCACTTATCACCTCCACGCACACTACAGGCTAATTTACAGCAATATAATGTCACATCACTGCTATTAATTGTGCCAAATGATCCCCCCCGCGGCGACCTTCAGCAATTAGCACTCTCATCTCGATTGCGGGCATGATCCGGGCTATTTTTTAAAGGCGGTCTTACATTGGGAAGCAGACAGGGTCAACATCATTCCATATAAAAGCAGCCACGGTCCAGCAAAAAAAAATACCAACATGTCATCCTCAAGCGACATCCGAGCTGCCCTCGACGACCTCGATCGCTGTGACATCACAACTCTTCTACACCACCTGTTGCCACGCCTCGACGCCATCGACAGCCGCCTGGACTCCATCGATGGTCGTCTGGATGTCGATCTCGCGACGGTTTTGCAGCGCACCGCTCCAAAATCGGAGTGCGCCTTCTGCGGGGTCGATGAAAATAGGGACAGCCACCACACCGGTCGCTGTTCCCGATTCAAAGATTCCGTATCCCGCACGGCACAGGCGGCGAAGCTACAGCTGTGCCTTTGCTGCCTAAAGCCTGTGCACGAGGACCAGTGCGAAGTGAAGTGCAGCGCTTGTGGTCTCGACCACAACGTGCTGCTTTGCCACCAGAGGCGACCACACCACCACCAGGGTGGTCAGAAACGACCGAGGCACTGATGCCTCCTGTTGTACCTGAGTAGCTGCCACGTTCCTAACACGTTCCTGCGATCCTGCCACGTTCCTGAAGTTCCTGTCACGTTCCTGAAGTTCCTGTCACGTTCCCGCCACGTTCCTGAGTTGCTGCCACGTTCCTGCCACACCAAGCTGTATCCGCCACGTTTCTGCCACGTCCGAGCTGTTTCCGTCGCGCTCCTGCCTTACCTGACGATTGCCAGTCCAGCGAAGACGCCGACATGTAGATAAAATGTGTTTGAAACTTGGATGTAAACAAGAATGATCTCATCTCTCACTCGAATGTATCCATTAATGGTGGCCGGCGCAGTATCATCGACTCTCGATGATCGCGGGGGCGTGGTCAGTGCATAATTACCTTGGCAACTCACTCCCCTACTTAGCACCCACGGTGCGCGCTTGTGTGCAGCAATAAAAGCGTCCGTATTCTGTTTGTGTACTGTATTCAAAACCACTGAACCACCCAAAGGGTCTGTTCAAAAAGGGAATCATCCCTTAGTCTCTAGCGCCCACGTAACACAGGGGGAGGATGGCAGCAATCAAGGGGAGAATGGCAGCAATCGGGGGAAAAGCCACGCCAAAATGGGGTTTGAAACCGAACCATTACTGCTGTAGGAACGCGTTCGTGCTGCGTTCGTCTTGCCCAGTTATCAGAGTTGTATGTTTGCGGGAGCAGCTTACAATACGACATTCCTGGCGAATTCCAGAGGTAGCAAAGGAAACACTTGTTTGGGTGGGGTGCGATTTGGTGGATCTTCTGCTCGACGGAGCCACATGGCAAGATGTATATTAGAATCGTAGAGGACACAACTCTCATCTCCAGTAATAAGTGATTCCAGAAACTCCTTTCGGTGTGGTCAATGAAGGAAAAACTGATCTTGGGTAGGAGGACCTCTTTTGGAATTGACGTCGTAATTAAAGTTAGGAAAGCCAATCCGGCTATATATGCCTACTATGGAGAAGCCCCGAGTTTGGTCTACGATTACCACATGGTAGGTCATGGGTACCGATCAATAATCAAAAGTTCTGGAACTTTCAAAAAAATCGGCTCAAGACTTTCTGACCACCCTAATATATATATATATATATATATATATATATATATATATATATATATATATATATATATATATACTTACTTACTTACTTTGATGATACTTTGATGGTCCATCTTCACTGCTGGGTTGGTCTTCTCAGTGTGGACCACATTCGCTCCAGGTTCTCCTGTCTCGGGCCGCTCTCATCCAGTTCGTCAGTTCTCTTTGTTTAAACGACCTGGAAAATGTATCAGACCAGCGCGTGAAGGGTCGGCCGAGGGGTCTTTTGACGTTCAAGGGAGTCCAGAGAGTTGATCTCGTGCTCCATCTGTCGTCAGTTCGGCGCATCACGTGTCCTGCCCACCGATGCTTTGCGGATGCCATGTAGTCTGTCAGGTCCTTGATCTTCGATTCCTTCCTCAAGTCTTTGCTACTGAGGCCACATTTCCATTGCTTCCATCTATTCGTTCCCAGAAGACATCTTTCCAAGGCCCTGTGTGTCGTTCTCATAGCCAAGGAGATGTTTCTGTTGTCCGTCCATGTTTCAGTAGCATAACACAGTGCCGGAAGTACCGTAGAATCAAATAAGTGAGCTCGCAGCTTCGAGTCCCTGATTTGACTTGTCGTTTCTCGAATCGTGTCCATGGCTACTTCACGTCCCAGGTAAACGTAGCTGTCTACTTTCCTCAAGATAATTCCATCCAGCTGTACTATTCCGTTGTCACCAGCTGTACTATTCCGTTGTCACACCACTGATTTGCCATCATCTGTGTCTTCTTCATATTCATTTCCAGCCCGATGCTCTTGCTCACTTCGTTCAGCTCGTTTAGCAGCTGGTTCATCTCTGATGTGTTGTTGCTAACAAGAACCACGTCGTCTGCGAATCGTAGGTTTGAGAGCTTCTTTCCGTCGATCGTGATACCTTTGTCTTCCCAGTTCAGTCGAGACATAGCATACTGGAGGGCTGACGTGAACAGTTTTGGCGATATTGTGTCTCCTTGTCGGACACCTTTTCCTATCGGAATGCGTAGTTTTTTGTCAAACAACTGGATTGTCGTCGTTGTTCCGACATTGCACTGCTCAAGAATGTTCACGTAAGCTGGATCTACTAATGCATGTATGAGCGCATTCAAGACTGCATTCGTTTCGACGGAGTCGAATGCTTTTCTGTAGTCGACGAATGTGAGGATCAGAGGCATCGTGTATTCCCTGCATCTCTCAATCAGCTGGACGATAGTGTGAATGTGGTCCATACAGCAAAAGCCTTTTCTGAAACCTGCCTGTTCTATTGGCTGGTACTCATCAAGCGTGGTTTCAAGCCGGTTCAGAATGATCTTCGTGAACAGTTTGTACGGTATAGACAACAAAGCAATAGGGCGGTAGTTTTCGATATCTTCTTTGTCACCTTTTTTGAAGATCAACACTGTCTTGGAGCTCCTCCACTGATCGGGAATGATGCCAGCTTCGAGATAGGAGGTAAAGTGATCTGCTAAGAGTTTATGCATTGTATATCCTCCAACTCTAAGCAAGTCCGCTGTAATGCCATCGGGTCCTGGGGCCGTCCCCTTTCTCAGCGATTGAATTGCAATTCTCACTTCCGAGACCAGAATGGGTGGTGAATTTTCTTCTGTGGGGGATGGGCGTCTTGGGACAACCGTTGTTGAGCGGTACAGATTTGTATAAAAGTCCGTTACAATGCGTTCCATGTCCGTCCTCGTCGTTTTGGGTATTCCCTGTTTGTCTTTCAGGCACGTGGTCACAGCAGAATAGTCCGAGAGTTCTCGTCGGCATCGTTTCAGGCTTTTCCTCTGAGCGGCTGTCGAAAGTAGCTTATTTTTGCGGTGCTCTCTAAGGGATTCCTTCATGGCCGCGCGACAGGCTTTATTGATGACAACTTTCTCCAAATGCGTCGCTGCCTGATCTCTTTTGACTTCACCTCTACGGCGCAGCAATTGTTTGGCCTTTGGGTTCAGCCTTTCTCCTCTCTGTTTGTAGTTCATCATAGCTGCTTTGGCACAAAATATCAGCCCTTTTGCTAATTCTTCATAGTCTTCTGTGGGATCTTCCTCCTTTCTCCAGTTGTATGCATTCATGGCCTTCTGCAGTTCGGATTCATCATACTCAGGAGAGCGTATAGGTGGCCCACGATGTGTGTCTCTTTTGAATATGCGATCACTGAGTCGTATCTTGGCCCGTAGCAGTCTGTGGTCGGATCCGGTGTCAAAAGAGGGTACTACTGAAGTGTCCATCAGGCTCCATCTTCGGTTCGTGAGGATGTGGTCTAGCTCTGAATGAGTTTGTCCGTTAGGACTTTCCCAGGTCCACCGTCTGTGTTGAGGCTTCTCGAAGATGGAGTTTCCATGAAACAGGTTGCAACAAGACATCAGATCTAATAGACGAAAGCCATTGTCGTTCCTAGCTTCATTTCCGTGTCGACCTAGTCTCCAGTTTCCGTCGCTTCCATTTCCTACAAGGGCGTTGAAATCCCCGCATATGTATTTGTAGTATGACTTTTCCTTCTTAACTACTGCTTCCAGCTCAGAGTAGAAGTTGTCTTTGTCCTCTTCGCTGGCAACAGAGTTAGGAGCGTAGCAGTTTACAATGGTGATGGTCGCTTTCTTCGTCGTTCGTAATCGTAGCACAGCAATACGCGGACTCAGAATTTCGTGCGAATGAATGCTGGGCTGTACTCTTGGGTGGATCAAGAAACCGACCCCCCCCAACGTTCTTCGCGTCAATCTTTTGCCCCATTATAATCAGTTCTCCGCTTTCCATTCTTCTTGCATACGGGGTTTTCGTTTTCGTCTCTTGCAGACATATGACATCGTACCTGAGCCTCTTAGATATGTGGAGAAGAGTTCTCAAGTCTGCGTCGGATGCGGCTGATCGGCAATTGTATGTGCAGATGTCCAAGCATTGTCCAAATCGTTTATCGGGATTTCCAGTGGCGCCCCGTCCCTTTCCTCTTCCGTCCTCGGCAGGGGCATCTCCGGGCGCCGTGGGAGAGCATGTCCGATTTCGGGCCGGTTTTCTCTCTGTTGCGAATGTCGTGGCTTTTCTGGTGGCCTGGTTACCCCTGGAGTGCCTTGCCGGAGCTATCCAAGGGCCGCCCGTTCACGCACTACAAGTAGTGCGGTTCTGAACTGCGTGGCCGTTTGTGCCGTTGGCCATCTCCCAGAGATGAACTCTGGTAGATGTTCACCCCTTCACCGCGATGAGGTGGCACATGAAGGGGTATATATATATATATTATATGTATTATATATATAATACATATATATATATACTAGCGCCCCTTCGGGACGCTAGAAAGTGGATGGGGCAAACACTTGAGGTATGTGCAAAAGCTTCACACGTGCAAAATGCTTAGAAAATTAGCAAATAAGCAAAATTAACTATTAACTGAGCTCAAACTCAAAAACCTTCCTATAAGTTACGTATATTCTACGGGTCTGGCCGCCTCTTCAACGTCGGGCTTGGTGTCCTCTCGTAATCCTAGCCTTGCTTGTAAGTCCCTAATCACGCACCTACATGTAAAGCTAATTTCCGATACAATGATACTAACTCTTTTTGTCACATTTCTTACGTGCCTGTGGACCCGTTATGAGCGGCCACTTTCAACTCCGTGCAGGAGTATCTTTCACATGACTTCAGTACTTGTGAACAACATTGTAACCAATGCCGTGTGAATAATCACCTATTATAGAATGATTCAAGCTCCACGTTGTTGAGATAGTTCAACCGGTGAGCTTCTGCTCCAATATACAGGGAAGAAGAAGAGGTGGTCGACTGAGATACAAATGAGCGCGTAGCGTGCCCCTACTCCACCGGTAGACGTGCACCTTGGTGTTTTCCTCACTACTGGGCCACGGCGGATCCATTCTCCATCCGTGGACCCCAGCGGCGGACCCAGAAAATGGGCGGGAGGGGGGGGGGAAAAAAAGTGGGGTCTCAGCCACTTTGAGGACCCAGGATGGAAAATGAAATTGATAAAAATATTAATTATAATAATAAACAATGAATAAATAATAACTAATACAAAATTTTTATTTGTATTGTAAAGTAATTTTGAAAATTTGGCGACCCCATTCTCGGGGGGGGTGCGCCACCCCCCGCCCCCGCCCGCGTCCGCCACTGGTGGACCCGTATGCTGGCGTTTTCCCCATAGATGGGAATCATGCGACTCACTCTCTATCCGTGCACCCGTATCCAGGCGCGTTCCCCACTTTCGGGCCAGGGAAGACCCATTCTCCATTCATGGATCTGTATCCTGGCGTTCCTCCCACTATTGGGCCAGGGCAGGGTATCCGAGCGCTTTCCCCAATATTGGGCCATTGCGGACCCATTCTCCATCGATGGACCCGCATCCTGACGTTTTCCCCACGGTTGGGCCAAATCAGACCCGTTCGCAATCCGTGGACCCTTATGCGTTTTCCCCATAACTGACCCACTGCGTAACTATTCTCCATCCGTAGATCAATATCCTGGCGTTTTCCCGACTACTGGCCGCATGCAGAACCATTCTCCATCTGAGGACCCGTATACTGGCGTTTTTCCCACTACTGGGTCACGGCAGACCCATCCTCCATTCGTGGGCTCTTATCCTGGCGTTTTCCCATTACTGGGCCACGGCAGACCCGTTCTCCATCCGCGCACCCATATCCTGGCGTTTTCCTTACTACTGGCCACGGCAGACCCATTCTCCATCCGTGGACCCATATCCTGGCTTTCCCGACTACTGGCCGCATGCAGACCCGTTCTCCATCTGAGGACCCGTATACTGGCGTTTTTCCCACTATTGGACCATGGCAGACCCATTCTCCAGTCCGTATCCTGACGTTTTCCCCACAATTGGGCCATGACAGACCCGTTCTCCATCCGTGGACCTATATCCTGGCGTTTCCCCACTACTGGTCCACGGCAGACCCATCTCCATCTATCCGTGGGCCCTTATCCTGGCGTTTTCCTTACTATTGGCCACGGCAGACCCATTCTCCATCCGTGGACCTATATCCTGGCGTTTCCCCCACTACTGGTCCACGGCAGGCCTATTCCCATCTGTGTGGACCTTTATCTCGGCGTTTTCCCGACTATTGGCCACGGCAGACCCATTCTCCATCCGTGGACCCGTGTGTTGGCGTTTCCCCCATTGTTGGGGCACGACAGACCCTTTCTCGATCGGTGGTTTCCTACCCTGGTGTTCTGGTGTTTTTTTCCTGAACTATGGAGCCCCGGCACATTTGCCCGTCATCATTGCACCCGTACTACTTGTAAATCTCGAGAATAATGGAAGAAAGTTAGGAAACATTCAGTTTGGTCAATTGCTTTCAGGAAATGTCACAATAGCTTAGGATGACTGGTTCTTCATTTGTTCTTCTTGTGTATTGGATTGTACTGTCCTTCTTAGAAACAAACGCTGATCCTAAGATTCCCTAATCTATACGGGACCTCGGGAATAAGTGCGTCAAACGCACACTCTCAAGTCAAGGACCGAGTGCGACCATCGCTGCGCGACCTCTCGTGATCCATTCAAGGAGAATCATTGCACCATAATTCTGTTGGACACCGCTAAAGCGCCAACAGAGGGGCTACTCTGCTGCGTACACTGCTGTTACGCAATGTCAAGTCGTTGTAAACATTCTCTCGCCCGGAGGGCTTGAGACCGCTAGAGTTGGCTACCGCCACGAAACCCTGAAAGCACTGTCTAAACCTCTCGCTTTCATCATTGGAGATTGTATCCATTTTTCCGTCAGTGCCGCACTTACGGTGCTTTGTTAAGAGGATATACCAGTTTGGCCGTCCGGCTAACGCCAGACTTCCAGAATTCTATTGATGCTCGCCTCGCTCGCATTTTCTGCAATGTGCAAAATAGAAAAATCAATGTACCAAATGCATCGAGCAAATGGCCAATATAATGAAGTGCGTGGTGTATTCCTATTCAAGATGCTTTTATCCTAATGTGTTTGTGGATTATATTTCCATATGTGATTGCCAATGTATGAAATAGCATGGTATACAAGGAGGCTTACAACAAGCGCTTCCCTTTATAAACCCTGACAGTCAGCTCTTTTCGGGACTAAATGAAGTTTCCTCCGGCATCTTCGTCCTTCACCCACAACACGAACACGCATACGGCACCTTGAAAGCAAACACAAAGGTGTAAATGGATTGATAAAATCTGTATCCTTCCACGCAGTTCTATCGCTCTCCTGAGAAGCCCTTGATCCCATAGGTGGTAGCTTTACCCCATATGAACGAAGTTATGCTCTGACATATGAGCGAAGTTAGTGACCGTGAAGAATTGAGTGTAACCAATTCAGTGCAAATGTTATCTTGAAAAGATTAAAGCTTAAGTGGTTGTTGTGGTAATTCAAGTGATAAGGGTCGACCGGTGTATATAAACGGAAAGGAAGGAGTGGTTCATTCAGACACAAACGGAATGGGAAGAGAACACAGATACGAAAGGAAACAATTTACATCTAGGTGATTTAGCTAGGAGGATCCGCCGGAACAGGGAAAGCGTACCCCTCATGCAGAAATAGACCCGCGCAGTAGTCCCGGCGAACAGCAGCACGTCTGGAGAATTCCGGCGGACAGCAGCACGTCGGGGGGCATGAGCAGCACGTTCTGCTATGTATAGCACAACGTCGATACACGCTCCCCCAATTCAAAAAGTAGGCGGGGCGATGGGGGTTCGACCTGCTGGTTCGACCCGGCACAATTGTTTGAGTAAAATATGCCAACAATCTATTAGGCATTGTTTTCGTTAGTCTCGACTTTTTGGTCTGTGTCGACAAAAATTGTACTCAAAGCAGGGCGAGGTCAATATTCGCCACTTGAAAATTGACGAATATTGTCATGAACAATGCAATGGTTTACTCCCATTCCAAAAAAAGAACATACACATCATTTGGGGAAGTGTGACAAGAATGACAGGCAGTCGGTATAAATACCCAACCACGCTTTCGTAACATGTTGGCCCCACTTTTATTCTATGGTTGATATACGGCATGTTAACCATGAGCAAACGATGGAGTCACCGCGGGCTATTAGTGTGCCCGTCGCGGGCCCTCCTCTTCTTTAGAAAGCGAGTCGAAGAAATTTCGTTTGGAGAACGTGGCGTTTTTTGTGGAAAACTCGGGATTTTCGTGAGCGAACGAGGAATTTCCAAGGAGTTTTCAGGGACTGTACCCATAGAAATCCTGCTCAGGGTATGACTTTACCCGTTGGTATTATGTTATCGAGCCTTCTGAAGATAGATCTACATTCTGAGTCGGGAATAACTTCAAATCCTAGTTTTGTTTCTGTAGTTTTACTTTTTAGTTCTACTACGCAAGAGGTTACCTTGTTCTCAATATCTACACTCCAGATGGGGGTGGTCTCTGGCTCATGAGAGGCGCAACAAGATTGCACAGGCGACGCAGGTGCTCTTCTCTCATTCAATATTTGCTCCTCAAATTATCTTGATTCTCGTGGGAGAGACAAATAGGATGCAAACGCTGGTAGTTCACATTCGAACGGGACGAGTCTCACAGGAACATTGAGCATATATAGAGGAATCATCTGAATTTTCGCGATCACTGTTTGAAGCATGCGACGAAGCACGAACATTAGGCACGTAATAGCTACACAGGTGACCACAAAATCACCTGTTTTGGCTAATACGTAGTTAGTAGTTAGTAGTTATTAGCTAGGAAAAGGGGGAGACAGGATGTTACCTACTTTATTCGACCGATTTGCCGCGAAATAATGACTGTAAGTGGTCAACATTTCTTGCATGCCATGATATATAAAGTGATAAAAATGAAGTTCGGTATATAATAGAGTAAGGAGGATACTGCAGGGAGCAAATGAAGGCAGCGCGAGACAGGAGTGGTTGCGCTATGAATAGAAGCGCATGAACAGAAAAAACAATAGCCAGTTTTTGGAATTCACTTAACTTTAGGACGCTGGCGCACCTTTACACAGTGCTGGACCCGTCTTCCTCACTTTCAGACGCCGGCGCACCCTGACACTGCGCCAGACCCGTGTCCCGGCGTTTCCTTGCTTTCGGACGCCGATGCTCCATTGTGACAGAATTGGACAACCCTACCGTCTTTCAAAAGCATAGAACAGCACCTCACGCTGAGTTGGCACCTAAAGTTGCCTTCTTGTAGGCAGAGGTGCCGCCAGGTTGGCAACTTGGGTGCCAACATGCGGTGTGGATTACTATTTATTTATTTTTTTGTTTATTCACACATCGTGGTAATTCACAATGTGACCCTTCATACAGAAGGTAAAGAGAGAAAAGAACCCCAGAGAAATTTCGACAGGCTCGAATAGGTAGAAAGACAGTTGATCAGGAGAGCAGAAAGCGTGAGCCAATTACGTCTATCAAACCACAGCTGCTCCCACAAACAGAGCGGTTGTTGCTGTCTCTTAAACCTGAACACTACGTGGGAATGGGTCCAAGTGAGACACGATCGTAGGCACCGCATCTGTTGGTTCCTCACAGCACCATCACCTTCTTGTCTCACGTTCTGCCGTATAGTAAATGAGTAAGATAGTCAGAGAGCCGAACCTGCGAAGACCTCTCTGCGGCCGAAGAACACTTGAACATGGGTATGAACTGCAGATCAAAGAACATAAGCATTTCATGAAATGATGTGTGCATCTCCTTCGCAGAATGTGGTATGTATCTGTTGCTAAATTCCAAGATTAGAAGCGTTCTTCATTCTTCTGCAATAATAATCTCAGTTCCTTAATCGTCAAATTTTTTTAACAGAATGTTTCCCTTTAAAAAAATCAAGCGGAAGCAGTTTTGCAATATTACTTGCTCTCATGAAATATGAGCGTGATTGTCTTTCAGTTTTTACGATTACTGGCACGTGTAAACTGAAGTTACCAAGTCTTCCTTGACATGGTTTCACAATGAAGTAATTAGAAAAGCGAAGACGAGTTAGTCCATTCCATATCTTCCACAAGTAGAAAAGATCCAGTGCCTTTCTTCTTAAGCGAAGGTTTTCTAGGCCTAATTTGCGCAAGCGGTCTCCGTAATTCATTGAAACTGTAGTGGTGCTTTCTGAGAAACATCTGCGGCAAATGATTCGAGTGAAGGTTTTTTGAACACTTTCAAAGAGGCTGATTTTGTTCGCTTGGTAAGGACTCCAAATTACTGAATTGTATTCTAGTATTGGTAGAACATACGGCTTGAAAAGCTTGCAGTGTAGCATGGAAAAATTGCTTTTGAAAATTTTTAGTAGACGAAACATGACAACCCTAGCTTTGACAACAATTTCTTTGATGTGCTTATCAAAAGAAAGTTTGTTGTCGTAGATTATTCCCAAGTCTTTAATGTTACTGCATTCAGTAATTTGGATGTCTGAATTCAACCAGTACGGCACCTTTGGGTTGCTCCGACCAAGTTGCATTACATATGTTTTCGATAAAGATATAGTCAGCTGCCATACATGCATATAAGTCGTGAGACTATGAATGCTTTCTTGTAGATTTTTCGTTCTTTTTTCCCTATCATTTAGTCCATAACCAGCATATAATTTTATATCATCAGCGAACATCAATAATTTCACACTGCTGTCACAATTCAATGCAGCAGGAAGGTCAGAGAGGTACAGATTAAACAAGAGTGGCCCTAATACACTACCCTGCGGAACACCACTTAATACTTCTCTCTCTTGTGAGAAGGAATTATTGACTCTGACGGAAAAGGTCCTTCCCATCAAGAACGATGCAAGCCATTTTAAGACATTGCAACGAATTCCTAGATATTCGAGTTTCCAAAGGAGTTTGTAATGTGATACGGTGTCGAATGCTTTAGAGATGTCAAAATAGATGATATCAACATAGTTACGTGCTGATAATTGAGCATTCCAATCATATATACTCTGTAGAAGCAGGTCAGTTGTAGAAGTATTTTTGCAGAAACCGAATTGCTGCATGGGTATGACGTTGTGGACATCTAGGAACTCATCAATTTTTTCTTTCATACATCTCTCCATAATTTTACATGCGGTACTAGTGATGGATATAGGGCGGAAATCTGCTGGAATTACTGGGGAGGCATGTTTGTTGATTGGCGTAAT
Organism: Ancylostoma caninum; assembly: GCA_037903475.1. NCBI lineage: Eukaryota > Metazoa > Nematoda > Chromadorea > Rhabditida > Ancylostomatidae > Ancylostoma > Ancylostoma caninum. The sequence continues at coordinate 16,388 of JBAJFG010000501.1, forward strand.
CAGTGATTTTTTCCACAGGGTAGGTACAGAACCAAGCTTAAGCGAACAATTAAAAATATGGGCAAGTGGTAAACAGAGTTCATGACAGCATTTAAGAAAGACAGCCTGTGGGATATCATCGAAGGTTAGTGAGTATGACAATTTCAACTTTTTCATAAACTTTAACACCATTCCCGGCATTATGACGAAATCGCTAATAGGTGGAAAACGTTTCCCATGTTTTGAAAAATCTGGAAGATTCCCATTGTCTTTGGTGAAAACAGATGAAAAGTAGTCTGCCAATACTTCACTTTTCTGCAAGTCAGTCAAAGCACGTTCGCCAAGATCGTTGATAAATGATGGGATTTTCGGCGGTTTATCTTTCAAGCGAGTGTTCACGTAAGTGTAAAACTTTTTTCCTTTCGTCTTCAGAAGCAACCTTTTCTCTTTATTCCTCAAAAACTTATCAATGAGTCGAGTTAATTTTCTGGATACTTTAATGTATTTGTCCTCAACGCCTTGCTGATGTAGACGATGGAAAAGAAAGTTTCTGTGCGTGAATAGTTTCTTAATGTACATTGGAAAGTAAGAAGGAGGTGCGTGTTGCATTCGGAGAGGGACACATTTTTCGAAGGTGGTATGTAGGACATTACAAAACCTTGAGTACATGTCATTTATATCGAGGCAGTTGTGAAAAAGGGCTTCCCAATTAACAAATGAAAGTTCTCGTTTCATTATGGAAAAGTCGGCGCTTGGGAAATCTCGATACTGATTACAGGATTTCTTGGCATTGTCAGAGACCTGGATTGAGAAGGCAACGACAGAATGATCAGAACTTGCCAAAGGATTTTTGATATGCAGATTAGATATCAACTGGTGGTTGTCTGATAGCACTAAGTCAAGCGTGCGTGATCCACATGTTGGTGAAGTAACAAATTGTTTGAGTTTGTGACTTTCAAATAAGGAAATGTACTCACTAGACCTTGAATCACGTGGTTTTCCTGCACAATTAGACCAGTCAATGTCTAGATTGAAATCACCCAGAAGGATGATATCAAAGTGACATTCTGATATTAGCAGATCAAGGTGGTCCATCAGATCTGAGCAATCACGAATCCTAACTTTTGGAGGGCGGTAAAGATTGATAATGCGAAGTTTATGACTTCCACACGCAATGTCAACGGAAAGACATGATATCCCTCCTCTATTGAATTGCAAATCGAGACGTTCAAAGCTAATGTGATCTTTCAGTAGAAGTGCTACACCACCACCTTTGCCGTGCCTATCAAGTCTAATAATATTATAGGGCAGCATGCTAAGGATCATTCCGTCGGTCACAGTTTCATCTGCCCATGTCTCTTGCAATGCCATTATGCTTGGTTTAAAACATTTCACGAATGCTATCAGCTCATTCATTTTGTTTTTTATACTTCTGCAGTTGGATGAAAAACAATTCAGTTTGTAAACACGCATGCACATTCTTTTACTCATTCGGCTACCTTGCGGTCCTCTCAGTTTAACACATTCGCGACAACGCAGATTTTCCGCTCAGGGCCACTTTGGACCAGAGCGAGTTTGCGCTTGTTTCTCACCGGAGTTGCGAGAATTAGGGCATATTTGACATGCTGATCACAAATATGCCATCTATTTTACTTGGTAAAGCACTTCTGTAGTGTTACTGTATGCATACTGTAGAAACTGTAGAAAGACCTTTTTCTATCAGAATTCAACCAAAATTTGCACAGTTGGGTTATTTTAGATACAGATTAAGAACATGATATCCATTGTCTACCGTACTGCATCACTGCGGGGTTACTGTAATCATACTGTAGGAACTGTGGGGAAGGTTTTGCATCAGAATTTGCCCGAAATTGGGGTTATTTTACACTCTGATCTCGAATATGGCACCTATCTTGAATATTTATTTATTTATTTATTTATTTATTTATTTATTTATTTATTGAACTACACTCGAAGGTGCACCAAATAAAAAAACTCAAACATCAAATGGGAGCCACGACTGAGCACAGCATTCATTTTAGTAATTAAAATGGTTGGCCAAGGAACTAAACAAGACTGGTCATAGCTCATGTCGAATTAAAACAAGCCGTTCTCCTCCTGCAGTAGGTGAAGAAGTCCCCTGCCAAGGTCATGTTCCCGACACACGAGCGCACCTTGCTAAGCCTAGAGCAACCAGGGCTCGGATGACCAACTTAACCCATGGCGAACGCATTCGTCTGGGACCCTGGGCGAACGGGTTGGGGGACCACAAGGAAGGGGGTTCACCAAACCTTGGTGATCCTCAAACGACGACAGTGCCACAAGCTGTAGACCAGATCACATGAACCAAAAACTCAAGTCTTTGTAGTCAATGGAATGCTGGAACCCCGCCGGGCCCTTTTAAAACATACGTGCAGTCAGGTTAAAACCGGAAATGAGGTAAAAAGCAATCAGAGAAGCTTAGAACAATATACTAGGGTTTGAAAAACATAAAAAACATACAAAAAAACACTGGTTTCAGAAATCTACACTCGATAAAAAGACAACTAGAACAGTGTGGTAACCAAGTGAGGACAGCTGAGCCGTGACAAGCTAAGATCCAAGAGAACTATCTGAAAAAGCTTGGATTACAAATCCAAGCTTTTTTTATTAATATGAATCTCAAATTCGTGTTCAGCATGTCAAATAATCCCAATTGCCAAAGTTTCACTGAATTTGGTGAACAAAATGCATCCACAGTATGCCTACAGTAACCCTACAGTACTGCGCTACGCTACAAAATGAATGTCAATTTCGTACTCAGCATGTCAAATAACCCCACTTGCCAAAGTTTCACTGAATTTGGTGAATAAAATGCATCTACAGTATGCCTACAGTAACCATACGATAACGCTACAGTAACCTTAGAGCTACTGCTCTACGGTGCACGACTGAGGACGTGTTTATGTTCAGCACGTCATGTAACCCCAAAGTTCAAATTTGCTGTAGATGCTGTGAGAAAATACATCAACATACATCAACAGCATCTACAGTATGACTACAGTAATCCTATAGTAACGCAGTTACGGTACAAAATGGATGCCATTTCCGTGTTCAGCGGATAGAATAACCCCTAGGGACAGAATTTGGGGGAGCTCCACCTAAGAAAAAGGGATAAAACGGATACGACCCACCGGTGGGTCGTTTGTCCTCTACGTAACTTCCCGTACGACCCACCGGTGGGTCGTATTGTCCGTTATGTGTTGAAGTAGTTTGTGTGGAGGCCGTGGATGTGGAAGGGAATCCACCAGGACTACCTCGGTCACTGAAACCCATTGCATTGGCAGAATTGGAAGAATCGCCTCTGGATCCGTGAGTGGCAGACGGAGCTGCTCTTTGGGATGGAGCACTAGTTCCATCGCGCAGTCTGTGGTGAGTTGAAGGGTAGAAAGTATTATCAAGAGGAATTCGAGTTTTTGTGTTCAAGTCAAATAAGCTGTTTCTGTTTACGCGATACCTTCCACCTTGCGTCCCTACAAGATGTCTCCTTTGCTGACAAAGTGCATAAGCAATTTTACGCTCTTCTTGAGATAACGAGGGCCGAATGAACATATTGGCAAACTTCAATGAATTCCGCAGTTTACGGGCGCAGCGAAGAAATGCTTGTTGATAGCCAGATGTTATTAGGTTCTGCATTCGTTCTCCTTTCTTCCTCTATTTTCCCCAGTATCGCTATTTTTGGCGAGGCATTTGTAATCATTTGAAAGAACACATCATGGCGCTCCAGAAAATATATGACTTGCTTGGTATCCTCCATTTTTTTACTCATGAACAATTATTTTTAACTGCTAACGCACCTACTCAAGGCGGGCATTGTAGATACGCGAGCCGCCATCAGCCGAATCCTTCTCTGCCGTGTATAGAGTCGCCATTCGTTCGAAACCGTTATAGTGTCAGATGATAGAAGAGCGTGTCTTGAGCACGCAGACAGAAACCACACCTGCTCAGCGACGTACAGCAGCCTATTCCAACACGTAGATCTGATGGTCACGAATGGAAGGTGACACTGCGTTCGCGGTAAAATATTTAAGGAACGTTCCATTCAAGGATGATGAATCCTGGTCAGAAGTTTACTCCTGATCTCTCTGCGCAATATCAAGACCGCTTGGACCGAAACCACCACCGTCATGGTATCGAAACGGCGGCTACAAAACTTATCCACGACACGGTCCAAACGACACATAGCGAAAATGACCTAGAAGAGAAATAAAAAATGAGGGTGGGGAGCCCTTCCTCACCAGCCTCCTAGTCCAGGATCGGCACTATCAGATTAACACTTGTTCCTTCCGATGCAGCGTTCATTGAAGGGGGAGGACTTCAAAAACTGCAGTGGGGCTAAAATTTTGGTGGGTCGCTGCGGCGTCTCAGAGCTCTATGATTTTGTTACGGAGGGCAGTCGTTCATTTTGTGGAGGAAGTAGGAGGGTCATCCAACAATTTGGGAATCACCCCTTGGATGGAGCTCTTATAATATTGTCGAGGTAGTGTTTATAATTTGAAGGTTAAACGGACATTTATAATTCCTCAACCTAACAGAAAGACTACCTTTAGCAAGCGCGGCTTGCCACTACTGGGAATCCCAAGCCGGAACAGACTGACAGGGGAGGAGTTCACATCCAATTCCTCAAATAATTCCCAAATATTCTTCCATTCGAATTTAGTTCTATCGTGCCCCCGCACATCTGCTGACGGCTCAGGTACAACTGGGCGCTGCCTTTCAATTTCGTCAAAGGAGCGCTCATTACGACGCTGACTGTCACGACAACTCCCCTCGCGAGTGACATTTCTACCTTTCACTTCAGTTTTCTCAGTCTGAGCGACATTTCTACGCGGTTGCACGAGATACGTTCCCCAACCACGGCCAGAGCTTGCCGCGCACCGCGAGTCCTCTCGCTCTCAGCGTCTCTGTACTAACGGGTCCCTGTACTGCCTCCACCCACCACCCTCCTGTCTATGCTCTAGCCCCGCGCGGCCGCCGCAGCGCAGGTGGGGAACGTATCTCATGTAATCTTTCTACGCCAGACTCTAACACCAGACTGAGAATTGAGATGAGCACTAAGAATCTTTCATTTTCGCTAAGAGTCAGTAACTCATCTCTTTTTTCTTCCAAATCCTCCGCCGTGCAAATGGTATGAGCACCGAGATCTTGACGTCCACCACTCATGACGAAGGGAGATGCAACAATGACTATATATAACAATACAATACAATACAATACAATACAATACAATACAATACGACTATATATATATATATATATATATATATATATATATATATATATATATATATATATATCAGTGGCGGACGCAGAAAGTGGGCGGGAGGGGGGGCGTGGGAAGAAAAGTGGGGTCTCCGCCGTTTTGGGGACCCAGACGGAAAATAAAATTAATAATAATATTAATTATAATAATAAACAATAAATAAAAAATATATTAAAAATAATAATAAAAATAAACAATTAAAAATAAACTAACACAAGATTTTTATTTGTATTGTAAAGTAATTTCGAAAATTTGGCGACCCATTCTGGGGGGGCGCCCCCCCCCCCGCCCCCCCCCCTGCGTCCGCCACTGATATATATATATATATATATATATATATATATATAAAACAATGACTGACAACTATCGGCCCTGGTGCCCATTCATCGACCCCTGTATTAAGAGGTTTGCCTGGCCTGGGCTGAGATTGAACCGTCGCCGTGCAAGCAAACATTGGGCCTCTAGCCACTGCACCTGCTCGTTCCAACATTCAGCAATGGATGTGAAGATATGACTTACCATTAGTGGTAAGCTGGTCACAGATCAGTGATGAACTCGGAGTGACGAACTCCAGCGTCAGAGGTCGCGTCAATCTCGCACCACAGTTGATTCCAAGCATGAGGGTTGACAGAAGGAAGAGGGCTGCCCTGGCAAGTGATCAACATTTAAAAATTACAAAAGGAAAAAAAACGTGAGAATGAAAGAGGAAATAGTTCAAGTAGAAAAATAGGGAATCTACTTTGTCGCTGTCCTTAGATGAATGAACAATTGAGGAAAAAGCTTTTCGTGGAATCTTTCTAGGAGATTAATAAAAACCATGTGTGTTAAAGTGGTCGGCGTTGATCAATCCAGTTTGTGTTATGCGCCATGCTTTCCACTTTATGTGGACATCGTAGAGGCATTGAATGCGTATTTGCTCCATGACAGTGACTTCCAGGGGTGTCCGCTGTACAAAGGCAGGGTTTCATTCTTCCAGACTAATCTGGTACCTCTGGTAGTGACTTACTGACCCTGGGTGGCTTGGTTGGCTTGTGACATAATCGATTCATCGACCGTACAAGCGACATGTGGTCTCTTTACCACTGCGTTATGCATAAGAAGGGGCGTAGAGGCAACCGTTGGTGGCACAGCGGTGTCATGTGGTGCAGCTCTATTTAACTGTTCCTGTTCCATATAAGTGTACATGGAACCCTAGGGCTGGTAGTAAACCCCCTGATGTCGAGAACTCTCAGCTGCCAACATGTCGTGACATTCTCGCTCACATCTGTCGCGAGATGTTCATGAACTTCCCGTGATAAAACATGTGTTCTCGCTGATGTCGCGACATAGTTGGCAGCTCAGTTCAATGACTTTCTCAAGAACGTGGTCGTGATCCACGTTCATGACCTCATGCTCATGAGGCGCAGGCAGCCAAAGTTAGGGGAAATAGTGTACGCTTCAACGAGGTGCGATGTCGCGAACCCGAACGGAGTTCGTGGACGTCCAGTTCGTTGACAACGGTCAGGCGTCGGCACAGGCCCCTGGTCAAGATCAAAACGAAGTTTCCTTGAAACAGATCAGATTTACGCAGCTCTCAAGCCTTCGTCCACATCGTTTGTTTTGTCCAGTTGCAAGCTCGACATACAGTTCGATAAGAAGACGCAAAATTACTGGATTTCCAGATATTCAAACCATATTAGGCACTCTTTGATATTTTGAGAAGATCTGCGAAGTAGGTGATAAACAAGCCGTAAGAAGAATCCACAAAAAAGTGATATCTATGGACTCTCGACAAGGATATCCTTTTTTCAGCCCATAGGACAACTAAGTAGCGGCCATTCGGCAAAAATGAGCGGGAAATCACAAAGAGAACACGAAACATGCAGAGCAGAAAGTTCATATACAACTGACACGTGGGACCTGTTCAGTATTGCTTGAATTGCGTGTCTCGGCACGAATTTCAAAAAAGGATTTTTGCGAACTGAGGAGAGATTGAAAACACTGGCGAAGTCCAGACTTCTTAGGATGATTCAAAATTTGCAGTGGAAGAGAAGAGAAGATTGTACTGTAACTGTCTGAAAAACCGCAACAGTTTTCCATTCAATGAGAAGGCAGGTCGTGCTGCAGCAAAGCAGCGATGCACTGCGTCATCTGATATCCGGAGCTTTCTAGATACGTTTCGCACCTCACATATTCCAAATACCTGACTCATCATCACTAATGCTTGATCCAATAAACATAAATTTGTTTTTTTTTTCGTTTTGGAAACAAAACGAAGAGAACAAACAAAAAATGATTGACAATCAGAATGACAATCGCAGAAAGTCACTTTCATTATATTGGAGCAGCAAAGCTGCGCTTCGTGTAGATGATAATGGTTTTGAAAACTTACACTAGGGCGTGCAATTCTGAGTGGAATGGTATCTATCGAATATTACCAAATCTATCGAGTGGTAAAACTCCATAATCAAAACTAGTAATCTGAGAGTGTAAAGCCTGAGCTACAAGGCGAGTAAATTTTCCACGATAGGGCTGATAATGGTTCTGAAAACAAACACTAGAGAGTACAATTCTGAGTCGAATGGTATTTTTCGGGAAACGGACCTTTTGCACCCGCTATAATTAGGGGCGGGGCTGCAGGCAGGATGACGAGCGCTGGGATTGGTTAACTGCGAGCAGCTCGTTAATGATGGGTCACGCCGCACTGCGAAGGACGCGGCAAAGGCGCAAGATTTGGACGAGTTGCTCGGTCAATGTTAGTCAGATAACCGGAGTTTTTTTTTTCTAGATTAACTTGTGGCTTCGTAAGTTACTTTAGTGGGCTATGTTCCAAAAATGTGGCAGTTTTGGCCCAGCGTGAAATTCTTATGCGCTTTAGCTCACTGTGCAAGGTTCAGTTCCTGAAAGTGAGCTGCGTATGCCTTTTCATATAGTTTCAACAGGCTTGGTTTGTATTTAATTAACAAAGCACTAGTCAAATATACACTCACTATTGCCGCCGCATGTGGCTATCACATCCCCCTCGATCAAAGTGAACCAGTTCAAACAAGTTTACCTCTACAAAAAATTTGAGCAAAACTGATGCCAAAAAATCATTCTGGTAACGAAAAAACAAGCTTTGAGAGCATCTATATTCATTACCAAATGGCATTCCTGGCTTTGCTTGGGTTTTTTTTTTCACCGACTCGTAAGCGAAAAAGTAGGCGAAGTCACATCTGATGATAATTTGAATCAAACAGAAAGTGGCATGAATTCTTCAGTAGAAAAAATATGTTGGTCCTTCTTATAACTACGTATGAGAATAGTTATTTAAACTGCATTCATTATTCAATTTCATTTTCGAATTCTTGCCAATGTCTTTCGTGTTACTATTACAACCATGATGTTTGCGAACAAACTATAGTCAATTAGCTGATTCTGTCTGAACGGGTCAAACGAGAGACATTGTTTTCCCTGTGGCACTGTTTCAGGGTATAGCAACTTTGGCAGACAGTTAATTAATACCTGAAAGGGTGGTCCATCCTCAGATATGCAGATTATCTATGCTATTCACAAATTTACACACAAATCCGCATGGAAAATGTTTTTTTACCCTTTTTCTGGTATTACTTCAAAAAAGACGCTTAAACCTTCACGCTGTATCACTACCAACATATAATGAACAAATTGAAATAAAACACGTTGATGGAAAAGCAAAGCAAGAAGCAGGAAATTCTAGCATGCCCTTAAAATACTGATGTAGAAGCGTCACTTCTTCTACTCTAAATAGGTTGTTGCTAAACGGATTCGGTTCACACCATCTATTTCTAAAAATACATCAAGACAGATCGAAGCCCTGAAACCTGCGCCCTGATCTGAGTGCACTCCTGAGGCAGGGGCGACTACTCGGACAAGATTTGCTGCGCTGCCCACCCTCGGCGGTGGCGCGCACGCAACGCATCCGCGCGTGTCCCCGCCTGCTAATTAGCGGTGGGTGCAAATGGTCACGCTCCCGTATTTTTCCTGTGTGTAAGTCCCGATCGTACATAGATTGTGAGACATTGGAGTATAAAATTGTGGATGCGCGTTTTCGCGCAAAACAAAATTTAATCAAAAAATCCATGACACAAGATTCAATCACTGATTCAATCAGAATGATGTCGACATTTGCTTTCGCTTACCCTTCTCCGTATTCCACACGGGAAACCAGGTTCCTTTTGGAAGAATTCGCTACGCTGCTCATACGAACAGCAACCTTTTCCGTTGTTTTTTCCCCTTTTTTTGTCAGTGAGGAAAATTCCTTAATCAAAACCAGTTAGTAATCTGAGAGTGTAATGCCTGAGCTACGAGGCGAGTGAATTTCCCACTATAGGGCTTACCACCTTTTTTTCTTGATTTTTTTTGTTTGGGACTTTTCCGCACGTGCAGCTAGGCCTAGTCGTGGAAAATTTCTCGTTGTCATTGTTTTGGTAAGACGGTAATGGAGCGGCTTATCTATGTGGCCTGTTGTGTGGGCGGAAATATGCCGTACTCGGCTGAGAGGACTTCAGCCCCTCCTATCAGTCCACTCGTTCCATGGAGATTCCACCATGGAGACAGAATCATCTTTCACGAGTAGAAGATGGGTTCAGAGACAGGTCACGCTGCAATCCTTGTCTCAGCAGCAGTGATATTTTTTGCAGATGCCTTCGTAATATGACCTCCTTTCATTCGACATAAGATCGTTTTTGAGAGATTAGGCTTACCTGGTAGAGCAGAGGAGAATTGGCTGGATGGCCACTTTTCCATAAGCCCATGGCTTCAGTAGGAAGCTTGCAAATTTTTTTTTGGGAAAACTGGCAATTAAAGTGTTCTAAATAATTCATGTAATCGCTAATGCGCAATAAATTGCTCCTTGGGATAGTGTTAGCAAATGAGCGTGCATCCTCAATGACAGGTTGATAATGATGAAAAAGCACTGTGTATTCATAGTTTTACACCCTAATATAAGTGAATACCAACAATCAAACGAATGAGTTCCGCTATGACGTCATAACAATTATTCTGAAATTGCAAACGTAGTATGTCGACACATTCAAGCAAGCATAATGTGAAAATGATTCAAAACATTTATATCATCTTGCTCCAGTGCCAACATTGCCTTGGGGCTGACCGGTACATAAATGCATCTAATAATAAACGAACAGATTATACAGTGGACGTCAATGGCGGTGGGAGGACGCCGCACAACCGCGCCGCGCGCCGTAACCGATGTTTTCTGCTGCTGTTATGCTATTTCCAGCAGCTTTTCTACATGTTTTAAAGATTTTCTACCGAATTTGGAAGAAAAGCGCCTAGGAATAGCATTCCGGCAGAAAATGACGCCGATTCCGGTGCGCGCGGCGCGGTTGCGTGGCATGCTTCTCGAGGCCGCAGATGGGCCACCGTTATTGACATCCACTGTACATCTTCTCCACTGCCAAACGGAAGAAAGGTTTTGATTTAACGGATGCCTGTATTACGAAAAAGGCATAAAATAAACAGAAACAAATGAAGATAAGTTGTCTCAGTTCTTTCAGTCACAGGAAGTTTAAAGAAGTGAAAGCAAAGATTAGGAATGACCACTGTGGCTTCATTTTTTTTGTTGCGCGAAACCAAATAATATAGAAAGGGGTGCTCCATAGTGCCATAGGTAGAAGCCAAAGTTCACAGAGCAGAAACCGTCATATTTCCTTCAAATCAAACGGGACATGCCACGTTCACTGGCAGCGAACAAAAACAGTTGCCAGGATTTCGACTAAATCGAAGAAGATGGAAAAGTTGACTAATGGGCGTCCATCAAGACATCCCCTTGTAGTAGCTGCGTGAGCATGGCGACAGTTGCGCTTAGCTGTTCTCATAGCTTTCCGGTTAATTTTCTCGAAGTTTCATCTTATCACACGTCTCATACTGTTTTTGCCTTCATTGTTGTTGTTGTTGTTTTCAGATGTGAGCCTGTGTTCAGAGCTGTAGGGTGCAGTGTGACACATGAAAATATCTAATTGTAAGATATATTGAATAGTCCAGCGAATCTGTTGAATCGAGATGTTTTGACAGCCAATTAAAGTTCTTCTTTTAGTGATCATGATGACCAAAAAGCGCTTCAATTTGCTTATACTCATCATTTGTCTTGGACAGGTATGCTATAGTGTGGCTCTGCTTTGCATTACATAATATGTAGACAAACTGCATTACAAGGATAACGTTCCTACAGGGTGTGTCAAAACAAGTGGCACATCTATTAGGAAGGTAAGACAGTGTCGAGCCGATTTTTTAGAAGTTCCAGAACTTTTGATTGTTGATAGGTACACATGATCTACTGTTTGGAGGTTGTAGATCAAACTCGGAGCTTCTCCGTAATAGGCACATGTAGCCGAACTACATTCCCTAATTTTAATTACGACATCTAGACCACAAGCGCTCCTCCGAGCCATAATCAGTTTTTCCCGCTCTGCCCGCACCGAAAGGAGTTTCCGGAACACCTGATAAGTGGACATGAGAGTTGTGTCTCCTACAATTCGAACACGCATCGTGTCATGTGGCTCCGTCGAGAAGAAGATCCGCCAAATCGCACCCCTCACCCAACACCCAAACAAGTGTTTCCTTTGCTACTTCTGGAATTCGCGACGAATGTTGTATTACAAGCTGCTCCTGCAAACGCACAAGGTCACCGGTAACACTTACGCCAATCAGCTCCAGAAAGTCGCTGTTCGAGAGAAACGGCCTAGACGAGTTTGCTGTGCACCTACGCCATGACGACGCTAGGCCCAATTTAGATAAAGAGTCCAGTGAAAAATTGGAGGAGCTGGGCTGGATCACGATTCCCCACCCGCCCTATTCTGCAGACGTTTTTCCTTCCGACTGACACTCACTTCGCTCCTTTAAGGCATTCCAAGCTAACAAAAAATTCACCAAAGTTGACGAAGTTGAAAGGGCAGTCAGCGATTTCTTTGGCTCCCACCTTCTCCAGTTCTGGGATAAGGAGACCGCGGACCCGTCCACTAGGTGGGACAATGCAGTGACTAACTATGATTATTATATTGTTGAACGAATTTCGCTGTATGCTGATTAACAAAATAAATCAGAAAAAAGTCTCAAACGGTTCACGATTTCCTTACCACCCTAATAAAATAACTTTGTAGAAAAAGAGAAATGCATGAGAACATCTCACGAAATCACATTCAAGATAAAATCTTCGTTTTTAAACGCAGTATGAATGCGTTCTTGGGCTCCTAAGGGAATCAGTCAGAAAGACACCAAGGTAACGCATTTCCTCTGCGAAGTAAGATCAATCTTGTTGCAGGGCTCAAGGAGATGAGCCTTTTGAATTTTGATATTTCTATTGGAGGTAAGCACCTCCTACTCTTCAAGGTGCCCATCTGGGGTAATCCAGCAGATCGAAATCAGAGCTACAAGAAAACCACTCTAGTGCCATGAACTCCCAAATTCATCCGGCCCACCATACTTTCACCATCCCACACTAAAGCTAAGCCTTACCATGGCACATACAGCGTCATGTTGTAATGAAAGTACGATGAGAATACCAAGAAAGTGGGTAGCTTCTTAGAACATTACATGAATTAGAAGCAAAGAAAGAAGAAATTGCCTGCAGTACAACACACAATTTTTGTAAAAAAATAGACGGATTGCGCGTGCGATTCCATATATGATGCTGCCTACTATTTTGTCCGCTTAAAAATGCAAGTTGGGAATGAATGGCCACAATCCGGACCGTTCGGGGTATGGCACAGTGAAAATGAAATAGTGGCAGAACTCGAAGCGTTCGGATTTTGCCATTCATTCTCTACTTTACATTTTTACGAGGACAAATTAGTTGGCGGCGTCATATATCGTCACGGCCGCAGAATCGCGGAGGGATCTGTTCGAGTCTCTCACTTGGACCATGCCTCTCCTCATTCGTCGCTCAGTTTCCACCGCGTTTCTGTCGTCATGGAATCCTTCTTTTTGAGAAAGACTGTAGATGACATGTGGGTTTCTATGCTCCGAGTAAAAATTGCGTGCGGGTAATCTGAATAGACAGAACATACGTGGTATCCCCGTTTCAGAAATGGTGTTTTTGGTCCTGAGGATGGCCCAGACCAAAGACACCACTTCTATTTCTATGCTCTACTTTTGGGTATCGAGCTAGAGCATACAGATGATATTACGCTATAGTTGGTCTACATGTGACTAAGAATCCTCTTTATAAATCTATATATAAAACATAGAACCGCTTACGACACTTTTTTTCAAAAATCTGGACAGCGCGCGTGGCGCGAAATTCAAACGACAGGAATGCATCTGTGAGCAAGATGGTGGAGCAGGGGCCTTGGAAACATGGGAGACCATCCGAATAGGGCGGAGGGCCTAGGACACTACTCATTGGATAGTATCGATACAGATGTCGATTTATCGATCGATTTTATCGATTTTTCTTAGTTCAGCTCCAATCCAAATCGAAACGGGCATACTGGGGTAATCCACCACGCTGATCACGAATCTGAGGGCCTCTTTGCACCGCGGGATTATTGACTTATTGATTTTATTGGTTTTTCGCAATTTGTGCTGTAAGTTTAGCGGAACCGTACCCACAGGGGTTTTTCACCAGGCTGATCACAAATCTCAAGGCCACTTTGCACCACGGGTTATTGATTTATTGATTTTATTGATTTTTCACAATTTGTGCTGCAAGTTTAGCGAAACCGTACCTACAGTGGTTTTTCACCACGCTGATCACGAATCTGAGGGCCACTTTGCACCGCGGGCTATTGATTTATTGATTTTATTGATTTTTCACAATTTGTGCTGCAAGTTTAGCGGAACCGTACCTACAGGGGTTTTTCACCACGCTGATCACGAATCCAGCACCGCGGTTATTGATTTATTGATTTTCCGCAAGTGGTGCCGCAGGCGTGGCAACTCGCCATATTTGGGATTGGCTGTATACAGGAAGCTCCAAATGTCCGCAGTCAAGAGGGCGTGGCCACGGTGCGGCTCCTTGATCAGACATAGGCGCTCTCTATGCTGCCTCTGGCTTCTCTGACTCTGCAGCCAACCAGTGGCAGCATGCCGAGCGCATGTGTCTCTGTCTAAAGCCGCGTCGTGGCCACGTCCCTCTTGACTGCGGACATTTGGAGCTTCCTGTATGTGTGTTCCAATGGCCCAGCGTACATATTCTCATTTGTCCATGTGCAGAGGCGAACAAACAATCAATAAAGTCAATAGGTCGAAATATTCTTTCAAAATAGTTATCATATTTCTGCTGAGTTTATCGCAAAACCTCAGAAGAAATGTCTTAAAGATCGCTGGCCAAAGTAACGAAAAACATATAGAATCGATGGATAAATAAATAGGTGCACTGGTGGAAAATGATTGTTATATTCGAGTTCAGCGTACGGGAGAATTTCAGTATCCTGTAGACATGTGGTCACCAACCCCTGAGCAAAATTTGTGAAAAATTCGATAAAATGAATGAATCAATATTTGGATACAGAGTGGCCGTTATATTCGTGCTCAGCGTATAGGAAAACTCCAGTAAACATATCCTTATCGACCTTTGAGCAAAAACAGCGAAAAAAGAATAAAAACGAAGCACTGCTCCACATCCGGGGCGCCAAACTTTTTGAGAAATTGTTCTCTCTGAGCAATGTGCTGAACAGGAATTCAGCTGTATGTGCTTTTATTTAGCTGTTATGCTTGAGTAGCTCGACGTTTCGGAGTGAAAGATTGAGTCAGAAAAACAGCAGAAGCAAGTTACACAATTAAACAGCAGAGATTTCGGAAGGTGTGAGTACCATGCTGATAACCTACCGATGGAACAAAGGAGTAACGTTCGTTGTTGGAAGCTTATGAACTTGTTTCCGCACTCAATAGTTCTGCAACCCTCCGGGTGCAGCTATGCAAGGATTGTTCCACGTCAAGGACATGATGCAGTAAAACAATCAGGACTCACATTCACCATTACAATTGATGCTGTAGGCTTACAAAGGCGTTTCAAAACTCGGAAAACCGATTTGAGATTAGATCGAAAATTGTGTGAGGCATTGGAAATCTTGTTATGGATGAGCGATGACGGAGAATTATTCTTTTCTTGTGATTTGTAAATGGTTGGCGGACGGCCTTGAATGGTTCTACGATAATGAAAGGAGTGAAAGTGTATGTACCGTGAGAAAAGAAAAGCGTGGCTCAACGCAGCGGGTGTCTCCGGATACGAGGTAGAAATGCTGTTAGGCATCGTGTGTTCATTTGGACAGAAAAGATTCTCTCGGATGGGCCAGACCGCAGTTTACAGCTTGAGCAGTAGCCACACGTCAAATTGGTCAATGTTGCTGTCATTTAGGGTACGTATTTTGACGTCGCTTGTAATGGCCCCTTCGTACCAATTTTGAATTATCGAAGATCAGGAGGGGCGGTGATGCTAGGGTTTGAAGACTTAGACCAAATGATTAGGACACGTCAAGTAGAATTTGGAGCTGGAGTACACACACAAGCTGAGGCGAGCTGAAGAAAATAATTTCTTGCGAGAACAAAATTTAGGAATTGTCGATTGCTTTCTGAAATGCAACTATACTTAAGTTAGCGTTTATATTGATCGAACGCTGAACTTGCGAAATCTTGTGATGGAATACTTGCTTCAGACGAGAACGAGATCATCAGATCCCCTCACGAGACGCAACATTTCTGTCTTTCCGTGATTTCCACAACAAGTGGACGGCTTCGATGGTTAAGGGATTTCTCACAATCTATGTTGAATTAAAACAAATAGTTTACTGAGGAAGATTTTGGTGTTTCAGTGCTGTAGCGACAGGACGGAGTGTACGATTGGAATGTTGGTTTCGGATTTGGATAGTGGTGTGGGTGAATGAAAGAAGTAGAATTGCCGTCATTAGTGCAAAGCAGGATGAGCCTGAGATGGGATGTGAACATGTAGAAGTGGGCCATGGCAGTACGGTCTGGAGAGGAAATGAGCAACGCATTCACTATTTTAAAGAAATGAGCTGAGTACAAAAGTTGTTGTGTACGTCAGGGAGAATGCCAAGGATAACGTACTCGAAACTGGCCGGTAGTTGTTCCCGTTCTATGGAAGAAAAACAAATTCTTTTTTGATTTGTAGGTGTAGCACGGACGACTTTCTCGCAGAGATGCGTGGTACTTCAGCTATCCCTTTCGAATTGGGTTCCGAGATGTGCGGGATTCTCCGTTTCCCTATTGTTTTCGATTTGCGGTTTAATTTTGATGCTCCAGTGGCTGACCAGAAAAAGTGGAAAGCTTTGAGAAGCACATATATGGTAGAAGCCGATGCTATTATTGCTTTGGGTGTTTGGGGGCATCCGCTTCCAATTATAACATGTACAATTGAATACAGCACCGATCTACTGCTCACATTGAGGTTGTTTTGTCAGCATGCTGATAGAAAGTAGCGGAGGTGCGCTCCATATAAGTACTGTCCATTGTCTAATAACGCTCCTATCTGTGAAATGCTTGTTACTCCTAAGCAGGGAAAGAGAGTCCTCCTGGCAGAAGCTTGGGAGCAATGGTAGTCAATGACGTAGTTGCTCAATCCGAAAGACCACTAACGAATAGTTCTTTCTGGCATGGCATTTATATGCACAAGGCGCAGATCTCTTGAAAGCCTTGGCCACTTTAATTTGTAAAAATCTATTAAGAAGAAGGTGTCTGAATCAGGGTTTTTGTGAAGTGGATGCTTTTTTCTGAGTTCTAATGCTTAATTAACTTGATTTTCCCATGTAAAGTGGGCGGAAGAAAAGTGTTTCAGAACTGTATGAAATACTCTGCATAAGGTTCACGGATAAAAAGTAGAAAAGGCAGCTTAGGAAAAGCGCGCGAACTTATTTTGGCACCCAGTAGTTTTGACATGATCCTCAAGTGGCTGCCACATCCACACTTTCTAGCGTCCCGTAGGGGCGCTAGTTGAATGAATGACAACAAGCTGAATGCAAGGCGTGTGAAAGCAAGAGTAGAGGATGGAAGGCGCCAGAGAAATCCCACATTGATATTTTGTGATAGCGATTCTAAACTCACTGATCTATATATTTTTTGCATCACTTATGTAGTCTTCGATAAATTGACTGCTGGCCACGCGACTGCATCGGGTTGCCGACCGGAAGGCGCAGCTTGTTGCATGCCTTATTTGGGTACTGTGTCGCTTCTCAGCACTGTGGAGCCATTCGATCAAGTAATAAAACTGATTATCATACTCAGAATAATTGGGTTGTCGAGTTCAGGTTCACGCGATCACTGCATGTACTTTCACTAGGAGAAGCAGTAACTTCAACGCAGCTGTAAAGTATGAAATTCTGCTTGGAAGTGAGGAGTTGTGTCTAACGGCGTGCTACGAAGAATCTGACTGCGCTTTCGTGAAGTATTATCAGGTTTGCTACATTACATCTGTACAACTCACATAAGTGCTGTTTTGCTTTCAGGGCTCATGCACTGTCTATAAGAAAGGAAGCAAAGGTCATGCCGGACATGGCAATGTGTTTGAGTTCGACCGCCAACTATCTCGCTCTTGCTCGAGACGCACGCAGATCTCCGAGCCTGCAGAGAAGTTCGAGACTATTGCGTCAGTCAACTCGGACAACAGAACATGTAGTGGATCACCCAATTCTGCAACCGCAATCAACGTTTTCCAAGGGAGAGACTCCTTACGTTTCTATTCAACTGACAAGTCAATTCTCTCGGATGGAACAGCGCCACATCGCAGGTTTCTGTAGCTATCATTAGATCTTTCTGGTTAGATTGAGAATCCAATATTAGGGTAGTTCTAAATGTTCAATAAAAATTGTTTACGAAAATTTAGAGAAGGTGTGTGCCTTCTTTTTCTCTTCCTTTTCTCTGTTTTAATGGTGTTAAGCAATTTTTTGTAGTTATTCACACAAATAATTTGGTTACATATGGAGTCAAAAGTCGCAGCGGTAGAACCAAGGAGCTGGATTCTCTTGACTCGGATTTTTTGCCCCTTGTTCACATTATAACACTCCTCAGTGATGTGTCCGGAAAAGGAAAGAACAGGCGCCTCATGTTCATCTGTTAGGACTTGTGGTTTGGATACATTGCATGGATTGAATTTGCCGTTCTTTCTGGCATGCGTAGTTTTTAAAGCACGCGTCTTCTCATGGTTCTCATCTGGATATGGCATGTGCGAGAAATTGCTGTTGTTCAACAATACGATTTAAAGCGAGCACAGAAATTTTCTTAGATCTTGATCCAATCGTGATCCAATCGATTGTGAGGTCAATTTTGCAATAGCAGATCACTCGCATCCACGTCACTGCTAGAGCATGCATGTGGCAAGAAAAGAGTTCATCGCCCCTGTGGAAGCTGATCGCCTTCTCTAGTTGTAGAAACAGTGTGAGAGGCGAGTAGACGCAGAGTGAGATGGTCGAGGTAGCAATTGAATAGACTCGACTCGGCAGCCGATGCGTTGTATGTGCTTCTCCCGGAAAATGGGTCGCCAACATATTCTCTTGCCATTTGCCTTGCCGAGGACGACAAATTTTACAGTGTACAGCTTCAGACGCTTTAGCGGCGAAATTGGTGTAAGATACATCACGAACTTGTTTTCTAGATCCAGTTATTGGTACTCAAACCTCAAGTTACGATTGATAAGTCACGATATACGGCGATCTCGGGCAGTTCACTTTCCACGAAGCTAGAATTTTTGTTACGGATATCCCTGACGCTCATCAGGAAGGTATAACTCAATTGTTTCATATTTAGATTGTTGTTTGCAACGAATCCTCAGAATCACTGCACGTCGATTCCTGTCTTCACCAGAGCCAGTGAGCATTTGTTGTCATTCTTTCTCACGCGTTTATGACAAAAGTTTGAAGCAAAACTTAAATGCATTCAAACGGTTTTATTGATAAGCTTGGCTTGGTTATGGTCATCCGGTAGAAAGAGTCAACCAGAATAGCCCCAGATTGTTGCAAAAGTTTCTCGCCACTTTTGAATACTTTAGAAATTGCTTGCCTCCTTCAGTACAAGTTACATTAAATCGATAGTTGAACTATCTACAACTTATGCATTTTTCAACCATGCTGCGGATACCGCTTGTACAGGAAGTTTGGGATTTTGATGCGAGAAACTCATGGAACCACTTTTTACATTGATGGGAATAATTGAACTTTCCGTCTAGCGGATGAGCGGGTAGCAACAAAAACAGATAGTAATGTGTTGATACCAAGTGTTCAGAAGACGATTGCTGGGCCAAAACGTCCCATTCTACATTCAGGAGTTTTTGTTAGGACACTCTCCCTGTGGCGGACGAGCGTTTTGCAAAGGATGTAAAACTTATCTCGTTTTCCACAAAGAGCGTAAGCGACACAACACGGTTGCCTTCAGAAGACTTCGGCGGTGACAATGGAGTTCGTTGGAAGCTTTCAATTCTTTATTCCTTTAAAGTTTCACTAAACTCTGAGCTACTGATGATGAAAATCTGTCCTTGTCGCCGGAATCCTAGAGTCGTCGCGTCCAAGCCGTGGGCACTTCCACTCATATTACCAAGCGAGTGCCAAATTAGAATTAGTGTACATATTGCGTACTTACAGTTTTTCTCAAAAGTTCTTGCCTCACGCTGAACTGCTCGTTAGCTTAGCCATGTCGCACCACGTATGATAATGTATAGGTAAAGCGGCGCGACTCAGCAGAGGGGCGGTGAAGCGTGGGGCAAGTTTTTACGAGAAAAGTTTGTTGGTAAATTGTTGATCAACCTTCTTGTACAGAGTGCGGCAAAAACTTTTGGACAGGCATAATCGTTCGCCAAAAAAATGAGGAAGGGTTTGGGAGAAAGGAATTATAATTATTCGTTCATGGCTTGGTTGTGAATGTAAATACAATTTTTGAATTTGAAGACACCTGCACTGGTAGTGACAGAGACTTGTGG
This sequence comes from Ancylostoma caninum, assembly GCA_037903475.1. Lineage (NCBI taxonomy): Eukaryota > Metazoa > Nematoda > Chromadorea > Rhabditida > Ancylostomatidae > Ancylostoma > Ancylostoma caninum. The sequence continues at coordinate 36,550 of JBAJFG010000501.1, forward strand.
AAGCAAAGGTGTCAAGTCGAGTCATGCTCGCAGGTATTTTTTGCCATTGCTTTTCTATCACTTTGAGAAGAGGCTCCAGCGTCATGTAGGGAAAGCCCTCCATTAAAGGACCCAGAATAAACTTCGAAAATTCCCGGAAACTAGCCGAGTACCACCAGAGTTATCGTTCGTCTCCCATTAGACCATGGTCAGAAATACGTGGAAATCGCATTTTCACTAATCGTTCCCTTCTCTCATTCTAGGGCGACTTCGTGCTTCTTTTATGCTATAAACTATTCTATAGCTATCAGTGTGCTAATATCGCCTGAATTGATCATTTTTCTCAACTTCAAATATCGCGATGAACAGTCGCATATTGCGGTCCTACACCCTTGATGAATTCCTATGTATTTTCTAGAATCCAAAGAGCCTTTATATGGCTCCAGAAACATTTAGACTGTTTGAAAATTTCAGTAAATCTATGGTTATCTTTGGAAACGCTGGAGGCTCGGACTCGACGAACGTAGGATTCCGACGCCCGACGCCAAAGACAATACTTCATCATCAGAAGTTCAGTGGGACCCGGAAGAAACTGTCCAAACTGCGTCCAAAGAACTTCATTGTCACTTCGAAAGTCCAGTGGACTACAGTCCGTTTTGCGTTGCTGACGCTTTTTGTGAAAAAAACTTGACAAGGTTCACTTTCTTCGCAAAAACGCTCGTCCATGCACTGCGAGGGAGACCAAGCAAAAACTCCTGAACTTAAAATGGCACGTCATGGCCCAGCAGTTTGTCCAATGGTACAAACCAAGTTCACTTTTCGTCTCCACGATAGAATTTGAATAGAGAATGTACGAGTTGTTCAAGCAGATCAAGAAAAACCATGACACACAGCATTATATCGGGTAGCAGGAACGAGATCATGTCCGGTGTACTTGCAATGACATACGAAGAAAACTCACACACCAAAACAAATTACTAGGTTTTTTGCCTCTTGGTACTTGTGTACAAATACAGTTTGCATCCAAATCGACCAAAATATGCGCTCATTCCCATAACGAAAAATGATTAATTTACTTCCGATAACGACACTTAATCTGGAGAGGATTCATTTCAGATCACAGACGACTGTACTTTGGAAGTGTCTACAACGTGACTGGCTATATTTTCATGAATGCATTTGCGTTCGCGGAACCATGCACGTGTGGCTCAAACGCTTGTTGTGGAACATTTATGATCAAGGAGTTCCTGCCAGCGAGCGACTCTTACGCTTATACAAGCACAACCCAACTAGCGGGCAAGACGCCTTCTGATATTGATCAGATATTCTACATTGTCAATGCGGAAATTACATAGAAGCACTTTGTTTGCTATCCACAAATTTTTAGGCAATTCAGTATCATATTAGAACGCATCGCTTGTGCAACAGCGATAATGTAGTTTTTTCTTCTCATCGGTTCAAACATATTACAAAGTATCGCACCGGTGCGGAAGACTTTCTGAGGACCCTCGGAAGGCTTGGTTTGTAGAGCGCTATCAGAAGTGCCATCTCTGGCAGACTTGTTCTCCCTCTACTCATACAAAGTATCGCACCCATGCGTAGGACTACTGCAGGGCACCCGGAGGACTTCGTCAAGAGACCCGGTTTGTTACAGACCGCAAGTCCCGGTTTAGTCCTCCGCAGGTCCCGGTACCCTCCTCCCCATGTCCCGAAATGAGGATTCTTGAACAAAATTTATCATTCCCACCACCGCTCGAGGATATCGAACTTACCCACCGATTATTTACCACTGCTCATCGATCGCTTCACAATCCACTGCTTCACCTTTGCTGCATCCGTGCCCACAGCCGAGATGCTAGTCGAGACACTAATGTTCTTATCGCGGTGCCTTTTCAAGAGAAGGGAGTGGTACAGAATATTATCTACACCGACCAGGGCCTAACGTTGAATATGAACTACAGCACGCTGATCGGTGTAGATAATCTACCAAAAACAACCGATTGCATCATCGATTACACCAATCTCATTGATTCTTCAATATTTTTGCCCAGGGGTAGCTGACGACATCTCTGTTGGGTAGTTAGATTAGCTGAATATAAATTTAACAACAGTTTGGTACAAGATTACCCATACATGGATCTTGCTGAGTTCCCAATTTCGATCACAAGGCAATGTGTACAGGGAGTATATGTGCTTTTCTAATGTGCTGAGCACAAATATGTCGAGCATTTTGCAACAAAGCAGCGGCTCATTGATTGTTTATTGATTTTTTGATTTTATTAATCTTCGTTCAGGGGCACACTGAAGGAATGATACAGTACCACATTGAGTCCGGAGAAGCGGAAACGATTATCCGCCCTTTAAAGGCAGCACCCACGGAAATTTCCGACTCGAGATTTCGGCACAATTCGGGGAACCGCGTGCGCTGAACACTGCTACAATGCAGAAAACAGTCGAAACCTCCGAAATCCTCGTTTCCTCAAACCTCTCGCTCATCGATTTCGAGTAGATAGGGCCGACTTGCGCGACCTTTTGGATGTGGACCGATCTAAAAAAGTCGATAACGCTGCTTTCTTTGTCGGTTGTTTTGTTGGCAAAATCGATCTTTTGCACTGTTTTGCAATGTTTCCGGGCTGATGGAAGGAAATAAATCTTAAAAAATATTGCATGTTTAGTCGAGATGTCGAAAAACACTAATAAATTCTGAAATGATCCCAATACAATGAAAGAATTCAAAATTGAAATAACTGACGAAAATTAGGTTACACTAGTAACCAAACAAGTGGACTTGTAGTAAAATAACAAGTAGAAATTTTGCTGTGGTAAGTAATGCTAAAAGGGGGAGCTAACGAGTGAAAAAGAGCTTTATAATCACAAGAAAAGAAATGGGTGCCCACTAAATCAGCTGGCAGCAACAGTCCGCTGCCGCTGCAACTCGATCGAAGGACCCCACCGTGGTCCTACTGATCTAGGATCTTGGACTATCAATTCATTATATCTTAAGAACGGTTGAGTTTTTCGTGCTATTCTTCTGTAGAATTGTTTGGACAGTTGTTAAGGTTCCAAAAAGATCAAGTCAAAAAACGAGCGCAACGATTAGTTCCAAAATATACTATTAGCTTGATGCAAAATAAATGGCGCGTTTTTGTGTTGACTTCATTTTCTCCCATAACCTTAATGAACTGAAACCTAGGGGACCGATATAATTCCTATGACTAGCAGGTATCATTGCTCATTGTACGAGCAGGTCCCTGAGGTCCTGCATAGAGAACTCGGAAAACTGAGAAGCGAAAAACAACAAAATTTTCACCTCAGGTCGTCACGTTTGGCAAATCTTCCATCGTGGGATAGAGAATTTGGTAATGGGGAAAAGTGGCAGGAAAAGTGGCAGGAAGCCACCTTGGAAGCAAATTTAGGCCAAAAGTTGGGGTGCAGAAAATGAGCTTTCGAGCATCTCGAGCGCTTTTCCAACTGACCGCTAGCGACTTTTTGGAACAAATAATAGCAAAAAGTATTGTTTTATGTGCATATGCTCTTTCCAAAAAACAGCTTCAAAGGATCACCCTCCTAGAATCCTAGAAATAACGAGGAAAATGCATCGAAAAGTCAGATCTCATGTTCGACCATCTTTGAATCTCGGCATTGTGGAGCGTTCGTCAGTAGGATTAGCTTGAGCAGTCGACCAAGATTGTTACTTAACTTTATTTCGGCTAACGTTTCGGCGTCTTCGCCTTCGTCAGAGCCTAGAAAGTCAAAGTCATATGCAATCTACCCCCTCAAACACCTCATCATGCTACAAGATATCAACTTAACAAAAAGATAGGATCAGAAACAAGCGTAAGGAAGTAGATCAATATCATGCTCACCTTCGTAACCATAAGCCGCGATTTCAGCGAACCACCTGGCGTCAGAGTTGAGCCGCTACTACAAACAAATAGGTGCCCCCCATCTGACTACGTAGATCAAAACCCGCAAAGGGCTTGATAGGGCGCCATCTCGTTCGTCACAGCTATGCATTCTTCCTTGCGATTCATTTTTCGGTTTTTAGCTGAGATTCAAAACGCTTCCAAAGTTTTGCGAGCTGGAATTTCGGGTTCATATTCAAGATTCAAGATCGTAACTGCCATTTTGATGGGTGCGTTTACATGACAATGGCTGCGATGAGCCCCCAGAGGAGTGCAAGACTTGCATTTAAGGAGGCCATCCAGGTGTTCCTTGATCCGAATGCACAGTGGCCTCCCAGTCTCGCCGATGTACTTAGCCCCACATGTTTGGCATGTGATTAGATAGATTACACCTGAGACCATGCAGTCCCCCTGCCTACCGAAAGGGCAGATAATGCAATTAAGGGTTCTATAGAGCCGATCATAGAGCCGATTTCGCACCAGTTGCTGTATGAGGTTCGCTGGCGGTATATCCACGACTCTGACGGCGTCTTGGAGGTCGGCTTGGTGTAGGCTTACCCTAACTGCATTGCTGACTGCATCAAAGATGAAAGGGAAACAGAAAGGTATCTTAGAAGCGCTGTCCCTTTGGTTATTGCTGTTACTGCCCCAGCTGACCTTGCCTTAGATGACCCCTTGCCAGATACCCATTAGACTTTGCTATGTGTGCCGCTAGTCCCAGTGAAGCAATGCGCACATTTGCATCCGATGACACCCTTGCTGCTGTCCTAAACATGTTACCAATGATAGCCTTTTTGGTGCTTCGTGGGTGTGCCGAAAGGTAGTGGAGCAAGATGTTTTTACTGCTGGGTTTCCTGTACCATCTGGTTTTCCATGTGCCATCAGACAGATATACCTGAACATTGAGGAAAGCCAGCCAATTATCCTTGGGTTGCTCCCTTGTAAACTTGATGTTAGGATATTGTTGGTTAAGAAGATTGAAGCAGGTGTCTACTTCTGATTGGGTAGGACACACAATGCAACAATTGTCAATGTAGCGGCAGTACAGAAGTGGTCTTCTTTCCAGTACGGGGTTTTCCATTTTAGACATGAAAGCAACAGCCAGTGTGGGTGCTAGCCTTTGCCCCATAGCTAAACCCCGAATTTGCCTATAGTACTACCCTGACCTACGGAAAATGGCCCAGTTAAGACATTCCCCCAGAAGCGTCATCACCTGCCCTATTCGCACAGAAAAAAAGATGACAAATAAGATCACATAATATTGAATTGAATATTTTTTTCTAACAAGAAGAGAGCTAGTCCTCGGAAGAAGCCGTGGTCAAGTCGAGCAAAGTTTGTCCAGTATACTGATTGGTAGGTGGATTTCCATCCCTGCCCTCTGGTGCAGGCAGCTTTGGTTTGCTAATAGTGCTTGGAAATTGACAAATTTTTTATGGTCCAACTATAAAAAGTTCGTTGATCGAATCATTTTTAGTACCTGATACTAGCTATTATATGTAGTGTTGTGGACGTCAACCTCACTGTTTATTCAGGCCCAACTTGACAACTATCCGCTGCCGCAACAGCTCCCAGGGCTCGTTATCCTGTAGCCACATCCAGTATAATTGACCGTGAGAAGGAAAAGACAGCGGGTATATACATATATCCGCTGTCTTTTCTTTCTCACGGTCACATATATTGGATGCGGCTACAGGCAGGGTAAAGCGCAGGTGCGATATTTCAAAGCTACCTATCCAGTGGAGAAATGCGAAAAAACAAAAGGGGCGGTTACGTACGGGGTCCGGGACGGAGGAAGAAACTGGAGTGTCGTAGTGCTTTCAATCATTGTGTAATGATTCCTTGCAGGTATCGTCGGCTTCTATTCAGGAAAATCCTCTACGGTCTCTGTTCCTACTTCAGAAATTTCTCGTCACAATAAATCGGTATAGAAATACAGAGTGGTAGTAGTAAATAATGGTCACAGTATTCGAAAGAAGTAGTATGTAATTGCCAGGCAAAGGAGAAATATCGAATTTTCTAACTTTCACTCCAATTGTGCAAATGGTGGGCCTTCAATTGGTTCAATATTGCAAAAATTGCACCGAGGTCCAGCTGAAATCTCTTACGGAGCTATTCCGCGTTCTTATGCGATTCCGCGCTCCATTGCGCAAGTGATTACTGTAGCTTCCACAGGAGTGTTTGTGGGGAGGGTGCGTGTATCGCACCTGTATCGCACCGTCCCTGTGGTGGACGCTACAGTAATCGGAAAAAGCGGAGAGAAACGCGTTAAGCGTGGAGATTGTGAGAGTGAGCGAGAGAAGGCAGGCAAATAAGAGAGTGCACACCGCGAGAAGACCTGGGCGGCTAGAAAAATCGATGGATAATGCCTGTCTGCGTGATTGCTGATTATCTCGTTACCTTCAGGTTGGTTTTTTTCCATTTTGGAAAGTTTCTTTTGAAACATTCTTGTTTGAAATGGTTCCTTGGTCTTCAGAGTGGCTATTCACAATAAGTTTAAGTTCGCGAAACATTCAGTTGCGCGATGGAATTGGAATGCTTGCAAAAAATGGTCTTGATCGGATTTAAAAGTTTTGAACCCAACAATTTTCTGCAAGTAATTCAATTCCACCGATGTTGCGTGAACCCAAGCTACTAGGAATGCGGCAGTTGAGGACAAATTACTAGTTGCAATCTACTTTTTATTTTTCAGTTACCCTGGGTACTTGGGGAGAACCAATGTGAAATCGCCCACGTCGAAACCGCCCTTGTTTTCTTTCTAAAGGCTTTTTTCATGCAATGTACTGAAACTTACAAATCGTGCTTTGCATGAGGTCGAAGGATGAAGATCTCACAATTAAGACATGCGTGCTCATCCAAAACGTGGTCTTTTAAATCAATAGTTCTATACCAGCAATGGTCAAGTTAGTCAAATCTATGCAAAAATCATGCATACCCATGCGTGCGACTAAGAAAATCGTGGTTTTTTCGTTCTGCATCGGATTTGCATCGGGGTTCTGCATCACAATTGCATCGAATTTTGAAGAGGTATAGGTTCTCCACGAGTATGCATGGGTTTTGCATAGATTTGAACATTGGTGCTATAGAACAATTGGTTGAAAAATTGCACGAGCACGCATGTCTCAATCGTGGGATTTGCATCTTTCATTCTCATGCGAAACACTTCTGTTTCCTGTGTAGGTGGGCGTAGCCGAGAGTTTATGAAAATCGAACGGCGGGACGTACTTGAAGCCGGCGAATCGCACCTTGTGCTTTGCCCTGGCTACAGGGTAACGATGACCTGGAAGCTGCAGCGGTAGCGGATAGATGTCAAGGTGGGCCTCTAAAATCGGTGGGGTTTGACGTCCACAACCACTCTGCTGTCCAATATAGCTCATCCATCTACCGGTTCATTTCTTAGCACAAGTGCGGTATATCGGCGAGAGACAACAAAAAACGAAGATGGAGTAGATCATGAGTCGTTTCCAAGTGGAAATCAACCGGGAAATGATATCCTGTAGAAGAACGAGTGTATTCACATATCCGCGGATATGTTTTATTTGGATAGCAAATTCACTATAACACATCGCATATCCGTTAGAGTCCGTTTATCCGACCGGATTAAGTTTATTAGATACGGGCCCTGGTTTATCATAACGCTCAATTCGCAGCTTTTTTATAACCATAGATGAACTCCTTGAGAAAATGATGTTCAACGGATCGATTAGCTACACGATTTCGAGTTGTATTTGTTTTAACGGCTTTGCGGTTGCATCCATATAGTATTACAATGAAACGATTTTTGATCATCGCGTATTTCACAAAAATTGCTCTCCAACAAAAATGTTCACGTGTCTTAGCCATCATTTTTCTCTTCAAATCAACTGGCACATGCTGATTTTACTGGCAGCGAACAAAAACTGTTGCCAGGACTTCGTCCACATCGGAGACGATAAAAAACTTGACTGATGGACCCCGTCAACGCAACCGCTTGTAGTAGCTATGTGAGCATGGCGACAGTTGCACTTAGCTGCTCTCATAGCTTCTCGTTGAATTTTCTCGACGTTTCATCTTACCACACGACACTCACTGTTTTTAGCTTCACTGTTTTCTGATGTGAGCCTGTGTTCACACCTACTAGAGAAATATGCAGTGTGACACATAAAGGGATAAAGCTGTATTGAGTAGTCCAGCGAGTTTCTTGAATCTACCATTCTCGAATCGAGCTGCTTAGCTAATTAAAGTTCTTCTTTCAGTGGCTATGAGCAGCAAAAAGCGCTTCAATCTGCTCGCGCTCTACATTTGTTTTGGACAGGTAGGATATAGCGCTGCTCCGTTTCGTATTACATTATAGACAAACTGCATATAAAAGGATAACGTGTTCACAGAGTGGTTCGAAATATCGACACATCTGGAATCAGCCTGTAGAAAAAGCAGCACCCGAGAACATCATACGCAATCACATGCGAAATAAAACAAGTGTTTTGACGACCAGAAAGATGAGAATTCTTGTTTGGAGCAGGTTCCTTGCGGGACCAGTTACATAGACGACGGGGGAGCCCATTTACTCGAAGGATGAGAATTCTTACTTGCAGCAGGTTCCTTGCGGGACCAGTTACATAGACGCTGGGGGAGCGCATTTCCTCTGCAATATAATTAGATTAGTTCTATTTTGCTGCAGGGCTTGAAGAGTTCAGCCTCCTGGACTTTTGTATTTCCGTGGGAGGCTAGCAGATTTTATTCTCCAAGATGCACACATGTGTCCTTCAAATTCGTCTCAAACACCATACTTGTTCTGTCCTGACGCTTATTACAGCACGTATAACATCATATTGTAATGAATACCAGGAAAGTAAGGGGGAATGAGTTCGTGCAGTTTTATTCGATTTGTTATTCCACGTTAATTTGGACCTCGCTTGATCTGCCTTCACCGCTCATTTTGTATCTCTTGATGCGGCTTCTACCGCTAACACAACCACGTTCCTCAACTACAACTTCACCTTGTTTTCTACCGCATGGAATTTGACCCTCCAGATCGACAAAATTGAACCTCCCCCCCCCCCCCATCGACAGTCGTTCGATTTCAATCGTGGATCGAATGTGGCTCAAAAGTGTGGAGATACCGATGACGTGTAGAGAGGAACGTCTCTCGTTGGAAGGACAGCACAGAAGTGATATCTCCGTTGTAGACAGGGCAAATTTGGCTTTGAAATCGTTTCCCGTTCTGGACACCCACTTGTGAGATATGGAGGCGATTACCCGCTAAGATTGCTCTAAACGTAAGAAAAAGCTACCACTTATGCTAATTCTCAACAATGTGAAAGTCTAGCTAACGTATTCCGTACAGAGCCCTAAAATGATCGACATGAGGTGATCGTCCACATTGGGTATGCTCGTGAATCACCAGTTGCAGTGGAGAAACACAAGAACATTATTAGAGTTCATTTACCCAAATATAGTACACACACGGGTTAGGACGCTTCAGCGGTGCCTGCTGCAAGCGAGCTACTTCAAGGATTTTAGGGATTTCGCGGATCGTTTCATTAGGGCACGGCTTACGGTGGGCGCGGTGGAGTTACGGATGGTGAGGCGGCTGCTCGCCGTCGGCTCACACGGATTTATCTGTCCACCTTATCTCAGTGGGCTTATTTGTAGAGAACTGAAGTGATAGGCTCCGCCCAGCGCTGGTCACCGTAGATCGCAAGGGGTCGCATTCGCGACAGCTCGATTTCTGGGTGCAAATTTCACCAAAACAACAAGCAAGTGGGGAATTCCACCAATGTCGACTCTACAAGTCTGGTGCAGTCATAAACCACCTATTTTGTTACGTTTCTTATTCATTTCATGAACTTTAATCCATGAATTGCGATTGCGGGCTCCAAATTGGGTCGTCTCAAACAGCACAACTTTTCGTAGACATGGGGCTGAGAAGATGCCCTGGTCCTGACAGCATTAATAGAAGAGGGATGGAGCTTTGAAACCCATTAAATGTAATCGACATTGTCCATGGAATGTTATGGTTTTTGTGTCTATGAAAAACCGCACAAACTTACACCCCAACCCAATGCAACCTACTTTACGCTCCTAATGCTTTTCATATTAGCTTGTTGCGAAAATAATTGTCGTTTCAGGGTATGCTTAACTAAAATTATTTCTTCTGTCCAATTTGAGCAACTTCTGCTAAGCTTATGCAGAATTTTTGTAGAGGTTTTCCTCCTCTTTCAAATGCTGCTTGAACATTCTGGCTAGCTCCTTCGTGAGGATTTTTATGAAGTCGCTAACGAATGATGAGCCGACGCGATTTTCGTGCCAGTGTGCTTGATGACTTCAAACTTGATCACTTTTCGTCAGAGGTATGCGGTAATCTTGCGTGTTTTCGCTTGGAATCGCTTTCCAAACGGGGCGCAAATTTCACCAAAACAACAAGCAAGTGGGGAATTCCACCAACGTCGACTCTACAAGTCTGGTGCAGTCATAAACCACCTATTTTGTTACGTTTCTTATTCATTTCATGAACTTTAATCCATAAATTGCGATTGCGGGCTCCAAATTGGGTCGTCTCAAACAGCACAACTTTTCGTAGACATAGGGCTGAGAAGATGCCCTGGTCCTGACAGCATTAATAGAAGAGGGATGGAGCTTTGAAACCCATTAAATGTAATCGACATTGTCCATGGAATGTTATGGTTTTTGTGTCTATGAAAAACCGCACAAACTTATACCCCAACCCAATGCAACTTACTTTACGCTCCTAATGGATCCTCCAGTGAGCTAGGGGTTCTCGAAGTTCTCTTCCTACGATTTTGAGCTCCAATGCAACCATGGTCGTGATCTTGGGATGTCGCTAGACGATCAGGCGTTGAGGAGAGACGTGAAGCCTAAACCGGATCTTACCATCCGGATGATGAGAGCAGGGGTGGAAGCTCACTACACTGCAGTTTCAATACATCTGACTTCAATCAACAGGGTAAGAAAAGTGCGGACGTGAACACCACACGATCTGACTGATGACCAACGTCTTACGTGGCGTGTCATCCTTTCGAACCTAATTTTTTCGTCCCAAATCGACTGATTTCTAGAATATGTAATTATTGTGCATGAAGCTCAGTTTCTGTACGATAAGAAGAAATACGAATAGGTATGGGTGGAAACGATTTCCCACTTCTAGGATTTCCCAAGCCAGATCCTCTTTCCAGAGAGATTCTGTCAGGAGTTTGGTGGTTCTGTACAGGTGTAATTGGCTGCATATTTCAACAGCCTGGTCAGTCGTTGAAAGCAGTCTAGCATTGTAATCTCGAGTTGAGATCCGCAAATCTGCTATAGATGTGGTCGGCAGTGGTGAACAAAAGCTGGTTTTCCCCTGCTCTAGGGTAGCGTTAAACCACACATTCCAAAACTTACTCGGCAAAGACTGATGCAGTGAAGCATTGAGGTTCTAGCTCAAAGCCCTTATTCCTGAGACCATTACCCTACTGTATTCCATTTTTCCGTGCTCCAGATAGAATTCTGCGACAGCAGCACATTGCTGATCTTGAGCATGCTGAAGTCGCTTTTCAAAACTTTGCGAATTCTTATGATTTCAGTTTATGCCGTAGAGGAGTGAAATCCTCACTAAATTCTCGCGTAGGATCTATCAAATTAAATGGCTGCTAAACTCATGAAAAAGGTGATGTTTAAGCCGAGTTACAACACTTTGAACTGAAGGGTCCATTTCGGCAATTAATTTCGCAACAACCCAATAGAAGTAGGTCCAAGAGTTGCAGACGGGGGCAACAAGTTGAATCACCTCTAACAACGCCCATAGAAAATAGTGTTTTGAACACCTATGAAAAACCGCAAATCTATTCACCAACCCAAGTTGCATACAACACCACCTCCGAGTTGGGTAGGCCCTAGACTATCTCACACCGAGAATTTTCTGAATATCCTCCACTTTTTCTAGCTTTACGGTGAAGTTGGCTCAAATTTCGTGATGTTGGTTCTTTTCCTAGTGGAATTTTGACGGCGTGATGAGAAGAACAGCTACTTAAAGGCAGCAGTCACGGTGAAAAAAGTTCCTTCGCATTTGTGCTTATTTCGAAGATATCATCAGTTGGAGTGTAAATGTGGAAGGAATCGCTTCGAATCCTGCAGTTACTCGAGTAACATGCTCAACCCCGATCCATTCTCTCTGATCGCGCGCGGCTGCGACCTGGATCGATGAAGCTTTCCCGATAATGGTGATCCTTTCCGCACCTCTGCGGTCACACCCATTTCCTGCGATAGATCTTGTACAAATGGACATGTAATGGCAGTACACATAGTATTTCTCACAAACTTTGCCTTTTTATATGGTCTTTTCTCTACTCTGTGCATAAGAGTAAGCTCCACAGTAGAATTTCATGAAAAAAAAATCAACGACGTTTGTTGTCGTAAGTGCTGTCTTCATGCTTACGATTAGTTGAGCAAACGACAGAAAACTGAATGCAAGTGTCGCGAAACAACGTGTACAGGATGGAACGTGGCAGATGAGAAATTCCACGCTGGTTTCTTGTGATAGCGATTGCAAACACAGGGATCGTACCTATATATTCTTGCATTACTTACGTACTCTTTGTCAAATTTGTTCAATGGTGGTGCACGCGGCTCCACATGGTTGCCGACTGGATGGCACATCTCATCACATGCCTTATTTGGGTACTGTCTTGCTTCTAAGCACTGTGGAGCCGCTCCGTCAAATAATTTAACTGGGATCGGTTATCATACTCGGCGTGATTGTGGTGTCGACTCCAGATTCACGCGACCACTGCATGTACTTTCACGAGAAGAAGCGGTGAATTCAACGCAGCTGTGAAGTATGAAATACTTCTCGGAAGTGAGGAGTTGTGTTTAACGGCGTGCTTCGAAGAATCTGATTGTTCATTCGTGGAGTATTATCAGGTTTGCTACTAAATATCTGTGTAACACTCATAAGCTGCTCTGAATCGAAGCTTTAGGGCTCATGTACTGTCTATAAAAGCGGAAGCGACGTTCAGGTCGGGCACGGTAATGTGTTCGAGTTCGACCGCCAGCTATCTCGCTCTTGCTCGAGACGCATGCAGATGGTCGAGTCTACAGAGAAGTTTCAGACTATTGCATCGGTGAACACAGATAACAGAGCATGCAGTGGACCACCTAGCTCTGCAACTGCAATCAACGTCTTTAAAGCGAAAGACTACTTACGTTTCTATTCAACTGACAATTCAATGCTCTCGGATGGAACAGCGCCACATCGCAGGTTTCTTTAGCTCTCATTTGATCTTACTCCTCAGATCAAGAAAAGTCTGAAAGCCCAGTAAGGATTGTGGTTACAGAAATCTGGCGAAATTGTGTGCTCTTATTCCGCTACAATGCTGCTGAATACTCTTTGCAATTATTCACACATACAAAGCTGCAAATTAGAATCAATTAGAGTTAAAACTAATTAAATAATGTATTAAAAGTGGGTGCAGTAAGGCCAAAACCAAAAAGCTTCCTTGACTTGTAACAGTTGATTTACCCTCGGTGCAATGAGACACCCCTCGGTGATAGTATAGTCAGAAATGGAAAGGTCAGACCTTTATGTTTATCTGTTAGACCTTATTGCTTGGACACCTTACATTAAACTAAATTTGCCTTCTTTCCTGGCATGTACAGATTTGAAAGCATAGGTTTCCCCACGCTAGGCGTGGCAGCCTGGGTATCATATGCGTGAAGTCGGTTCGATTGTTCGATAATGCGATGCTGATTTAATAAAGCACCTGTAATATGCACATTAACTACCTTTTCTGCGAACTGTCTACGATTTACCATTTACGAATAAGTAGCCTAAAATTCGTAGAGAATTGTAAATTGTGACACTGACTGTATATCGTCCTATCGCTTGCAAGTAGAGTGCAGATATACTATGTGCATCGTTTGACTATTTGAAATCCGCAGTCAAGTGCGAATTCAGACAGCATCACGTACTAGTATATACCTTTAATGATTTGTAGGTAGACTGTAAGACCAAACTCATTTTTGAATCTGAAAGGAAGATTTGCTGAAAATGGGGAAAACAAGGAGACTCCAATTACGGAATGACAGAACGCGCGAAGAAATCTTTCTCAAATGAACTAAATTTTGAAGAATTTCTTTTCTGACTTTGTAGACAGAATTGACGATGTGAACGACTGAAAAGACATCTTCTAAACTTTGCACATGGACCAGTAGGATGGGCAATTACAGAAGATTCACCATCTACCAATATTTGAACTACGATATGTCCTGCCTTCAAGTAGCTATAGCCATTCCAGAACTTTTGTACAATTCTAAGCTTTGTGATGGAATTATTGAGCACTGAGTAACCTTTATAAATAATACATATTACAGTAGTTTCACAGGCTCATTTTTCTCTTAACAGAATTAACTTCTCTCGATTAACTGATTTAACTTCTCTATAATGCATATAGAGAGGAGGAATGATTCTCGCTGAACTACATTAATCCGTATCAGAAGTTGCATAAAGATGAGAGATTTTTCAGTTCATGGCTTCGAACGTTGTAGCGAAAAATTTGGTATGAAATAACTGGGAGTTTCCTTGGAAGTGGTACCTAAAACTCCGAGTGCAATTTGCGATTCATGGTATACGTTGCTCTTGAGGAATTTACGATTTGCGAACATGAAAATTGTTGTTACGCACATCCCTTTCGGTGATCACGAACGTTCACCTCGAATAAATTTTATTTAGAATGGTGTTTGCAACAAATCCGCAGGACCATTGCACGTCAATTCCTGTCTTCACCAGAGCCAGTGAGCATTTGTCGTCATTCTTTTCTTACGCATATTACGAAAAAAGTTCGACTTGAAACTGGAGAGCATTTAAATAGTTTTATTATTGAGATTGGCTTGGTGTGGTAATCCCGTAGCAGTAGCTAACTATTTCTAGGTTGTCGCAAAAGTTTACCGCCATTTTTGGGTGTTTTCGGTGTTTTTCAGAATTATTGTACTTTTTCAGTACAGCTCACATTCAATCGCTACATGAACCACCTATAATACAATCTATTGTCATTTATCCAGCGACCTGTGGAAACTGCTTATACAGAAACGTTGGGTCTTTGACACGAAAAGCTCACGGAGCCACTTTTCGTACTGATCTAAATAGTTGAACTTTCCGTCCTGCAAGTGATCAGATAACGACAAAAACAGATGGCAGTCTGGTTGTATCAAGTCTGTTGAGCACGATTGGTTGGCCATAACGTGCCATCCTAAGCTCTGGAGTTTTTCCTAGGTCTCCCTCGTAGTGTAGGGACAAGAGTTCTTGCGAAGGAACTGACCTTTGTCTTGTTTTCCACAAAATGCGGCAGGAATGCAGTCCAGTTGCCTACAGCACACTTTGGTGGTGAGAATGGAGTTCGCTGGAAGCAGCTGTCTCTGAAGGACTTCTTTGAAGTTCCACTGAACACTGAGCTTATTCTTCTGATGATGAGATTCCGCCTTTAGAATCCCAAGTTCGTCCCGTCCGAGCCGCTGGCGCTTCTCCACCCATAATGTTAACAAATTGCGTAAACAAGGCTAGTGTATTGCGTACATAGATTATTGACCAACCTTTATGTATGTCTTAGGTGGAAAGGTGCAAGGCAATTCAAGGAAGGAAGGTATGCGAGTACGTACAACACTAAAGTAAGGTTTGTCATATTCCGGGAGGTGGACTTTCAGAATCGTCCAGTGTAGATCACACTAAATTGATAGTAAATCGAACATTCCAGATCACATCAATTTTTTCATAATCAAGGTGTACAACACTTGCAATAGTATGGAAATCTCGTGTGGTCTTGTCCTCAATAGGTCCGTGACAGGTAATGATGAAGTGATTGTGGAGACTTGACTAACACCCAAATCTTTCACATAGCTGTGTTCGCTCGTTCAAGTGTACGCGTAGAAAGCGCTTGGCGAGGCATTAACCCTCTCCAGCAAATAGGCCTGCGTAATACTGCGTATGGCACCGAATTAAAAGGGAAGGTGCGACCGCTCAGATGCCAGTACAGGTATATGGGATCACTGCGCACTCCACCCGATAAACTGCCGCACATCGCGATTCGCGTGGATCTGTCTGCCAGGAACTCGTGCACTCTCACGCCGCAGGAAAGACCGCTGAACCAATAATGATTAGACGATGAGTTGATAGTTGACAAAGAATATTGATTAAAAGGCTGGAGTGAAGATCATGCTACCTCTCCAACTTATTTAGAAACTTCTTTGATTTTTTTTGGAAATTTAACACATTGCGGACTGAGCCCGTATTGCATGGCAAGTGCGTGCTGCCAATCGATTTTGGCGGTGCGACGTGATGCACCATGTGCATCCATTGCTACAGGGAAACGGTTTTTATGTGAGATGTGCAGCTCGCATTTCCTATGATTTTGTGTTTTTATGGTTTGTAACTTAGAGATTATAGTTTTTTGTTTCGTTTATAGCGTAGACCAGTCTGAGTGACCGGCTAACGTCGGACTTCTGAACATCTACGGATGCTCGCTTCGCTCGCATACTCCACATTGAATGCAAACAAAATTGTGAAAGAGTTTAGTAAACTCTGCACCTTCTTCCTTCTCAATAAAGAATTTGCAACGGATTGAATTCTTGAGAAAGAGACAGTACGAGTCACATCTTTTGTGACTTTTCCATACAAAAACACATCTTTTCACGCGAAAACGCTTCACTACATCCTGTACTTTTCTACACACATTTTGGGAGCCTGCAAAAATAAAATGCCAAAACAGCGGAAGCTTAGGAAACCCATGCACAACTGAATATTTCATTTTTATTATTCTTATCATGATTGGGGAACACTGTAGCTACATTTGTAGTGCGTGGGAGCCCGATCGGTCGGATAACAAAAGATCTCTATTGATCCTCGTTATCCGAGGATCAATACGTATCATTCGTTATCCGACCGGATCGGATTACGATGAACTATAAGTGTAGGTTATGCGGCTAGCGAGTTGTTAAAAATGGCTCCAGTCCTAAGTCAGTTCCATAAAAAGGTTAGCGTTTGTAACATGTAGTACTCATATAAAGTATAATGAAGCACATATATGAAATATTTCTTCTCTATAATGCAGTGGCGGACGCAGAAAGTAGGTGGGGGGGGAGCGGAAAAAAGGTGGAGTCGTCGCCGTTTTGGGGACCCAGGCGGAAAACAAAACTAATAAAAATATTAATTATATTGAAATAATCTTAAAAATAAACAAGTAGAAATAAACCAATACAAGATTTTTGTAAGTATTGTAAAGTAATTTCAAAGATTTGCCGACATATTCTCGGGGGGGGAGGGGGGCGCCCCCCGTGCGTCAGCCACTGGTATAATGGTATGCAACAGTTCACCACTCTCTTCTCCGCGAAGGAATTGTGATGAAGGGATTACGAGTTGTCCTGTCAAACAGATCCAGAAAAACTATGACGCACACCATTATATCGGGTATCAGGAGCGAGAACCTATTTGGTGTGCTTGCAGTGACATCCAGAGAAAACTTTCACATCATGACAAGCTACTAGAGTTGCAGTCTTGTGTTGTTTGCGTACAAGTACAATTTCGCAGTCAAAGAAGTCGCTGACGAACTCTTATTTCTAAGACCATGACGGAAACATCTTCAGTTTTTTTTTTTCGGAATACAATTTTCACTCTGAAGAAGATCTATTTCAGGTCACAGGCGACTGTACTTTGGAAGTGTCTACAACGTGACTGGCTATATCTTCATGAATGCATTTGCGTTCGCGGAACTATGCACGTGTGACTCAAACGCTTGCTGTGGAACATTTGGCATCAAGGAGGTCATGCCAGCGAAAGACCGTTACTCTTATTCAAGTGCAAGCCAACTTGCTGGAAAGACGCCTTCTGATGTTGACCAGATATTCTACATTGCCCAAGAGGAAACGAAAATATAGACGCATCGTCATTGCTATCCACACATTTTTTAAGACATTCAGTATAAAATTAGTACGAATTGCCTGTGCAGCAACGAGAACGTAGTCAATTTTTCCTTCTTATCAGCATATTCATATATCATGACTTATAATAAAGGGCTTAGTCTGTCACGTGTGTGTGTGTGCGTGTGTGTGTGTGTGAAACGAAATTCGAGGGCGTGGCCTAGACCGAAGAAAATGCTCTACAACGGGTTCACTGTTGCTGTAGGAGTGCGTCAGGGTCCAAAAGTGGGGAAACGGCTGGAGTCGGGTCCAGCGGTGTGATAACGGTGCGCCGGCGTCCAAAAGAGGGGAAACGCTTGGAGTCGGGTCCAGCGGTGTGATAAGGGTGCGCCGGCGTCCAAAAGTGGGGAAACGCCTGGAGTCGGGTCCAGCGGTGTGATAACGGTGCGCCGGCGTCCAAAAGTGGGAAACGGCTGGAGTCGGGTCCAGCGGTGTGATATGGGTGCGCCCGCGTCCAAAAGGGGGAAACGCGGAGTCGGGTCCAGCGGTGTGATAAGGGTGCGCCGGCGTCCAAAAGTGGGGAAACGCCTGGAGTCGGGTCCAGCGGTGTGATAAGGGTGCGGCGTCCAAAAGTGGGGAAACGCCTGGAGTCGGGTCCAGCGTGTGATATGGGTGCGCCGGCGTCCAAAAGTGGGGAAACGCCTGGAGTCGGGTCCAGCGGTGTGATAAGGGTGCGCCGGCGTCCAAAAGTGGGGAAACGCCTGGAGTCGGGTCCAGCGGTGTGATAAGGGTGCGCCGGCGTCCAAAAGTGGGGAAACGCCTGGAGTCGGGTCCAGCGGTGTGATATGGGTGCGCCGGCGTCCATAAAACGCCGGCGTCCAAAAGTGGGGAAACGCTGGAGTCGGGTCCAGCGGTGTGATAAGGGTGCGCCGGCGTCCAAAAGTGGGGAAACGCCTGGAGTCGGGTCCTAGCGGTGTGATAAGGGTGCACCGGCGTCCAAAAGTGGGGAAACGGCTGGAGTCGGGTCCAGCGGTGTGATAAGGGTGCGCCGGCGTCCAAAAGTGGGGAAACGGCTGGAGTCGGGTCCAGCGGTGTGATAAGGGTGCGCCGGCGTCCAAAAGTGGGGAAACGCCTGGAGTCGGGTCCAGCGGTGTGATATGGGTGCGCCGGCGTCCAAAAGTGGGGAAACGCCTGGAGTCGGGTCCAGCCGTGTGATAAGGGTGCGCCGGCGTCCAAAAGTGGGGAAACGCCTGGAGTCGGGTCCAGCCGTGTGATAAGGGTGCGCCGGCGTCCAAAAGTGGGGAAACGCCTGGAGTCGGGTCCAGCCGTGTGATAAGGGTGTGCCGGCGTCCAAAAGGGGGAAACGCCTGGAGTCGGGTCCAGCGGTGTGATAAGGGTGCGCCGGCGTCCAAAAGTGGGGAAACGCCTGGAGTCGGGTCCAGCCGTGTGATAAGGGTGCGCCGGCGTCCAAAAGTGGGGAAACGCCTGAAAATGTGACCACCGACGGATTAGGGATGCGCATGTTCACTACTGAAATGCCATGAGTTGAGTCCGTCTTTGCTCAATCGGTCCGCTGGCGCTTAACAGCGATCGTTAAACACTAAATGACAGAGCTCAGCAGCGAGTAGTATGGAGTCTGTGTGGTTCCCTCCATCTCACATCCACTTCCGCGTTCCTCATTTCTCATTTGTTTATGAACACACCGCACCCTCCTCTTTTACAGGAAACTCCAAACGTACGCAGACAAGAGTCGAGATCGCGGCGCGGCTCCCATGGGCAGAGTCACGGGAGCTCAGCATAGTGTGCGCCTGCGTCTCTGCCCATGAAAGCCGCGCCGCGGTCCCGATTCTTGTCTGCGTACATTTGGAGTCCCCTGTATGTGTCCAAGCTGGCTCTTATCATTTGACCAGTTATAACAAACAAAGAATGGTGAACCATTTCCTGTAATCACTCCAGGTTGGATCGGTTACATGTAGTTACAAATAGCTATCTCAATATCAGTTGAGCGAAAGATAAAATTGCCCTGGGAATTGCCGCTAATCTCATTTGATATGTCCAGTTTTACATGAGGAAGAACAATGGAAAGGATGAGGCACGCACTATAGCAAAAAAATGGCGTGGCTGTGAGCCAGACTGGTATATATATACTCAGATAAAGTATCGCACCAGTGCCGAGGACTATTCAATTACCCCCGGAGGGCTTGCTCAGAAGATGCTATGTGTTACATACCACCATCCATGATTTAGTTCTCTTATCGATTTCCTCCTCATGTCCTGGGTTGGAGCTTTTCGAATAAACTTATCAATGCCACCCCCGCTCAGATTTTTAGAAGTTTTAGAACTAAGCCACCGATCTTTTACCATCGCACCTCGATTGCTTCTCAGTCTGCTGCTTTCCCTCTGCTCCATTCGTGACCACTACCGAGGGACTAGTCGATCCACACACACATTCCAGGAGGAAGATGTGTTAAAAAGCCCGATTCGCACCAATCACGACCAAACGTTGAAGAGGTAACCTCTATAAGTCTACGGAGATGTTGGTACACCTTCTGCCAAGAGCAACTTATTGTTCCGCCAATTACACTGATTTCATTGGTTTTCCCTATTTTGGCCTAAGGATCGCTGAAGACATCTCTGTTGGGTTGCAGAGCGCCGACAAAGACTTTGACAAAGCATAACAGGTTACAAAATTAGGATGATGGACTGTAAGTTCACCTGTGCTACGTGGAAGTCATGCAGTTCGGGATGCCACCCTTAGATTCTGAGTATCTCCCCTGGCTTCTCCGAAAAGTTTGACAAAACCTCGACGATGCAACGTACCGGAGCCGCAAGTTGGTCTTGTGATTATGATCACATCTCCTCCTTACGTCTACACTGACGAGGTTGTTATCTCAGCAAAAAGTGATGACGGCATATTTAGGACTTTAAAGCCCTTGTGAATGTGATCCATATGATGTCTCTCTCTCGAAAATCTTTGCCTCACGCTGTACCGCCCATCTGCTCAGCTGCGGCGCATCTTCCATGCATTATCACACGTGGCTCAGCTGACGAGTGGTGCAGCGTGAGACAAGGCTTTTCGAGGGAGACTGTGAAGATACTGAGATTTTTAGGACTTTGAGAGCATAAGAAAAATTTTTTATTCGAAGATTTTGTTTTGTAAATATATGCCGCTTCTCCTTAGTGTGTTTGTTTTTACTAATTCTACGAAATCTTGAAGAGGCAAGTACAACTTCAAGCCCAACTGCTCCACTGAAGTAATATGTAGTAGTTCTAAACAAAAAACGAGGTGGAGATACAGAGATTACATTTATACTCGTTTACTTCGCCTTACGTCGGAATCCCAAACTTCTGTTAATGCTCGCTTCGCTGGCATTCTCTACAGCCCCAGGAGCTATGAATGATAAGACGTGAGCGATTCAGTGCAAGTGAGCGCTTGAAACGACTTATGTTTAGCTGGCACTTGTGGTAATTCAAGTGTTGACGCTGTGCCGATGTGTGTAAAAAATGAAGGAGCGATCCAGACACAAATGGAATGGAATGAGGGAGAAGAACATGGAAGAAAATAACTTGCATCTAGGTGTGAGAAAGATTTGTAGAAGGGAAGGGCAAGTCGGGTGCCGGTGCATCCCTCACCCAAAAATGGAGTCGCCGTTGTCTACTCGTGTAGGGCGCAGTGGTGAACCCGTCTTCCACAGTTTTGGGCGCCGGTGCACCCTGATCACAGCAGTGGACCCAACTCCCAGGATTTCCCTAGTTCTGGACCTCGGCACATTCGTCCCCTATCGGGAGACCAGTTTGCAGGTGCATTTGCACTACAGCATGTCGGCATACCCGTTCCACAACACTCGGTCTATTCCTTGATCTTCTTCCCACTCCACTCCAACACACCATACTAGTTTCTACTCTTTTATATGATGATCTGATGATTATCATCACTGACCACTCCTGCAATTTCGTAACGCTCTGGCGCACACATGTACTCACTAACAGACAAAGTTCAATATAATATATTAGGTGTTAACATTGTCCTCGCGCTTTTTTTTCGGATGCACTTTTCTCCGCCTATTTGTTATCTTATAGGTGCAGCTTATAAATGATTCGAAAGAGCTAATCTTCCTCTACAAGATCGATGTAAAGAGCTTTTTCTAAAACGACAGTACGCTTGAGTTTTAAAGGCAGCACTCACGGAAATTTTCACTTCTCAAACGAGTCACTTACCATGTAGCCGGCCGCTGGACAATCGCAACAGTAAGTTGAACACTTTGAATAGCCGCCTACCTGCGAAGATACTGCCGTGGACACATCTGCCGTTCTGGACATTAGGGTTCCGTCGCCCCAACTAACGCAGTTGAAAGGGTGTGCGCATGTGGTTCAGCGGGGGCGTGTCTATGAAATTCGTACCATTTGCAGGGTTCCGTGGCGGGACCCATCACGGAACACTCGTCCACGCTGTGGACACGCATAAAATACCGTTATCATTTTCCGTCTTTTTCGCGTGTTTCACGTTACTTCATCGTTGTCAATGAGTTCTTCGTCCCTAAAAACCCCGATATACCGCGAAATCTTCAAACCAAAAATTTCTGTGAGTGCTGCCTTTAAGCCTGCGAAGTGGAGCGATGAGCCAATGAAAAACAGCGCAACCGACAGTTACCTGTACTGGCATTCAGTTAGAGCTCGAAACACCATCAAAACTGGCAATCGACCTGTACTAGGCATGGAAGGGACGTTTTGATTGGAATGACTGGTCAGCAGTGATTTTCCATGCTCAAAGAAGACATATTTGGTCTCAGTGACACCATCCACTTTGACCGAATAGAATTCTTTCACGAAGACGTGGAAATTGCTCCAGAGGAATAGAATGATCTAGATGTACATCATACTTCTCCATGCTATAAAATAACTGAGATAATTGAGATAATTCTGCTAAAAGAATCAATTCGCAAGGGTCTAGTCATTTACTCCATGATAACATCGATCCCCACCCTTGCCAGCATCGCCAAACTGGCCCTGCAACAGTTCCATTGATGCAGTTCTTGCGCGTATGTATTCTGCAGAGCTTACATGTTTGAACAGTATCGGATGCTTTCCGGTCCCTATTGAATACGAGGTATTTAAATGGTATTTTCCCTCAAAATTGCGTCTCTCTTCTTGAGTCTAAAAAACAGAGAAATTAAAGTTTCTAAGATACCAATAGAGGAAGAAAAGCGCTTTCAGATGGTATAGGGCACGTTGCGGGAAAGCGACACGAAAAAATCGCAACTGAAAAAAGCGCAAGGACTTATGTTAACACCTAATAGAATGATAGGGGATCATGTACAGCTCTTCACGTTACTAGTATTATGCCATCCAATTTAACAGGTGCAAGATTTGACAACGCTAGTCGATTGAAACTGGGCGCGTAGAGCAGTGATAAGAGGCCTGCTGTTCGCTGCGCGATCGATTGTTCGGTCCCGCGGCCAACTAAGCCTTGAATACCTCTGGGATCGGTAGATTGATGTCAGAGGAGACAAGCAGGATGAAGCTTTGCGTAGGTACCTAGCAGTCAGGGCGGAGAAGGGAGGGCGCGGCACACCTTTCCCTCACCAAGAATAGGTCGGGAGATTTTCAAAAATTACTTCACAGACTGTGCGAAAATTTTTTCTCAGCTTATTTCACCTCATCATTCGATTTATGGCCTTTATATGCTCATTTTAATTAATTTGAACTGAAATCCATTCCCAAATAGTTTTATTCAAAACCACGCCTCTTTCGCCGACCGCCCTCTTCCCGAGAAGAATTTGTGCGTTGGCCACTGTTACTGCAACCGAATGATTAAAATACGAAAGCTCATCTTTGCCATCGAAGGAAGCTCACAAAATCAAACATTTCCCTAGCAGCGACTTAATAATTGGAATGCCACACCTGATTTATTTCAAAGACTAGTGGCCCCGTAAGCCACGTTACTGTGCTAATTTCCAAAGTGTGAAAGTATTGGCCTGGTGTGGTTTTTCGTGCGCGCCAACAGGTTGTGTGAGATTCACGTCCTCAACTCGAGCTACACTATTTCACAACTGTATATGTATAGCTATGACATTATTCAGTCCAAAAAGAGCACGTAGCGTAGCGAATGAGAGAAGATAACTGACAGAATCCGTGGATCAATTTGCTTTGTTCTTTCCATCTCTTTCTTTCGCGAGCAGCGAGCATACCAAGGACCGCGTGAAATACAGAACACAACTGATTTTGTATTGTACAAATCACTCAGTCAATAACTCAGTAAGCCAATCATACACACACCCTCAGCATTACCACTGTATGTGACTATCCCATCCTTCTAATTCAAACCGAACTTATTCTGAAAACTTTATACTTTTCCAAAGTTTTTAACAAAAACTGAAAGAAAACATTATTGTGAGAAGAGAATAAGCATCACGAGCGCCTATTTCCACCAATCATCTTTGTCATTCCTCATCGATATTCACCGACACGACGTGGTTCATTTATACTAAACCAAAAAAGTTCCAAGTGATGATTAAGAAAGTGATTAAGAAATTACAAAGCAATGAACTGAATTCGCTGACTATTCAAATTCACGTGACCTAGGGAAGGGAGATGATCAACAGGGTTGATGGGCTAAATGAGTAGGAGCATAAGTTATTGGTTATTTTTCGCTTAAGCTCAGGAAACGAAGATGCTCCATGAGATTGGTGGGATACTTGAGGAGGTGATCCACGGTGTTGGCGGGATACATGGGATGGGTGCGTAATTTATTGTCTAGGCTTTTGCCTGAGTTTCTGGAACGGGAGGTAATCCACAAGGTGGGCGGGATACATGAGGTGGGTGCGTAAGTTATTTTCTAGATTTTTGCCTGAGTTTCTAGTAGGGGAGGTGGTCCACAGGGTCGGCGAGATACATTGGGTGAGTGCGCAAGTTACCGTCTAGGTGTTTGCCAAAGCTTCTGGAAAGCGAGGTAATCCACGAGGTTGGCGTGATACATGGGGTGGGTGCGCAAATTATTGTCTATACTTTTATATCAGTTTCTGGGAAGGGAGGTAATCCAGGGTTTGGCGAGATACATTGAGTGGGTGCGCAAATTATTGTCTAGGCTTTTGCGCGAGATAGCGGCCCCGTGAGTTCCTTGGCTCAAAGTTTCACCGCATTCTATCAGTGTTGGTATTAGAGTTCGAGTAGACTGTCTGCAAACAAACCTAATTAAGCACTTCATTCAGTCTCAACACCTGTCTGAATAAAACTAGATTTTGAGAAACTCAAACTAAACAGTGGCAAACAGCTTGCCGAGGAATCACAAAATGCCAAAATTGACTGATTGAAATTTTTCACGACCACGACCTTCTTTTTTTGACGACCAACGAACACGTCTCCCTTTTGCCTGAAACCAACACCGCTTTGCCACTGAGCCAGCCAGCCGAACTCGAGGGAAAATCCCGACCAACAGACCTCGCCACTTCACTACTGGCCCAGTCGAACCCAACAGAAAATACCGACCAGTGGACATGTGTACACGTGTGCCGCTTTACCTGAGACCGGCGCGACAAGTGTGCCCCCGACTTGATCGCGACAAGGAAAAATCCTGACCAACGGACCCCTTTACCTGAGACCAGCGCCTTTTTACCATTAGCCCAGTCGAACCCAAGGCAAAGTGCTGACCAACGACCCGTGTGCCTCTTTACCACAGACCAGAACCTCTTTACCACTGGCGGGAAAGTTCTGACCAACGGACCCGTGTGCCCCTTTACCTGAAACCAGCACATGTTTGCCACTGGCCCAGTTGAACCCAAGGGAAAGTCCTGACCAACGGACCCGTGTGCATCTTTACCTGAGACCAGCACATGTTTGCCACTGGCCCAGTTGAACCCAAGGGAAAGTCCTGACCAACGGACCCGTGTGCATCTTTACCTGAGAGCGGCGCCTGTTTACCACTGGCCCAGTCGAACCCAAGGGAAAGTCCTGACCAATAGACCCGTGTGGTCCTTTTCCTGAGACCGACGCCTGTTTATCATTGGCCCAGTCGAACCCAAGGGAAAATGGTGACCAACAACCCATGTTCCCCTTTACCAGAGACCAGCAACTGTTTATCACTGGCGGAAAAATTCTGACCAACGGACCCGTGTGCCCCTTTACCTGAGACCGGCGCCTTTTTACCATTAGCCCAGTCGAACCCAAGGGAAAATGCTGACCAACAACCCATGTTCCCCTTTACCAGAGACCAGCAACTGTTTATCACTGGCGGAAAAATTCTGACCAACGGACCCGTGTGCCCCTTTACCTGAGACTGGCGCGACAAGTGTGCCCCTTTATCTGAGCCCGGCGCAATTTTGCTGCTGACAATCGCAGTCAAGGTTAAAATCCTGACCAACGGACCCGTGCGCAGCTTAGAGAGGACCAGCGCTACTTTACCACTGGCCCAGTCGATCCAAAAAAAAAATTCTGAGCAACGGACTCGTGTGCCCCTTAACCTGACACCAACGCCTGTTTACCACTGGCCCAGTCAAACCCAAGGGAAAATGCTGACCAACGACCCATGTGCCCCTTTACCTGAGACCGGCGCCTTTTTACCATTAGCCCAGTCGAACCCAAGGCAAAGTACTGACGAACGACCCGTGTGCCCCGTTTCCTGAGACCGGCGCCTTTTTACCATTAGCCCAGTCGAACCCAAGGTAAAGTACTGACGAACGACCCGTGTGCCCCTTTACCACGGATCAGCACCTGTTTATGCTGGCGGGAAAGTTCTGACCAACGGACCCTTGTGTCCCTTTACTTCAGACCAGCACCTGTTTACCACTGGCCCAGTGGAACCCAAGGGAAAGTCCTGACCAACGGACCTTTGTGCCTCTTTACATGAGACCAGCGCCTTTTTACCATTAGCCCAGTCGAACCCAAGGGAAAGAGCTGAGCAACGACCCATGTGCCCCGTTACCTGAGACCGGCGCCTTTTTACCATTAGCCCAGTCGAACCCAAGGCAAAGTACTGACGAACGACCCGTGTGCCCCTTTACCACAGATCAGCACCTGTTTATGCTGGCGGGAAAGTTCTGACCAACGGACCCGTGTGTCCCTTTACTTCAGACCAGCACCTGTTTACCACTGGCCCAGTGGAACCCAAGGGAAAGTCCTGACCAACGGACCTTTGTGCCTCTTTACATGGACCAGCGCCTTTTTACCATTAGCCCAGTCGAACCCAAGGGAAAGAGCTGAGCAACGACCCGTGTGCCCCTTCACCAGAGACCAGCATCTGTTTACCACTGGCAGGAAAATTATGACCATGGACCTTTGTGCCCCTTTACCTGAGACCGGCGCCTTTTTACCATAAGCCCAGTCGAACCCAAGGCAAAGTGCTGACCAACGACCCGTGTGCCTCTTTACCACAGACCAGAACCTCTTTACCAATGGCATGAAAGCCCTGACGAATGCACCCGTGTGCACCTTAGATGGGACCAGCGCTACTTTACCACTGGCCCAGCTAGCTGAACCCACAGGAAAATCCCGACCAATGGGCCCGTGTGTCTCTTTACCTGAGACCGGCGCATGTTTACCACCACTTCGTTTCAAAACCATGACAGGAAACGCTACCACTTCGTTTCAAAACCGTGACAGGAAACAAAACCATGTGCTAGGATTTTGGTGAAACGTTAATCGACATTATTAGGATTATTGGGCTCCAAATAGGATTTGCAGGAAGCCTCCTCCCCCCCCTGAGAATGGCTTGCTGAATTTAAAAAATCATATCTGTTTGATTCTTTAAATCCAGTTGTTTAGTTTCATCATTATTTTTTGAATATTTATTACTGGACGGTGTACCCGGCTTTGCTCGGGTCCTCTGTTTCTCCCGGCTATTTGAATCTGATGCCAACATTTGTTGAGCCAAAAGAAACCTATCGAGATATTCATCACTTAGTGATCAGCCTAAATGACACTTCTTCATTCCGTCCCCTTCCCTCAAAAGTAAGGTAAAGTTGTTTGGCTGGTAAATTCTTCTAAAATGCTTCCCATATTTACGCTGAAAGTTTCGAAAAATCCCAGAAGACACGGTTTCATTGACCTGTGAGCATTAATACCAAAAAATCAATAAAATCGATAAATCGATAGTGCCGTACGAAACGGTTGTCATATTCGTGTTCAGCGTATTGACATACCCCAGCAGCGATGTCTTCACCGCGCCCGGGGCAAAATTAGCGAAAAATCAATAAAATCGATAGGCCGTACGAAAATCATATTCGTGTTCAGATTGACATACCCCAGTAGACATGTCTTCGCCGCGCCCGGGGCAAAATTAGCGAAAAATCAATGATAAATCGATATTGCCGTACGAAACGGTTGTCATATTCGTGTTCAGCGTGTTGACATACCCCAGTAGACATGTCTTCGCCGCGCCCGGGGCAAAATTAGCGAAAAATCAATAAAATCGATAGCGCCGTACGAAACGGTTATCATATTCGTGTTCAGCGTATTGACATACCCCAGCAGACATGTCTTCGCCGCGCCCGGGGCAAAATTAGCGAAAAATCAATAAAATCGATAGCGCCGTACGAAACGGTTATCATATTCGTGTTCAGCGTATTGACATACCCCAGCAGCGATGTCTTCACCGCGCCCGGGGCAAAATTAGCGAAAAATCAATAAAATCGATAAATCGATGCCGTACGAAACGGTTGTCATATTCGTGTTCAGCGTATTGACATACCCAGTAGACATGTCTTCGCCGCGCCCGGGGCAAAATTAGCGAAAAATCAATAAAATCGATAAATCGATAGTGCCGTACGAAACGGTTGTCATATTCGTGTTCAGCGTATTGACATACCCCAGTAGACATGTCTTCGCCGCGCCCGGGGCAAAATTAGCGAAAAATCAATAAAATCGATAAATCGATATTGCCGTACGAAACGGTTGTCATATTCGTGTTCAGCGTATTGACATACCCCAGTAGCATGTCTTCGCCGCGCCCGGGGCAAAATTAGCGAAAAATCAATAAAATCGATAAATCGATATTGCCGTACGAAACGGTTGTCATATTCGTGTTCAGCGTATTGACATACCCCAGTAGCCATGTCTTCGCCGCGCCCGGGGCAAAATTAGCGAAAAATCAATAAAATCGATAGCGCCGTACGAAACGGTTATCATATTCGTGTTCAGCGTATTGACACCCCAGCAGATGTCTTCGCGCCCGGGGCAAAATTAGCGAAAAATCAATAAAATCGATAAATCGATAGTGCCGTACGAAACGGTTATCATATTCGTGTTCAGCGTATTGACATACCCCAGTAGACATGTCTTCGCCGCGCCCGGGGCAAAATTAGCGAAAAATCAATAAAATCGATAAATCGATAGTGCCGTACGAAACGGTTGTCATATTCGTGTTCAGCGTATTAACATACCCCAGTAGCCATGTCTTCACCTCGCCCGGGGCAAAATTAGCGAAAAATCAATAAAATCGATAAATCGATAGTGCCGTACGAAACGGTTATCATATTCGTGTTCAGCGTATTGACATGCCCTAGTAGACATGTCTTCGCCGCGCCCGGGGCAAAATTAGCGAAAAATCAATAAAATCGATAAACGAGTCGATAATCCCAGGTGCGAAGTAGCCTAAAACCTACGCCGGCCCTTAGGGAAGTTCCACCCTATAACAAGGAAGATGAAGATCTAGGACGAAAAAAGCGCACAATGTGGAAATTTAGGCCAGAGGCCCCTTTTTTAAAAGACTCGTCACAACACTGTGTATCGACAATGCGCTAAGAGTAACACGCAGTAACAGACGCGTTCTCGGGAATTAGCGACCAAATCTTTTAATATAGTAGGATTGGCACAGAAGCACCATAGTGTTAACGACAGTGTCTCCACCCTAGACCTGTTTTTGGAATTTTTATGAGAAAATGTCATCAGGAGACGCTTATGACGAAGGTATACATTCATAGTATCTTACAAAGAGACGTTGCTTCCAAATGAAACTAGAAACCCATAAGTACGTGCATATGTTAGCGAGGCAAGGGACCACGTATTACCAGTACTACCTACATATATACATATAGCTATCCGAAGCTTTACAATTTTCCTGATTAGAAACTGATGGGAATTACTACGAAGCCCTTGTTCTCATGAATTACCAGCTTCGGATGCACATAATATTGTTATACATTTATTAGCTTTCTATTGCTGCTGTGCCAACCAGGTTGTTAGATGGTAGCGTTTATTGTCGGCCTGACGTTTCGACAGGATCGTCTTCTTTAGAGGCCTAAAAGTGTATCGCGGTTCGTTATTTGCGTCAAACGTCTCCACCAACCCTGCTAGTTTTTGACGTTACCCCAAGCTTGCTACTCAAAAAGACCCCAAGACAAAGGATAAACCAACCCGTTTCCCACCGTTATTGCGGAAAGTCCGCAGCTGACTGTCGTTGCGGACATGTGAGCAATACTTGGGTTGCGCATCTTATATTATATACAGTCTACAGCTCGCATAACGATATGTAAGGCAAGAAATCACTGGTTATGGATAAGCACTCAATCCTATTGCTCTATTGTTTATTCCAACAAGTAGCATTCCAACTAGTAGCAAGCTTGGGGTAACGTCAAAAACTAGCAGGGTTGGTGGAGACGTTTGACGATCTCGATCACAAATAACGAACCGCGAGCCACTTTTAGGCCTCTGAAGAAGACGATCCTGTCGAAACGTCAGGCCAACAATAAACGTTACCACCTAACAACCTAGTTGGCACAGCAGCAATAGAAATCTTCAACAAATCATGCCCAAGTTCAGAGAAGAAGATACATAGAAGTTATTAAAACATTTATTAGCGATTATTTTAAAAACACATATACATAACAGTCTTGCTGTCCTTCCTTTTTGAAAACCTGACGACGAAGATCATGAAACTGAAAACAGCAATGATTAAAGCACGCTGTGCTCAATGAGTTTGAAAATGGATGAAAAGTGATGAAATGAAAGATTAAAAAAATTAGCTACAAGATGAGGCTTTTTGGAACGGGATGACCACAGGTATGAGATGAAGTCAACAATGTGCAATGGTGATGCAGCGGTTAAATGCCTTTTTAACCCCTGCACTGCATGACGGAGCCCACGCAAAAGCTCCGTCACCATTAATGCACATCATGTGCTTCGAGTTCAGACAGGGTATACGACGCCGTCTTTGATGCGATGTCTTCTTTTATACACCAAAATTCTTGCTTCGATTGTAGGACTTAATATCTCATACATATTTGCAGGAGGACCGCGAAGAACCTCCCCCTCTACCCGGAAGTCCTGCGAATTCACCAGCCTACAGCATATAAATCTTTTAGCTGCCCCAGCCTCGCTCCAAAACGTTGTGATCCAAGTTGAAATGCAGATCTACGTTGTAGACGCTTATTAGTTCTTATCAAAATATTGAGCCCACTTTTTCCCTCGAAGATAAGATTTATTTGTATTTTCTCATAGACTTCGTCTATGCTTATGAAACGGCACATTCAAAGGTGATGTGCTAAATCTATCCCGTATTTTCCATAATCACTAGTGAAACCACGCAATCTTAGGTTTTCTGGCATGCTGAATTGATTGACGTTTGTAACTTTTCTCATGAACCCGTGGTGAACCGGGTACCGGCACTTTCTGGGGTGCGTCTATACTTATGAAACGCACTGTACATATATGTACGACTCAGTAAGCGTACTACCAAAGTCTTCATATTTGCTACAAGTCCTACTTCCCTTATTATTTCTGATATTGGTTTGAATTCGACGACTAATCAAGTATTTGAAAAAAGAAAAGTACGCTAAATTTCCATTTTAGTTATTTAATTGTATGTAAATGTAGAAGAGAATTACACATCCAGATTCTCAAGACTTTTTTGCCGACTCCATTTCTCCAGTGCTATTTGGAGATTGTTCATGTCAGTTCCCCATGCTAGTAGGATGACTGCGGGCACTCGCCCATTGCAGGCAAGCTCCGCTCCTTGCAGTGAAGCTCCTCCCACACTACTTTTCTGAGCCACCTAATGAGAGTCTCGTGATCTGTGAAATACTCCCCGTACAGGGTGCAGACATTTGGAGCAGCATTCTTTTTACCATAGGGAAAGGAAACGCAACTTCCGAAATGGAGTTTTTTTTCCGGCTCGCATTTTTACTTCCAAGGTTTCAGGTTCGGAAAACTTAAGTAATTCTGAAAAATTGTTTGGATATTCTTGTAGAGAAAGCAAAGCGTTTTTGGGTGACTATGAACAATTGACAAGTCAATGGAAAAGAGAGGAAATACAAACAAATTATTGAAAAACGCAGAAACTATTTGAAAATCTGATATAACATTTTTGTCCTCATTCACTCCTAAACATTTTTCAGTCCAAAAGAGGTTGAGCTCACATAGTGCACTCCTAATGTTGGACAAAAATTTATAAGAGCCATCACTCACGAGACGTAGCCGTATGTAGCTGAAGTGGCCTAAAATGGCGAAGTGGATCGCTTGGCTTTTCAGATGGTACCTAAAATTGCTTGAAACATTCAAAATTATTCCATATTTGGTCATCAGACAGGTCAGCACCTCGAAACGGTGCTGACAGGATATGCCCAAAAAAACGCCAAACCGTACCTGCGGCATTTTCGTAGTGGTAACTTCTGGCCGAGTTGTCTCTGTTGGCACTGGGCACCATCCACCAGTGCAACTTCGAGACTCATATGAGTTACCTGGAAAATGTAAGGAGATGACATTTAGAATACTGGGAAGCTGGTCGCCTAATTCCAAAAATAGTGTATTATTATTTCTAGTAAACAACAAGGTGTACCTTGGCATCCTGAGCTCATTGCACTTGAATATATACACCGCCTTGTTCGAACTTGCTTTCCACAGAAACAATTCGCCCAGGAACCCCACTCCGTCCAGTGGGAATCTGGAATAAGCAAGTTTTTCTTAAGCTATCGTGCTTAGAGAGAAATAACGAGAGGTCATTGATGGAAAATTATTGTACTACCGCTCACGCACGCCTGTTATTGGGCAGTGACCCCAAGCTCACTACGTTCTTCCTCTGCACTGGTTTGCCTTCTATGGCCTTGGAGAAAAGGTGTAGGACAGGAAATTACCTCCAACTGCGGCAGTGCCCTCTGTAATTATGTGCATGGGCTGCTGGTGGAATTCTTGGTTATGTCCTGGTACGAATCCAGTTTGTGAAGGAACTAGCGACAGATCCATTGCTGCAGGTATTTCCTGAAGTCAGGCCCAGATTGAGTCCTCCATTTTTCAGGGATCAGAAGCTGCAAATATTTGGTATGAGTTTTACCACTGACCTCCGGGGGATAGCTAGGCGATGTCCCCTCCTGCGATTTCTTTTTCGCGGTCTCTTGGTCTACGGTGATATTGTGCACTCGTTTTTCCATGTCGTCCATCAAACTCTGGAACATTTCATGGATGAATTAGCCAATATGTATATGTAAAAAAGGAGGATTGTTGTATTAGGGAGCGGGGCAAAAATTGTCCAACAAATCAGAGAAAGTATGTCTTGGTGAGCGTAACTGGTAAGGCGGAACAGGAACTTCGAATTTAACTATTAGACGACGAGAAAAGTGCTCTTTCTACAGAGGAGCAAGAAGTTTGGAGTGGTCTTGGTAAAAACCTGTGGTTATCTTCATTCGAAGATCTCTAGATATTAAAGATTTTCCTAACAGGAATATAAAAAAACGTATTGCATCGTAACAGGGATATAAAAAATGTATTGTTGATGATAACAATGTCAAGAAGCGTGAACTACAGAGGTATCAAAAAGTTTCCGGCCTCCGCTCGCCTGTTCCATATTTCTGCACTGTTTTGAGAGCGCCATTTATGGTGAAGCCTTTCATGTCAATTTGCAAATTTTCAAGAGGTTTCGTTAAACTTCTCAGAACTAAGAACGTTTTATTCAATGGTTATCGCTCAAAAAATGTGTATCCAGCGAAGGCAACCGACGAATTTTTGTTTTGTAAACCGCCCCTTAATTGTAAACGAAGAGCAAGCCTTCAACTGAGAGCCCATTAGCATTCAGTTCTGACTTTTGGAGATATGCCGTTCATGATCCGATATGAGCACTAATCAGGTTTGGATCGAAAATTCTCCAATGATAATAGAATAAAATCTATTCAAAAGAGATTTCACAGCAGAGAAAGTGAATGAAATGCAGATAATCTCAATCATGTTATCTATATGCTCACCTGTAGTGTTTTTATCTCTTCCAGAAGCCGAACTGGATCTTCGGTAGTGGCTAAGTCTTTCTTCTCAACTTCCTTCTGCGAAGTGGTCTAGAATTGAAAAGAAAAACGTAAAGGATCAATCCAAGTAAAAAAAAAACAGGAAATTGGTAGAAATTCAGATGTAAAGGCAAACCTTGGGAGCTTCCTCAATGATTGCCTGATCCCACTTGTTCTCATCCTTGTCCTCGTTCACTGTTCGAACACCGAATGACCGTGCACGGCTCGCCATGGTTATGGTGCTTTTGAATTTTGGGAACTGGAACAATGCACTGTGCACTCAAAGGAAAATACAGCACTCTACAGGGAAAGTTGTTTACCATTTTTTTCTTGTCCACCTGCTTTGGTTTGAATTCTCCTGAATGCACATGACCAACAGGATCTCTGAGTTTCTTCGCCTTTCTCTTCATGGACAATCCCTTTCGTCGACCTTTCTTCGTCTAAATCAAGCTACTATAAGTAGTCTTTTTTCAAAAACAAATTGCTGGATCTGCTCACGAATTTTGGAAAACCTAAGAAGAGGCATCAAATTGTAAAAAACAATCAAGTATGTGTTATACCTGCCCCTTTACCTCAAATTACTAGAGAATTTTTTACTTTTTTTTACAAGTGGTCAAACTTTCCCCCCTCCCCCCCCGCATCATGGCAAATTCTGTCCTTCAACGCCTTCCTCATTCCTTTTTAAAAAACTATTTGCTTTCTCGTCGTATGTAGACGAATAAGATTCAAAACCGAGCTATACAGGAACATATACATATGTATACATATGCGGATGTTTGGATGAGATGCAGGAGAATAAGGTAAATTTTCTGAGAGTAATCCATTCAAAATGTTTATATAGGCCTCTGCTAAAGTTGATTCACCTTCTTTGGCTTGCTTGATTTCTTGTGGTCCGGCCGCTTGATCGTTGCTAATTGTACTGCGAGTTCAGTTGGTTCAGAGTTGGAAGCCTGAAATCAATGTTCTGGACACTAGAATTATTCCTTGATGAGAAGAATTAATATTTATAAAAAAAAGAGTAGCAAAACGAGGCTACGGCCGCATTTTTGCAAAGCCCACTTGTTTAAAAAAAGATGGAAAAGCAAATGTATTAGGTTGTTGCGAAATGAATTGCCGAAGTGGACCCTTCAGTTCAAAGTGTTGTAACTCGGCTCGAACACTACCTTTTTCATCAATTTAGCAACTATTCAACTCGGTAGATCATTTCCGACAATCCAGCGCGGATTGCATGCCTCTACCACAAAAACTGAGATCACAAGAATTTGCAAACTTTCGGAATGCAGTGCCTCAGGTCAGCAATCTGTTGCTGACATAGGCTTGTATCTGGAGCTCGGAAAAAATCATATACGATAGGGTAATGGTCTAAGGAATGAGGGCATTGAGTGAGAACGTCGATGCCTTACTGCATCAGTTTTTGCCGGGTGAGTTTTGGAATGTGAGGTTTAACGTTACCCTGGAGCTGGGGAAAGCCAGATTTGTTCATTACTATCGACCAAGTGAATGGCAGATTTGAGACATCAACTCGAAGTTACAATTCTAGGACTCTGTTGCCAATGCTTGGCTAGGCTGGGGCAGACTGCAGTGGATCACACTCTTACAGCACCCCCCAAATTCTTGACACAACCTCTCCTAGTGTGAAGATCTGGTTCAGGGAAATTTGGAGATGGGAGGAAGTCTTTACCGATACAAATTCACGCTTTCTTTCATAGTACAGGAACCAAGCTCCATCATAGCCCCTACAGGGTCTAAAAATAGGCAACTTTTGGGGCGAAAAATCAAGTTGGAAAAGATGTCACAACGGGTGAAACGCTGGTCATCTGTCAGATCGTGGGGTGTTCACTTCCGCACCTTTCTCGTCACGTCGATTGAAGTGAAATGTTTTGAAACTGTGTTTCAGTAAACGTCCATCCATTCCCTCAACGTTCAAATGGTAGGACCCGGTTCAGGTTCCACGGTTGTCCTCAACGCTTGATCGTCAGGGAACAACCTGCCTTTACGACTGTGGTTGCCCTGGCGATCAAAATCGACGGAAAGAAAATTCGCAATCCAGCAGCCCACTGCCCATTGGGAAGGCGATTCCAAGGCAAGACAAACGGAAGATTACCGCATACCTCCGAGAAAGGATTATCGACTTTGAATTCATTACTCATAATCAGCCGAAAACGCGTCGGCTTATCATTTGTTCGCGACTTCATAAAAATTTTCACGGATGAAGCTAGCCAGTATAGCTTCAAGCAGCATTCGGAAGAGGAAGAAAAGCCTCACCAGAGGGTTACATAAATTGGGTTGAATTTGCTCAAACTGGGCAGCAGAGAAAAGGTTAGTTGAACATATTCCAAAACGGCTATTAGTTTCGCAACAACCTGGTAGGGCATCACTCCATTATTGTTATTTGTATGTGAAAGAAAACCCACTTCTTGAGGAGTATCCACGAAGTTGATATGGTCATCCGAGTTAACTTGAAGTGCTCTGAAATCGTCATGTTCGATTCATTCATTCATTCATTCATTCAATCATTCATTCATTCATTCATTCATTCATTCATTCACCCATTCATTCACTCATTCCCTCTATTTCGTTCACTTACCTATTAATATAACATGGTAAAACATACTTCATGAAGGCTTCATCTCCTTTTTCAGCAATCTTCGTGATGTTCTGCAACATCCAGTCGAGAGCGTGCAGGGTATCTTGGGAAAGCTCCTGCAAGGCTTTAAAATTTTTCAAAAAAATTTAAAAAATTGGATGCGCCCTATCAAAAAGTGCAGGACAATGCCCATTTAGGAACAACAGGCTTACCTGCGGGTCCTCCTCTATTATTGGCTCTCTCGTGGTTGTTGACGTGGTGGTTGGACGAGCGGTGGTAGTTCTTACAGTAGTCGGATGAATGACTCTCTTTGTAACATCTCCTTCATGTATGGCGCTTTTCTTATGATTTTTACGGAAGAAAATTCCAGTGATTCCAAAGCCTGGAAGAAAAGAATTTAACGACCAACGGAACGTCGGTGAGAAATCTCAAGACGACCTCTACCCTTCATTTTCTTCTTTTTTATGGCATTTTCTGGTACCACCTTGCTAAGGCCAATGTATGCCTTGTTCGCTTTGTACGTGAGCGGATTGGTTGGTTCTAGAAGCGTTCGTTCATCGCTGAAAACGAAAGCTAAAGACAATGTCCTCTCTGATTTGGGCATTTGAATTTTTGAATGATTGAAAAAAATTGCCGATTTGATAATTGAAAAAAAAAACAAATAGCAAGACGATCAGTATATACGCGAACCACTTATACAAGCCAGATGATCAATGGATAAATGAGTAAAAAACAGATGTGTAATTAAACGTCAATGAATGAATGTTATGAAGAGTGGTGAAGGGAGGTTTACGTACATGGTTAGCCGATGATTGAGTGTTAAAGACATTGAATGAATAGCGAAGGAATGAATGAGAGCAGGACTAGTTGATTGAAGTAGAGAAGCAGAAAGCAGATGAGTGAATGAATGAATGAATGAATGAATGAATGAATGAATGAATGAATGAATGAATGAATGAATGAATGAATGCGGTAAATGAATGAATGCGATGAATGAATGAATGAACGAATGAATGCGATGAATGAATGAATGAATGAATGGATGAATAATGAATGAATGAATGAATGAATGAATGAATGAATGAATGAATGAATGAATGAATTCGATGAACGAATGAATGAATACGGTGTGCCAAATGAACGAAGGAGTGAAGCAATGTGTGAGTGAGCGAAGGATGACAATAAAGATAAAAATAAGAAATAAGAAATAAGCAAACAGACGAGAATTTTACCCTTGTAAATCTACACAAAACTAGCCCAATGTATAAAACTGTCAACATAGCAGCAGGGAATCGGCGGTATCCTTGCGGTAATTATCCACCCATTATACACAGATCTTCTTGTGTTTCGATATTTTTTATTGGTTTCCAATATTTTTCCGTACTAGCTACATATTCTCGCCAGCGGTGATTTAGCACTAATTCCTTCGAAATTTCCAAATTTTCACGGAAGAGGGCAACTCACATAATGTCCTTCTGAGCACCCGTCAGCTCATTCACCAGTGTAGTGAAGATCTCCTCCGAGGTTGTGTCTGCACCAGTAGTAGTTGTCGATGGTGTTGAGCTGATAGTTTCAGCTGTCGTGGGTGGGTCCGTAGATGTCTGAGTCGTTGGAGGAGGCACCGTTTCGACAGGTACAACTATTTCTGGCATGACGTCTTCATCGATGTCATTTTTGTTCAGCTGAAATATAGGTAAAGAAATAGAATACCTGGCTACCAAGCACTTGAAGAAAAAACATCTTCTCATCAAGAAGAAGTGCGATTGAATGTGTATTTTGAAAAGTATTGTATTGATATTTAGTGATGCACTAAAAAAACATTGACTGAAACTTCCCAGGACAACTTCATAGCACAGCCTAAGAATTTTTTTAATCATTCTTGCTGCCACTTAACGTTAGCTGTCAAACCTATGCAGATTACCCTCTTTCTATTAGAATAATCTCTTGCGAACCGAGAGCTGTCCGCCATTGGTCCACCTCGAGCTCGCCAAAAGATCCCTATTCCAATGACCAGTGGCGTTCGCGCAGCATTCACTCCCCCAACCTCTCTTCTCTTCGCCATCCAAATTCCTTTCTATCCATTTTTATAGTTTTTACTATTGCAGCTGTTTATTCATAGGCTCAATATCAATAAACATCACAAAAAATAGCTATAGAATGAAATAATTCCAAAATTGAGTATAATAATATGTATAAATATAAATACTAGGGACTCACCGTAGGTAGTACCACTTGCGGTCGTGTACCAAATTCTTCGAAATGCTCTTCGTCTTCGAGAACCGGAACAGATGAGGTTGTAGTCTGTTCTGCAGGTGCTGAAAAATAAAACGCAATGTATGCAATGTTCAAGCAGGAACTGTGGAAACTTTGAAGTTCATGAAATGAGTGAGAATCACGATAAATATATCATATTCCATTAGAACTAGCGTTTAGTACTAGTATGACAACTAAATTCTTGCTTTCACAAATTCTGCCAGTTTTTGACATTTTGATTTTTGCCTTATTTCTGCACCATATGATAGCAGACGGAGCTGCGCGTGGCTCTCTAAATTCCTGTGTCCTACACGGCATCCATCTTGTTACAATTATTTCTCCAGTGTGATTAGTAAATGACAAAAGTTTTGTAGTTTGCCAGAGCAAAATTCTTAAGTTTTTATGGGAGCAATCCTTTTGTGCAACAAAGAGTGGTGTATTCAAAGTAGTAGTAGTAGTAGTTTATAGCCTCCCATTAAAGGAGAAGTCAATGTCACTGCTCAGAAAGAGCTCTGTGATGGAGAAATCAACTTCGAATACAAGACTGTGATTAGGAACGCAAACGAGAACACTGTGAGCTCATCTGCTCGAACATTTAGAAGGATGATTGACATCTGCCATAGTTTAGCAAAGTGTACCTTCTCCTCTTTTCAAAGAAAAAACCTTATAGGTAGCACATCATGCAAAGCGAGAAAAACGTGGTCGGAGTTAATTGATGACCGCGCTTTTGAAGACCCTACTGATTTATTGCAAACTTTGACGAAACAGTCGGGGGCAGGAGTTCCCTACAGATTTTCTATTTAAGCAGATATTCCACTAATTAAATAATGCTTGCCCTGATGCCTAAATCATCGATTAGAAAAGCAACAACTTATAGAGTTTGTTAGCTTCTAAACACTCATGCATTTCTGTGAACTGGACCGGCCGTAAACCTGGTCACAGCGCGCAGAGAAGCTGTCACAAAAATGGAAACGCACTACATATTCAAATTATGCATAGTTTAAATGGCCACTTGTCTTGTGATTTTTTTTTTGAAATAATTTTCAAGTATTGCATATCGTCAAACCCAAGAACTTAGTTGCCATGCTAATATTAGCATTTAGACAAGGCCCAGCGAGTAAATGAAAATGTAAATGCAAAATAGATAGTAGTAGAAAATGATTACAGGTAGAAGTAAGTGAGGCAATCAGGTCAATTATAACCGAATTGTATTATAGAAGACAAGTTCACCTGGTGCAGTAGTTAGATCTGGAGTAGTAGCCTGCTCCGTCACAGGCGCTTCTGTCTGCGCTTCGGCGACTTCGGCCACTTCTTCTTCAACCGTTTGCTCATGAACTTCTTGTAGCGTTGTTCCCTTAGACTGGAATTAATATGTATAATCACATCTCTTAAAGCATAAAAGTTTGGGTGGAATGAGTTGCAAATCCAGACTTCTGATGTCTACCTTTTCCCTAAGAACGACATCCTTTGTGCTAGAGAGGCTATCTTTCGAGAAGTCTTGGACATTCCTCCACTTTGAAAAGTCGCTGGAACCTCTCTAAAAAAGTGATTGGAATTTTCAAGGAAGATAATTAGTCCTTATTTGCTTTAGAAGCATGCTACAGATTTGTTGAATGAAACGGCATAAAAGATAAAAACGTTCAGATATAATTGTATAATATAACCTATTAAATAACTAAAATAACTTATTTGTCAGGGAAAACCTTTTGTATGAAACCTATACAAGAGGTTTTCCCCGATGGACAATTTATTTTAAAGACAAGAGAAAGAGTAGTGCTGCTGCTGCATGTTACGAGTAAATGCATTAAATTTCACAGGAATGACGAGCCAAAACTCAGAGACCAGTTCTAGGCTGAGATTTTTTTTGCATTGGAGCACTAGGAATCATAGTCGCTTGCACAGATAGGTATTCAAAAGGATATTCAAAGAGTTTGAAAAGTGCTGATGTTTGATTGGTCCATTATTTGAATATTCGAAAATAAAAACTCGAAGACCACTGGATATGCAATCGCTTGTCACAACAAATGCTTCACTTGTAGAGATGACAAAGGACACCGACAGAGAGCACGTGATGAGAGGTAGAGAAGAAGATTTAGAGGTTACTTGGTCAGAAAATAGGTAAAATCCGTAAAAAGGGGAAGTCCATATCAGTTTTTCCTAAATATTAAAGCGGAGCGTATTAATCACCGTCTTCTTTTCTGGTTCAATAAGCTCAGATGGGTCCCAAACTCGTATGTCTGGCTGCTCTCTGGGAACCTCTTGACCGCTTCGTCCTTCATCACGAATATGCAGCGAGTTCAGCCTGAACAAGAAACTTTATTTTTGGACCAGCTGTTCGGCTAAGAAGAACGATAAGACCCACGCCGCTTCAACTTCTTCTCGGTGAAGCTCGAACTGTTCTGCTTCCTGCGGATCCTGCAGAGATTCCATAGAACGAATCAAGAAATCAGGGAATCGGGGGTTTTACTACGTTTAGCAGAAGGAGATTCGGAAAAGTTCGGAAAAACGTGGGGAAAAAAAGCGTGAAA
Organism: Ancylostoma caninum; assembly: GCA_037903475.1. Lineage (NCBI taxonomy): Eukaryota > Metazoa > Nematoda > Chromadorea > Rhabditida > Ancylostomatidae > Ancylostoma > Ancylostoma caninum. The sequence goes on from JBAJFG010000501.1 coordinate 77,876, forward strand.
TTTCCATTTAGTGAATTTCCGTATAGCTATTGCTCTTCAAACACTATATAAACATGCATAAAATATCCAGAGTAGTGGGAAGAAGGAGTATTTTACTACTTACTACTGAATAATACCAAATGGTTGAATTATTCACCTTGGCAATTTCTGGCTCTACATCCTTATCGGCAGGAACTGTTTTCACCGCGAATTGCCGTGGTCCAGGAGGTCCGTATCCGCGTCCTAAATTTCATATTAATCTTTTAGATATACATGAAGCAGGGAGCAGGCAGAAATGTTGCCAATTTTATTAGAAAAAAAACAATTGCACTGCTTGTATCCTATTTATTTCTTCACTTCTGTATTCCACTCAGTCTCAGGCAGTTTCAGGGGACCGCCCGCGCCCCTTCTTTATTGTAGAGGACCGCCCGCGCACCCCTTTTTATCTGAGCGGACCAGCCGCGCACCCCGTTTTATCTTAACTGACCAGCCGCGCACCCATACTTGTCTCACGGACCGCCCGCGCACCCTTCTTTATCTCAGCTGACCAGCCGCGCACCACAATTGTAAATAAGTTCTTTTATGTGATATGCAGTATCACCTATCTTCACCCAACAGTGTAAATACAGTTCATTCGATCCCGTGTTGGTCTGCCCTACGTCAAATGCGTACCAAGGCCCTCAAACGTGTGTGCGACACGGATGATCGTTGTGAGTTGTAATTGCAATAAGGGATAGGCGTCACATGAGCGCCATGGGGGCAGGGTCATATGTGACGGAGGCGGGAAGATGGGGGTCGTGTTGGAGGGAAGAGGGGGGTATGTAGAGGGGTGAATTGACCAGTGAATATGCCGTGAAAGTTATGGTTATTTCATGACATTATGACGACTGACTGTCCCCCTTGTCAGTCGTAACCACTAACCATTACGTCACAACATGTAAAAACGGTACTGACAGGCAGCACATGCGAAAGATCAGCTGCAGGGCTGGCTTCTGCTGCACCACTAGTTCGATTCTCGATATTGGAAAAAAATTTTTTTTGAAAGGGCGGAATCGACTCAGAATAAATTGTGGGGCAAAGAGGGTGCAACTGTTCGGAGATGAAGTGCGGAAAGCTGATTCGATCGATTACTCATTCGTCTGTAGGCCATAGGTGCGATAGTCCGAGCCAAGGCTCAGACCCTCTTCACTTTGGGAGAGGGCCAATAGACCCCTTTCACCAAAGCAGTTACAGAAGACAAGGAAGTGAAGAAATCAAAAGTTTAGTAAAGTGAAACTGAACAAATTCAATGATAGAGGATCGATTCTATTGCTGTCCATGTGAATAAAGGAGTCAGGAATCGAAATGATGTTAGTGTTGAATGGAGCGCGCAATGTGACCATTGCCGCAGACAGGGAAAATGACGAGCGAATTTCTATGTGAAGGATAAAGAATTAGATATGAGTCAGGGTATCTAATTGAAGCTTAAACTAGTAGAGTTCACATGTTAGAAGTGGGAAGCGATAGATAGCATGTTTGCGGAGAAATTTTTGAACACATAAGGGTATGAAAAACATAGCATGTATGTTTGTAAGATCATTATGGAAAAGTTCGTGAACTAAGCGGAAAGACGATAGTCCTCCACAATTTGCAAGGATTTTCTCTTCATTTTCGTGTATGAGTTGTGATAGTTAGCGTAAGATGAGCAGGCAAAAAAGTGGTACCAACAGGACGGTGGAAAACTCTACAAATTAGGTGTTTTTCAAAGGATTTCGTCTTGTGTTTCCGAGAAAGTGGTAACTATTTACATGTATACATACTAGAATAGATGTGCTTTCCACCCATATACAAATGTATGGGGGAAACCCTTTTCTGGTTGAAAAATAGGGTGGGTGAGCCGAAACAACGGGGCATTTTCGTGCCCGTTGGTAGACAAATGGCGAGGTAGTGCGATGAGGGAGGAGAGGCGCGCGCATGGGGTGAGAATTGCTTCAGAAACATTCTCACCCCCCTTCACAGGAAAAGACCCGCAACCACATGAAACGAGATGTGGTTTATCAGTTGGGGGATTGGAGGAGGAGAACATAGATACCCTTCACTCCTAGGTTTCGCTTCCGAATAAAGGCGTAATAAGCAAAAATTGCTCAAAAGCAGGTGTAATTTCAGTGTCAAATTTTTGTATGTAGGAGAGAAGAAATGTTGTGCAGTTGTGTATGTATGAGTGGACCATATCATGAGGGTGTGCTGAGGACTATCTTCATTCATGTAATCAATGGCTGTTTCCTCACTTGAAAGCAGTATCCTAGAGCATCCGCAGCACGATAGCGATGACTCATCACTATCGTACGGTTTCATGAGACGCTTAAACGGTGCGTTTGCAGAAATATATTGCAAGATTTGCTCAGTTTCCACGGCATTTGAAGACATGTTGGGTATTACATCAAGGGATAGGGCTTTAACGCTTACTTACCAATACAACAACTCTTGCTAAAAGAAAGCAGAAAGCCCCCTTCCCCCGGTCGACACCCTTCACTTTTTGCCTGATGACCCCCTTCACTTTGGCAGGGGCGTTGTCATCCCTATCGCACCTATGCTGTAGGCCCCAATAGTTCGTAGAAAGGTAGAGCAGTTTAGACCTTGTGCTGAAGTTGTCCGACCTAAGACCAAAGATCTAAATCTGAAGTTGTCAGAAGACCTACTGGGTCTCGGAAATGATGAGCTAAAAATTGCCGACAGCAAAGCTTGTGCCAAGTCCGGGTAAATTAGCTATCTGAATGGTTCTCTCTTTCTTATCAGGGTCGAGCTCCTTAAACTTTCTTTGAAGATTTTTCATTGGTCTCGTATATAGCGAAGAAGAAAGAAAAAAGGTGCATGACATGCTAGTTCTGAGCGAACAACGTGGAGACCACTTTTTAAAGCCTTGCAGAAGGCCTTGAGCTGCTGAGGAATCCTTATATATCTCCGCCAGCTGCGCTGAGGTAGTTTTTCCTAGGAAGGATGTAGGCGGCTACTCGCATAGTGGTGATTCCTTTCATGGCACCTTCAAATGGGTCGCCAACAGTGTAAGTTCAATTTTCTTCTTCCCATAAATTTTTATTATCCTGAGTTCTCCTTCACCCTTTACTGGAAGGCGCGCGTTTGGGCTCAGCCAAAAAGAGGTGTGGCTAACGCGTCCCACGGGAACGCAAGCAACGCGCCACCGCTAGGTGGCAGTCAGGAAAGATCACGCAGAGGGGTGTAATTCTTGAAATGTAATTCTTCAAACCCTCCAAACTTTTCCCATAGAAGGCTACTTGCTGGGCTGATCGAGGAATCGGTGTCCATTTTGTCAAATGACGTCATTTTTATCCACTTGAAGAGCTAATCTTCGGGTTCAGTCCGTGAAATAAACCCTCTGTACAATATTTCAGGCGATTCTACGATCATTCATCAGATTCATGAATCCCTCTACTGAATATAGAGTTGCGTACCAATACCCTCTTTGAAGACCTCCCTGTTGCCACGTTTATTGAATTTCCGCCTAGATAACCGGAGAAATTCATTTGCCTTCGTTTTTGGTTTTCGTGCCTGTGAATTTTCGTTTTTCATGATTATATCGAGTTTTATGCTGTTGAGATGCGTATTTGAACGAACAAATAAACCTAAGATGATGATATACATATGATTGACGATGTCAGATGCATGACAAAGATGTATCGGAACGGAAAATATGCAAAGAAGGCTGAATTCAAAAAGAGAAAGCAAGGGTGCTCGTCTCGTCAGGAAATGTAGCGCGGCCCGTCAGCAATTGGGTGCGCGGCTGGTCCGTTTTAGATCAGATGCTGACCGCCCGCGCACTCAATTGCTGACCAGTTTTCATCCCTTACGCGGCCCGTCAGATTTAGGTCAGCGGCTGGTCCCCTAGAAGTGCCTGAGGTGATGTAAGATGAAGAACAAGAAAAACACTAAATTTTTTCATTGAACACATGAATAAATTGAGCGGTTCTATACTCCTAATTCTGTAACATTTTTCATTTTTATATGCTCAATGTTCCCTCAGTAGATTTTTGTATGAGACATTTTATCACGAAATGATACCCACTTCCTACCGGCGTTTCTAAGCGAGAGATGAGAGCGGAGGCACCGAAGTGGAGGCGTGGCCTAGTTCTACATCCACGACGTCCTCTGTCGCGATTGGCTTATTACCTTGCTCGCACTACGAGACATTGAGGGTGAAGTCCGCAATAGGAATTTGTCGCATATGGCAGGGTGCGAAGCGGTTATAGAATGTGTCTTGTATAAAGTGAATTTACCCTTTTGATGGCTTTCAAATTGGGAATGGTTTAGCAAACAAAGATAAGACACAAAAAAATGAAAAGATGGAGAAGAAAAAACTATTAGGAATGAGCATGCACAGCGCTGGTCAATTATTTTTGCATCACAGAAGACCACCCATGTGATCTGGTGCGGCGGACCAGCTGGACGTTATGGGCGTTGCCGGTACTGATGTTTTGCCAAAGTTTTTTTTTGAAATGAAAACAAATTCACAAAAAAGAAATGGTGACGAACATGAGCAAAGCAGCAAAACGGACAACTTTGACAACCATAGCGTCCAGCTAGTCCGCCGCGCCGCGCAGCTGGTGCAACGCGGCAGAATTTCTGTAGTGCAAAAATGACTGGCCAGCATTATATGTGCGCACTACTTTTATAAATGAGAAAAAATACACACAGTTCCCTAATTTCAGTTACCATCAGCACAGTGGCGAACGCAGAAAGTGGGCGGGAGGAGGGGGGGGGGCGTGGGAAAAAAGTGGGATCTCCGCCGATTTGGGGACCCAGACGGAAAATAAAAGTGATAAAAATAATAATTATAATAATTAATAACTAATAAAAATTATATAAGAAACAATAATAAAAATAAACAAGTAAAAATAAACTAACACAAGATGTTTATTTGTATTGTAAAGTAAGTTCAAAAATTTGGCGACCCATTCTCGGGGGGAGGGGGCGCCCCCCCTGCGTCCGCCACTGCATCAGCAGTTCTGTCGTGAATTTTTGATGAGCGCTCCTTCAGAGGCCTTTCTTCCAAGAACTATCGGTTGACACCAAGTTATAAACTATATCAATTTATCTAAAAGTTACTTTGCTACCAATACATGGTGTATTTTTACTTTTGATTTCATTGCTGAGGGAGATGCAGACACCACTCTGCTTCTCTGCACTCTATCAGAAGTAAAAAACGTACGTTTGCCGGGATGAGCTGGTGACCTAGATGAATGGTGATGATTCTTCTCGAAGTCGCTCACCGAGATTGGGGTCCTTTCTCCTGAAAACGATTGGATCAGAACTGGTTCTGGAAAAATATGCGAGTTAGCATCTAACTAGTATAAAACCACATAACTAGCCAACTATTCAAAGGATGGTAAGCCAAGCCAATCATGGAGGGTAAACAATATTCATTCGCAGTTGAAGCATCTACACTTGCACGGCACACTGTTTGCACTCACCCTGCTGGATTACTGTAGACTACCGTAGCAAAATGAAACCACGAACAGTACAGCCGAATTGCAATGATTCATTACGGTATTGCATGACAACGTTATGGCACAGGAATATTACAGTACAAAGGGGTAAGTACGTAGGCAATGCTCCCACCAAACATTCTATGTGGGCGTAGGTGTGAAAGAGGTTGAGCAAGCAAAAACTCCACGTTCACTGATTCTATAAATCAATTTTTTAACTCCTTCTTCCCATTACCACCGGACTAGCATGTCCAAGGCACGGTTGCATCATTGGATGGATGGGTAATCACACAGCCATGCGTGTAATTACTTTTATTAGGTGTAACACCTGGATACACACAACGTCCTGTGTGGGTAAACACGTTGAAGAAGGCCAGGTAAAGGGTAAATTTGGAAACGTTGGTACGTTTACCACGTTAGTCCCAATGATGCACCCAAGCTTTGGTCGATTATTTTGGTAACCCATCATGATTTCTTTTCCGGAACTCAACACCCATATTATTCTAAGTGAATAGTTATGTGAACCTTAGGTTTTCACAGCAATTGTGCTTTATGATAATATTTGTTATTGATCGTGGATTTTATGAGATTGATATTATATTATTTATTTAAAATGTAGGGGACATGGGTAAATGTAAGGAAAGGAAGAATTAGGGGAAGAAGGACTGGGTATACGTACGCAGGGGTTTGTCAGTGACCGGAATTGCGATATTCATGATCGCTTGCTGGAAGATTGTGACCTTCCCGCTCTTGTAGGCCCGCACGCATAATTCAAAGGATGGGTAATCCTGTACCCATGGATACGACTACCTATGGGTAGCGGTAGGGTATAGACAACGTCCCGGGTGAGCAAACATTGTGACGACTGCCAGGCAAAGGATATGGGTACGTTTTCAAATTATGAAACTGGGTCATAAAGTGGGCGAGTTCTCTAGAATAGTTATACTTTGCCCAACTAGCTCGTCTCAGTCAGCATTGACAAATATTGGAGAGGACACCAAGATAAATTGATTTTTCTTTTCGATTTTGCTGGAAACTCGTTCATTTCTAATGAACGAGAAACAGACCACCTTCCTGGGAATTTTCAAAAATCCTGCTATAGAAAGTAGGATGAGATACTAGGAAATACAATATTGTTGAATGCAGTAGAGGTAGGAGTGAGAGGTTCTTAACGGGAAGAAATCCAGAATCCAAAAAAGACGCCCAAACACTGAGATATATTGTGTTTTGGTTAGAATTCTACAATTTTTGCGCTTTCCTCCAAAACATCGGCATTATTTCTTGGAAAAAAAATTGGTCTTCACACTCTAGAAGTTCTTTCATTTTGCTCTAGCTTCTCTCAAAATTCATATCAACAAAAGAAATTCGATAAAGGGCCTACTGATCGCCATTTAGTGGTTTTGGTATCCCATACACACTTCCGTAAACGCCTTTAGCCAGATTGTCATCAAAAAGCGGGTCTTCCAGCCATGGATATACATATCTCGGAGTGGTAATAGCTATAAAAACCTGTTCCTCGTTAGCACCAACTTTTTCCGTAGGAAGCAGTAGACTCGGAACAGGGCTCGTACTAGCAACTGGCTCCGGGCCAGGGTTTGGCTCCGCCCTAACGCTACTTAGAGAGGGTTTCTGGATGTTGTCTAGCACTGTCCAGTCATACTCGGGATTCTCCACCCATTTGAACACTTCCTTGGAGGAATCAACACTGCCTACTTGTGGCTTTGCCTCCAAGGACTGAACATCTACTGTAGGGACGCCAGCGACTTTTGTGATGTCAATCACCGAGGACTCACTTATGGGCTCAGCAGCATGGACTCGGAAGCCGCCCGATTCTGGTTTGGAGAGCTTAACAAAGTTTGGATTATTTTGCTCCTCGGCGGCGGGGAAGTCGTCCGGGTAGAGTTGTCGCATCGCCTCGCGACGGTCGGCTTCGTACGGATCGACGACGTCGTAGTCGGACGGTGCGGACGGGTTGTGATGTGAGTGGCGCACTGAGGGGTCACATGGCTTGAACTCCTGAAGTATGTGAACATCAACAACTTACCATGCATCACGACCGCCATACTATGAACCCTACAGACGGAGCGAGACATATAACAAAGCCGGTGCTTCCGCGGCCTTTAAGGTAATAAAGCGAAACGGCAAAATTTACACTAATTTTTGCTGAAAAAAAAAACGAACCGTTCCTCTTTTTTGCACAGTTTAACCACATTATTTTAGTCCAACCAAGATCAAAATAAACAGGCTCATACAGACATATCACACAGACCGCTGCGAATTAATCGATAATGCATGGTGTTCCATTTCCTCTGAAATGTCGCCCTCGTATCTGAGCGATTCTGCTTATTAACTTCTCGTATATGTACATATTGTACTGACATTACTTATTCATTTCTATAGTACTGTATATACAGTATGTATATACAGTACTGCTCCTAATCTTTGCGCGCTAAGCGTTAAACCGTCGCTAAGCGTCGCTCTTTCATAACATCCTTAGAATGAAATCAATTCCAATTTTTTTGAAAAGCCAAATAGTGCGTTTCATGGCGAATCTTACTATATATAAAATTTTCAACATCGTGCTTTTTAATCTGCAGAAAATACCATTAAAAATGAAGTATATTGATCACTCTGGATTAAGGCGGTCAGGTACAAGGAAGTCTGCTCAAATTTGTAGTGATTTTTTTTTGACCGGTATAGAGAACAATATTGAAAAATTCATGAATCATTCATTGTAATACAGAGATTCCATATATTCAGAAAAAATTGGATATTCTTATTTCTAAGAAATTTACGAACGGGAGACGCTTTGCGACGTATTAGTGCGTCGCGCGCGACCTTTTTGCAAGGATTAGGAGCAGTACTGTAAATTAGCGTGGTATCTTCACGCACAAAGAAAGAAAGAAATAAACATAGAAGCAGCCGCAATGCAGTGTCAGTAGGCTGATCCTGCGACCAACCAAAGGGAAGACATTGCAGGGTTCGTTTGGCAGGAGATTTTAGAAAGTGATAGTAGGAAAACAACAAAATGAAAGGAATAACACTGCATATGTCAGAACTGTCAGAGGAAAGCCTAAATAGCTGATCAGCCGGCAGATACCACGCCGCAGCTGTAAATGCAGACGAAGTCGCATACGCACTCCCTGAGCTGCCACTTAACCAATTATGATCGGAAAAAAATTTGGCTACATGCCAGCTGTTAACAACAACGTAGGTTGCTGCAATGTGAAAAGAAAAAATATATGTCGACTCGGCGGATATTTGTGCAGCACTTTGTAGACAAGATAAGGATGTAATGAGAGAATCGCTAAGACCAAGCAAAAAAAAGGAGAAAACGGTAGAATCCTCGGTAAGTTGTTTCAGGTTCAAGTGCAAGTAGGAGCAGAATTTCGCAGTTAGACTTCTACGCGGCTGAGTCATGGATGAATTGTCCTATGCAGTTAATCACTAATAGCAGCGAAGATTCTCAGGGTCCAAGTATTTTTTTTTTCAAAAATCTTCCTAAAACACATGTATCAGAGGAGAAAGGAATGAATGAGATAAAAGGCTGAGAAAAGAAACTAGAGCTACACCGTCATCTTCTAATGCTAAGTCACAGATCTCGATTTTATAACTATGGACACAAGGAACGCATGCGCAAACATTTCGCGACAATCCACATTACAAGAAATCAATGTCATTTTTTGAATCCTCAACGCTTCATCAACAAATTTTCATATTAGTAGCAAAAAAATTACAGCGAAAAAAAATGTGAATAGATAATCAAATGTGGTCCATGAATAATTACATGTTTTAAAGTCGAAATGAACAGAACTCCATTAGAAAACTACGGATTAAAGCGTTAACCCACCTTGTTAGGTCCAAGACAATTAAATCCTCTGACAGTGTTACATGCTCGTACTCGCATCCGAACTCCATTGGTGCAGAATGACCAGGCGGACCATGCTGCCCACACGGAGGCATATACTGAAACGAAGTAGTCTGATAGCCCAGAGTTTCCCGAAGAAGTTGATATCATCCCAAAAAAATCCTCTCTCCCTGCAATGACGTGCGTTTTAAGGGCTAGGAATGCTGTTCCTAGGGTCGTAAGGAGGACTATGGCAATAATTAGCTAAAATCCTTGAAAAGTGGCTCAATGATGGGAGAACTTTTTCCATCAAATCCCTCTCTGGATTTTTTTACCTTTCACTTCATTTATTCGCGCTGAGGGCTCCCCAGGAGTGCGCCTACAGTCGCTACCATTGCCGGGATCCAAGCAAAGAATTGTGGCAATCGATAAGCATCTTTCCTATGGTCGTTATCGCTTTCATTGCAGGTTCAATTTATTTCATTTAAAGCGGAGACTCTTCATGTACCCTAAATGGGCACTTTCTCCGAGTAAGAGACATAGAACCGGGGTAGCATGCATCACTGGGGTTACCTTGAAGCTGCACGAAAATTACCCATTTTTAATAACGGCATCGAGACATTTATCCTGGGTAATCTCAATTATGCGTTCACGTCTTGTAGGGTTGCGATGAAAAAAAAAACACCTTCACCAGAAATTTTACACGGACTGCAGGAAGAAATTCACCTCTTTTTAAGCAATCCTTCAGTTCACCCATCCTAACGGAATCTACCCCCGCCCATCCAACCCTCCACCGACCCCTCTCTTCCAGAGAACCTCCCTTATTGTGAAAGTTCGACGCTGCCTCCGAATCAAGTGGAAGTGATCTCACTGATTAGTGATCACCGCACACGCTCGCTCACTCGCACGCACGTGCGCGTATGTTGTCCGTTTTCGATTTCGGACGAAATTTAGTGGGTCACATCGCCTATCACTGGCGCTGAACCTGCAACATCAGCGCTGGCGATTTCGCATAACTCGATGATTACAGCCACCCCCAGGATAGTGATCCAGCCGGAGAAAGTTCCGGATCGGCAACCGATGCACGCAGCGAAATGATCCATAACATCCCGGCGCATCCTACGCGCTTCTGGATCTTGATGAAGGTGAAATTGCTCGCAAACAAAAAGACATTTAAGCGGTTTGAGCAGCAAAAGAAAGCGCTCCGAGGAACGATAGGAGTAGGCAATGGATGTGCGCTGCTTCAATGAGTCATAAAAGGTACGTAAAAGGAAGATAATCGTGTAAAAACCATGGGAAACTTGGGTAAATGAGAAAGATTGACGAATAACCTAGAAAACAAAGAAAAGAGCGAAAGCTTACCGAATTCCGCGTTAGGAGGAAGAGGTCGAGGAGTGACGAAACCTCGGAACTGATTAAGTTTTCCCGTTGGAGCCCACTCTGGCTCGGGTGTTTGTGCAGCTAAAAAACCGAAATTAGCGACAATTAAGGACATAAAACAGCAAGAAAATCAGGAATAACTCTAAATGGAACTTTCTCAAGAAGCAGTGAGATGTAGGGGCAGTAAGAGACTTCGGAAGGGTTTCTCCGTGTTTTCAACTACATTATTGAGAATTTCTGCTACTTTCCAGATACTAGAGGTATTTCATATTGTAAAAAAATCATGAGTGACTTCAGGCATTCCGTTTCAAATAAGAGGGTGAAACACATTGTAGATGAACTTAAATCTGCCAAAGTGCTGTGCAGCTGTAGTTTCTTATCCGGTAAAAAAATGACATATAGGTCACGAAGAAATCGAAACGTTTGGAAATTTTTTCATTTCAATTCATGGAAATCGCAGTAACAATCGAAATTCCATCCAGTATACTGACTCGTAAAGAATTCCTTAAAACTGTATCATACTAAAAATAAAAAAAAACACCCGATTCGTCGAATTCCGGACAACTTCAGGTTTTTCGATCCTACGAACTCTTCCGAATGATTGATGAAGCCTAACCGATTTCGCGCGAAAAGCGCGAAACGCAACAATAGAAGAAATACGACCACCTATGGAATGCTTCATGAAACACGCTCAAGAGAATATTCTCGTGGTCACCAGTGCAAAAATTGTTGCTTAATACCTTGTGTTTGCCTTATTCTTATAGATTCCATTGAAGCTTCAAATTGAGATGGATTTAGAAAGTTCAAGTAATCAGTAAAGAGGAAGGAATAATAGATAAGTTTAAAAAAGAAGAGTCAATTTGTATTACATGGCCTTGTGACAACTACTAATCTGCCCAAAACCTCATCAGGACTTTTCTCTCATCTGACGGCTCAACCAACTTCATCTACATAGGAATGAAACAGATCTACAGCGTGAGAAACAGACTTTTCGAAATCAAGAAAAAAGTCACAGAATTTTCACAGAATGGGCCTAAATTAGTAGCGAAATGGAAAAGATACAAAAGAAGCAGGAATTCTTGTTGGATGCACACATACAGAGTGGGCCAAAACTACGGTAACAACACGTGTTTTTTTTTTCCAAGGCAGCATGTTCCGCCTTGAGGTCATGCTTAAGTTGGAGGTAGTTCCCGGAAGTTTTATCAGAACAGTTCTGCAGAATTAAAGCTTCGTCTAAACCACGAGTAGGAAAACAATAAATTTTAGGACCTACAGGTTTTGTCTGGTGGCCACTCAATTCCACTAATATCAACCAAATCCATTAGTGCATAGGTTTTGTGATAATCGAGACAAAGGCTAGCTCAAAACCCCCTAGAAATTGGGAATTGCCACGGAAGCACTCAAAAAATAGGGGATCCATTGCCCAACCATTTGCGCGCCACGGCCTGCTAGCCCACTGGATGTCTCAGGGTTAGACTCCTAACAGATGAAGTATATTTCTAGATTTTTCCTTGTCTTATGTTCCTTAGCAGTCAATGAACACAAATCATATGACAATGATGACAATGTTCCAAATTGCTTTGGAAATCTTTTTCTGATAGCCACTTTCCTTGTTTCCGTTTTTTTTGCGCACCCTGTATGAAGTGATGCGTAATTATTCGCCATTCCGCATTTGCTTCCATAAACTGTTGTTAGCATGGGGATTACGCTTTTTCTGCGAAACTCCATGACTATGAGAATGAATAAAATAGAAGTGTTCTTTTTACTACAAGTCAACAAAAAAATTGACGCCTATGACATGATTTGTGGAGAGACGAGTTTTCCAAAATTGAGGATGGCTGTGCAGTGAACACCTAAGGAAAAAAATAAGAGTCTTGAAGCAAAGATCTCACAAATTCGCTAAGGGGAGGGGGGGGGGTCAGGATTAAATCAGAGCGCGAGAAAAACGTGATTTGTTAATACTCACAGCGGAAGGACACCAGGTATTTATGATTTCTAGCAACGAGGCGTATTTGGGTCTTAGACGCTTTAGAAGGTCATGTCCACCTGGCAGTGCCGAATGCAAGAGTTGTTAGCCCGAGGGGGGGGATGGCAGCTCCACCTCTCCGCAGACCCAAATACAGTAATAAAATTACAAAAATAGACAGTAAAAATAGGCCCATGTAATATTTCCATCTATTATATTTTATAAAGCAATTCCAAAAACTCTGCTTCCTATTCTCGGGAGGGGGCGCTCCCCCCCCCCTGCGTCTTGCCCTTGGTATCCTTCCCTCGTCAGCTCAACATCGTAACCACACTAAAAACAACTGAACTAATACTTTGAAATCTTGATTCAAACCGGATTCCAAGGAAAGTAATAGTGATTACGTCTTAGAGGCAAAGATTGCAGGGTGGCTAGTCTGATTTCTTTCGTGCATGTCTTTCGCCGAAATTCGGCGAAGGCTATTCACATAAAATTGCGTACATCTTAGTATGCGTCGCAAGCGCACGTTCGCTTGGTAAGAACTAATGAAGCGGCAAAGGAGATCATTATCGACGATGCTCGCGAAGTACTCTAGAAGAACATCCTGGTCAAACACGTTTTTACCTCGCTGTTGATCCCTAAAGCGTGCATTGTTAGGATATGGTAAATCGCAATCTTGTGTAACTGCAGACACACGACATTGGCATTGCAGATTGGGCCGTGAACTTGTTTTGAACGGGTGAAGAACAAGCAGGGTCCAAGGGATCGCTGACACATTGCAAATGCATTGAAGTATGAAAATAAATAACATAGGCAGCAGTGGCAAAGTGTGCAGAAAAATAACTAATCAAAAATAATAATATAATGTTTGTATGGTTCACAAAATCATGAAGGGCGTGAATGGAACACACATTCTTGATTTTTACACAGTAGTCCCGTCCGTAACAAGGGGAAGTTCGTATAAGATTTCATATTCTAAACCTAAAACAAGGTGTAGATTCACAAGCTTCACAGCCCGTGCAGGATCCATATATGTCTCTCTGAGCAAAACGGTGAAAACCAACTCTACCTTGCTTCATTTAGAAGAAGCGCTGCTTCGAAACTTCTGACGTTTTAAAAGACCACAATTCACCTGTGGATTATTCAACCTCGTTAGAACTAACTATTTGGTTGCATTTGTGTATTGTGTACTTGTCAATGTTAGCGGTCTGTCCAGAGTTGCTTACACTAACATTTTCTAACGACTGTCTTAAACAGCGTATTGAAATAAATAAATAAATAAATAAAAATAAACGGCTTAAAATAAAATGGTACAAGATTTCCATTTATTTTGAAGAGTTATTTTTGAAATTTGACGACTCATTCGCTGGGCGAGAGCACCACCCCCCTCCCCTCCCCCGCTGCTCATTTTTCTAATTAATAGAGGGAACAATTCCCTTAGGAGGACTCTCCTCAGATTCACAAAATCTAGCTCTGCTAATTAGCACTGTTCTCGCTTTCGCCGCAGATTGAAACGCAGCTCCATGGGTAGAGACGTTTTTCTGTGAAACGCAGAAAAAAAACTCAACTGGCCCAGAAATCGGGTTGTTTCAGGTGTTCAGCGTCAAATTGCAGCGAATTTAGGCATTCGAACAAGACAGAATCACTAACAAGACAGTGCTTGCGAACAAGGCCACGATTTGTGTGGTCAGCCGTGAGGAATTCGTGCGAAATCCCGTGAAACATGAGCTACGAACAGCGCAAAAGCGAAATCGCTGCAACATTCTCTAATAAGCTGTCGTCAGCTTCAAAAAAATGTAATCTTTCATGAAGTGAAAACAGCTGCAGGATTGGTGCTTTGCTCGATGCGTAATCGTGAGATTTGCGCCTTTCACCGTGTTGGACGTGAGCCAAATCTACAGCAAACCCGAGTTAGTATATATTTACCTACCGAATGACCACAAACATTATGCCTAGTTAGTTAGTGATCAATGTAATCATACAGAAATGATGATTATAGAATTCCATCACGTGCCGCTTCTGGTACATCTTGTAGGCTCCAGAATTAAGGAGACAGGAGTACAGTGTGCGTTTTTCAAGTTATCACGGACTTAGACGCTGTCCCATCTTTTGTTGTTCATCTACTAAATCGTACAATATCTCCCGAACCAACGCCCTATGCCACTGAATTCGGCATATTGAGGTTTTGTTGCTGTTTTTTTTAAACTGTTGCCTAATTAATTAATTAATGCACGTCACAGGGCGCGCCAATTAATTGATAAATGTTGGAAGAGTAAGGGTCAGCTCGCTTCCTAACTCTAGATATGGATCGTTCACTAAGTCTGCGTAATTTTGGATCGCTCTGTACAAAATTCGTTCAGTGGATCATTGCTCTTTGATAAATCCACTAGCTGAAATGTCTGGCCTATGTTATTTCTAGCAGCATTCCCCACTCAAGGAAATAGAGATTTGTAATCCCTTTGTCCGTATATATACTGCGTGTATTGGCGTATCGATGCTCTTGTAACAATAAACGTTCGGCCATAAACAAGAGCCAAGTCAAACATTTGACGGGCAGTTAGTTATGATTAATGATTGATGACTGCATCTAATTTTTAGTTTACATTCACGACTGTCAACTACAGCATGTTGTGTATTGGACGTATTCCAAATTCGAACCTAGAAAGAATCACCACGATGTCTTATTTCCAGCATGAAAAGGAATACTATTACGTGTCGAGAAAACCCCTAATTGTGCACTAACACTCAGCAAGTGAAATCAGCATAATTTCTGAAATAGATGGAACATATCCTGAGGAACCTCATCATCACAAACCGCAAAGCAGAAGCAAAAGGGTTCACATATTCTGCGCCGCTTATCCAGACTAAAGCAAGACCAGAATAGTTGTCTCGTTGTCTTTTTCAAAATGACATTTGGAGTTAGCGTCGCGCTGGAATCCTCGCTCCGACTGTATAGCCGCCCCGACTTACTATAGGGTTTTCTTGATAGTAAGTTTTCTTGATGGTTACCACCAAATGTGACGAAAAACAACCAAGGAGAACCCTGATTTGCCAATACCGCGGCGATTCCAGCGCGAGCAGCGCGGCCGCGTCGCGTGCTTCCTAGGCCCGCAAAAAAAAACGCACTTCCATTGACGTTCACTGTAAGGAAAATTTGCCAAGCGATGGTGATGCTAGCAGGAAAACGGAAACTTCAAGGTTCTTTTGTTAAATTTCTACGTTCATTCCAAGATTCTTTCCCCTTGTATGGATAGGAGAAGCAGGAGAATGTTTCGGTGCTAGGTGCAATGAATTAAACAGTGGAAATAGTAGCCGATATGAAAGGGTATTGACACATCGTAGAGCTAGCTCTATTAATTAGCAAAGAATTTCCATAGAGGCAGGGAAGTTGGGTTGGATTGCATGTTGACCATGATGTCAACGAAACAAAAGAAATCGGAAGTCTGGAAACAAAATGTATTTCTGTAAATGTGATAAATCCGAATATAATTTTGAGAATTTGGAAAAAAAGATTGTGAACTATTATAAACTCATCTCAGAGATAGCTTTTCCATGATCTCCAGAAAATATGTGATGGAATTGCTCTGTTGTATGATTATGAATATATGATTGAATTGAACTGTTTTTGAACATCTTTCTCTCTAAAACCGCAGCTAGGATACTGCTGTAAAATCGTAAAATTAGAGCGACTAGAAGAGAATGTGGTAAGATGTTTACCTACTTAAGCCTCTGATTTTGTAGAAATTCAGCACTTTCAACGCCTACTCAGCCTGGAATATTCCTCTTCATCCGCTTTACGGCAGCGCTTTTGAAAGATTCGTTAGCATTGTGTAGTCTTCACGACTTTCCGGATCCGCTTCCTCAATGATCAATGGCTAAGCTTCTGGTTCTTCTCCTCTTTTATTCGCGTCGTCATTTTGCTTGATTGCAGCTCTAATGCATATCAAGCTTAGCATAACTAGCCTAACGACTGGTTTATGGCAAGCTGTAAACGATGCTGACAATGGCTGTTATGATGGAGCGAATCTCCTGCGATCGCGTCGAGCTGGAACTGCTAGGAACACCAAAAATTGCCTGGTTTTTATCTTTGTGGGAGCAGCGAACCATCACATAGCATGATTCAGTTATTTGAATCATGCATTCAACGTGTGCCTTCCAAGCATGAACGCTTGAAATGCGGGAAGCAAGAGAGAAGAAAGGTAACGAGAGAAATAGAATCTTTGTAAGCTAAGGTAAAAATTCAGTGATGAACGAATATTTGGATGCTATAACAAGATTCTCCTGCAGAGAATTTATCTTGAAGACGAAAACAAATACGAAGCTGCCTGGTCCCATCTCTCACAGGTTCTAAACAACGTCGGCAGTCAACTTGAAAAGAACCAGAGTAGAGAGAAAAGTCAGTCTATTGTAAAAAAAATAAATCAAGGATAGGCAACGCAAACATTCCGTTGCATATTGCTTGCTCAAAAAGCTACCCAGACGCTCTGGCCGAATCCCTTCAAAAAGCCCGTTCCATCGCATTTTAGCACTGTTAAACAGACAAATTTTGTAGCATCTTGGTACAAGACCAAGTCTTTTTAGTCCAGTCAAGCTGTTTTCCACATGAAAATTACAGCTTTTCTTAGACGAATCCTCTATCGTAATGATCTTTTAGAAAAGTTTCCTGTTAATCCACACAAGCTATTCTAAACCCCTTCTAAAACCTTCCTTTTTGAATCAACAACTTCCACAACTTCCTTAGAAAGAGTCCCTTAATAAAAGATGTTGTCGCATACCTTGCTCGACGAGTTAGAGGATTATACCAAGGTTCAACTACCCAACTTCCAGAAATTCTCTATTCTTCTACTGCAATAGAGTTCTTCTGCTGCTTTCTACTGTTTATTATTTATTCGAACTAATCAGTCAGCAGGAGTTCAACAATTTTGTAACGTAAAGGATGTAGATCTTTGACTTCACACACAGCATTCAGAAAATATATACAAAACAATTTTTTAAAAAAAACTGCAATTCCAAAAATGTACACTTTTTTCTACTGCTATAGCACCATATTTCTGTTATAGTATACTATATTTTCTGCTGCATATTTTTACTATAACAGATAGAGCTAGTAGAATTCTCACAAATGGCGGCCAAAGAGCGTGGATTTAGTGCTATTGTGAATCCTTTTGCATTTCATACTTTTCCTTAGTTTGATCCTCTGCTCCATTTCTGTCAAGAGAATCGCCGTGCTTTTCATTTTAATCTTATACAAGGAGTACATGCAGTACTTACGAAACAAAAACCTATGGCTAATAGTATTTTTACTCTTCGTTCTATTTATTTACTACACTTATGCGAAAAAATAGTGGATATTCCGTATTAATATCACGAATAGACTAAGGACTTATAAATGAGGGCCAGTCCATGACAACAGTGAAAGTGACAGTTAGTGACTATATTGAAATGGATTCCTGTCGAAATATTAATTCACTATTCTTACACCGGTGAAATACACCATCAGTTCACCACAAACGCGTTAGCGAAGATGATTCCGCCGAAGATCATCGCTTCTCATTGACGCCGGTGATAGTGGGTCAGTGGTAATTCTCTCAGAATGTGGACTCGTTTCATTAAGTACACTCGGAACCACACACAAAAACACTTGCGTTTTCAGGTCTTTCAAGTCTATTAACGCGATGATAAGGTTTAGCTCAAAGTGACGGTCAATGAATTTATTGTGGAAGTATGGAAAAACAGAGACGGTGAGAAAAAACCAGGATTTTCTTCTATTGGGCTACTTCGAATAAGACAGAAATCCCAGATCAACAGTACTTAAAAGGAATTTTCTAGGAAAAATTAAGCCTAGGCCCAGCTTAGAGGCCTTTATGGGCCTAATTGGCCTGGAGAATATCCAAGAATGGTCATGGATAACATCAGAAAGTGATAAAGAGAAGAAGAATAAGCGGAGAGCGGAACAATAAAAGCAGACTCACTTGCCAAGGGAATAAGTAAGCACAAAGTGCCTACGGTGGCCGGTAACTGGTAAGCTAACCGTCCCATAGGGAGAAGGTGAATGGATAACGACGACGACAACAGCGACGGCGACGACTGTGGCGACGGCGACGACGACGAGAACGAGAGAGCGACCGAGCGAGAACGACGGGCACAGCGAATAGGGTCACAGCGTACGACGGGGGAACCAACGCCTACGCCCGCGGGCTTGTTCACGGGGTGGTCCTAGCCGCGCTAGCTTCTCTGCCAGCAAATGGGATCGGTCTATGGTGATGACTGCTGAAGAAAATCGGACTAGGGTCTCAACGTCCGGCTATTATAACTGTAGAACTAGTAGAACATCCTTGGGCCTTCAAAAAACACATCTCCGCCCTCAACTTCTTGAAATTCTCGAAATTTCTAGGAGATTTGACTTTAAGTAATGAGTAGTGACTGCTTCTGTAAGCAAGTCCCCTCCGATGCGGAAAGTAGCAACAAAAAACCTAGTCGCGTCACAAATTCGGCTTACCGTCGTTCGGCAATGCTCTCATTCTCAGGCACGGAGGAATCTTAGCCAACCTGGATTAAGAAACCGTATGGAAGGAGGTACTTAACCTATGACCTATGACCTATAACCTATAACCTATAACAAAAGCATAACACTAACGATAGGCCTAAATTTTGCTATCTAACGATCTCGAAGCCAGAATATTGCAATTCATCGAAGAACCTGTTTCATTCGAAAGTGAACAGAGATAATCTCGTGTCATTTCAAAGTGTTTTCTCATAAAATTTGTCAGCATGACGATAACATCTCCTTTTTCTGAGAAGAACAGTCATAGAAGCGACTCATTCTGTGCGAATCATGTACGTACAGACCTACAAAGAGAATCTCAACCATTCCAGTGCTCGTAACGCCGTTACTGTGATCTGGCAAATAGAGAAAAGATAGAAATTCCATTCTTTCCAATTGCTTTGAAATTGTTGTTTGGTCATAAGTTTGCTGTTCCTCAATAAATTGTGCTATGCCTCGGTTCTGTTCTTAAATTATGCCCATCAAGTGCGAAACGAGAGTACAGCACGTAAATAAATTAATAAATTTCACGAGATTTCTGACAATTTAATTCTTCACATTACTTGATTGACTGCTTGGCAAATGCCACTCAATTTGCAGTTTGCAACACGTGTCTAAAGTTTTTGAAAACAATAATTGCTCAACAAAATTGCTATGGAGAAGGTATTGAATAATCCGACCAGCGATTATTCAAAGAAGTTTCGAAAATGAATCCTGCGTTGGTTTATTGATATTCGTCCTGAATTCCGGGCAAGAGCATCGAAAAGAGCAGTGAGTACATCGATTCGAAGTTCGTCCACTGCATCAAAAATCAAAAGAATTTCGAAATATCTAAAAGACTTTCAGAATCTCAGAAATGAAGCGAGCGCTGGTCTTCTGGTGCTTTTATGGGAGCCATATTACTTGTAGGTACTTCTAACGCGTAAAAGGCAACGTATTTAACTCTGATGCATAGATGCCGCCAATGAGGACAAGAATCGAGAAGTTCTTAACTTCAAAGGCGTAGGGCTCTAACTGTAATTGCACGATGAATATTGGTGCGGAACATTTTGATTATTCATCGGCTTCACTCCAGAAGACCATGTTTTTGTTTCTTCACTGGCCAACGCAAAAGTGAGTAAATGGCTGCATTACGCCTTAAATATGAGCATGTGGAATGCAAGCATTACTTACCAGAGTGGTCACATTTCGTTCTCGGAATTTGTTATGTCGAAGGACTGCACTCATTTCATTGCAATTTCGTGGACTTATCTCAATCTCAATAGGTTTTCGCAGATTTGAGCAAGTTTAATTAGATAATCGACTAATGAAATTTTGGCAGAACAGGTCACCGAAGCCGCCCTTTGGCTGTTCTTGGCAAGGTGATATAACGCCACAAGTTTCTTAAGTTTTGAAGGCAGCATACATGGAAATTTTTGGTTTGACGATTTCGCGGTATACTGGGGTTTTTAGGGGCAATGAACTCATCGACAACGATGAAGTAGCGTGACACAAGCAAAAAGCACAGAAAATGATGGCGGTATTTCATGTATGTCCACAGCGTGGACGAGTGTTCCGTGGTGGGTCCCGCCACGAAACTCTGCCAATGATACGAATTTCATAAACCAGTCTCCGCTAAACCACATGCGCACACCCTGTCGACGGCGTTAGCTGGTGCGACGAAACCCTTTTGTCCGCATTACACAACTGTTACCTTGCAGCTGAAATTAGGCACTTCCTTTGGAAATTCGGAACCAACAGAAGAACGATATGCCTTCCTTGACTTCTTTTTAGCGAAGAGCCTAAGGTGTAGCGGGACAACGCTATAAAAATAAATGTTTATTTATGAAGCAGAAGGGATAAAGAATTTTTGAAAACGTGTGCATGACTGGAAGATTGAGCCGGTTTGGCCCTTTCATATTTTCTCATAGATTTTTCTTCCTTTTTTGTTACAACGGTTAAGCAGCGGATAGTATACTTGAAAGGACTTTTGAAGAAAAGATCGAGTTTTCTTCATAAAATCTCCACATCCATCTTTCAATTGCAGGGAAATCTAAGCCAGTCTTCCTCATTCTTCTGTATTGAGTCATTTCCTGTTCGCTTCTCAGTTCTTCCAAACTACATATATGACCATCAACGAAGACAATTGCTGCCCTACTAAATTAGGGCCGAGTGAAACCCGCGCCGACTCGGTGGTATTAAGCGGAAACCTTGTTTCGCAGTATAACGACGGTGGTTCGTAGTGATCTACATTCCCAAGCCCGAACTCATTTGGGCGACTTTCTCCCGAAACATCAAGCTCGTTCCGCGGTATTTCCCGCTGTTGTCTCATAAAGCATCGCAGGAAAATCCGCAAAAGAAGCAGCAGCCGAAAGTCTGCGCCGCGGGTCGTCGGCGGTTATCTCGAGATTCTTCCAGGAGTCGTCGCGGATTATACGCCGCCGCCTCGCACCGACAAGTTCATCCGAACTTCCCTATCATTTATCCCTTTAATCGCGACCTATTTAGCATGTGTCGCAACTCTTCAATTCCCGTCATTCCACATATTCAACGGGTATACGTAACCGCATCCAGGATGATGGACATGCGCAATTGTCCACAAAAGGAGTAATAGTCGTGTCACTTTCAGAAGCGAACGGAGGGAAGACGAATAGAAAGAAAAACGATCGTGAAAGAAGAAGACCACAGACACCAACGGTTGTCTACAAAATTGGATCAACCTCCCTCATCACTATTCAAAGCTAAAAAGTGGACACTATTACTATTATCTATAATATTATTTATTACGCCACTTAAGGTAGACGTGAAAAAGACAATGACATGACATGACTTGATCGAGTAGCATCGAGTAAAGCATTTTAAAAAAATCCACTCATTGCACTGGTGACACAAAAGAAGACCCAATGTTTAGAAGAAAATAACTTCAGAGAGGTGGGATTAGTTTCATATCGTAAGGTCAGATAAGAAAATCCTCCCCGGTATGTGAAACTTTCTCGCCTAGTAGTTGTTCCTGGACCTACATAGGGAGTTTTCTCCGAAAAAACTCTTGTTTTTGATAGAATGACAGGGTGGGCCATAAATATGGTAACAAGACGTGTTTTACTTTCAGACGAGCATGTTCTTCGTTGAGGGCATGTTTATTTGGGAGCCAGTCTCCGGATTTTTCACCAGGACAGTGCTCATGAACTCAGGTTTCGTCTGGTTCGGAACAGGGGAACAATAACTTTTAGGACCTACTGGTTCGTCGAGTGGCCACTCAATTGCACAGAACTCAGTCAATTGTGCTAGTAGGTTTTCATGGTGCCTGAGACATAGGCTTGCTCAAAACCCCGCAGGAGGCGGGAACCTCCAGAAAGGAACCTCAAAAATAGGAAATGAATTTTTGCGCAACCACTTGCGCACCGAGGCGTTCGTCTTCATTTGATGTCTAGGGCTCTGATTCCTAGCAAATGAAGGATATTTCTAGATGTTTTCTTGCATCAACATCGTTGGTAGTTAATGAATGCGACAATGTTCCAAATTGCTCTGAAAATCTTTTTCTGATCGCCCTTTTGTTTGTTACCGTATTTTTGGCCCACCTGTAAGTTACAAAAGTTCATCACATCGATTTTCATCATGCCACTTAGAATTTTTTAGACAGTACAAACATCCTTACCCTTCTTCGTGATTCAGGGGTATGAATTTTGTGTCGTGAATTCCCTGTCATAGCACCGGTATGTTTGAGTAGTGATACCCTCCACATCTTATCATTATTTTCCTGGTTGAATAACACTAGATGAACACTATGTAGAAGTTTCCGAGTAGGTTACGAAATTCTTACAATGTGTGGCATGTAGTACTTAGTTGAGAGCAATACAGGGTGCGCCAAAAATGCATGCAATGGGGTTCACATTCGTCGATTAGTGAATAAGTTGTGAGACTTGCCTTGAGTATAGTAGTGTTTTTCTACTAAACTACAAACAAAATATATTATTGCATTTCAAATGCTCCCTTGTCATTTTCGAAAAAATTCGGAGAAACTCAGACGGGTGTCCTCAATGATTCGACCAGCCTTTGCCGAGATGATTACGCGTTTCCTGAAGCAGTCATTTCGAAGACACCATTTTACGGGGGCCAGGAGCGGGCTTTAGCATCGAAATCATATGATGACGAGAATTCTGTGCGAATTTGGTATGAATATGCTTAGTTTTAATGGGATAGTCATTGCTGCTGGAGCTGTTTTAGCTTCAGTTTTGCCATTTAAGAAAGTTGTCTTTTGATTTCCGCTTTTGCTTTGTCCTGTACGTAGATTCCGGTGAAAATCAGTAGCATCCGCTGAATTGCTCCTGGACTTGCACTCCCTCGCAGATCCGAGTACTGGCGAGTTCTGAAAAGATAGAATTTAAAATTTAATGCCCTTCATTTGCTATGTGTCTTATGAGGTCTGAAATTTTATTTCTGCACACTCTTCATCCCAGTTCGTCAAGAAAACTTGTTGTTATTCGTTAGACTTATAGATAAGATCGCCTTGCCATATTTGACTCTCCAACGCTTAACACTATTATAACAAACTTTTTATATTTCCCTTTTGCTTTTTTCATTTGCTTCCTCTTCAGAATGGATATAAGGAAATACAAAATTATGAGGGGCAAACTTCAAAACCTGCAGGGATCATTACTATTGCGACTAGCGCCAATTGCTTCATCTCGCAGCGGATTCAGCAACAATGTCTTTGCTTCCAGTTACTCTTTGTTTCATGCAACTCGAAAGGAAAATTAGTGTGACTCCAGAAGAAGGGGAATGATGGCTATTTCAGGCATTTGCCTACGAATTCCATCAACTTTTGGTGGCACTTAATCTTGCCCCCTCAATATTGCTTCATTTTATTTTGTCTTCCTTTCGTCACAGGAATTTAATTTAAAAAAATAAAAATCCGGCAAGAATGCGAAGAACATGAGATGAAGGAAACTGGATGGTCAGAGAAGCTAAACCCTTGTGGATTTCAAAGAAAAACCATAGCTCGGGCGGCGCCAGAAAGCCTCCCCATCTTATCTTAACGACGGCCAGGTCGTTTTCATCAGCGTCGCTTAATAGAAGCAGTGAAATCATGGTTATTTCTTCATAGCTGATGATGACTCTGCCTGAATGAGGCGTATCCCTCCCAGTCAGAGCAGGCGGCTGGTTGAAAGCGAGAAAGCCATCTTTCGCAGCCATCTATTCTGTAACTGCAGCCTTTTTGCATCTGTGAATGGTCTGCAGTTACGTTAGAATTCCCTCCCACCGCTTATATGTTCAATCTTTTATGCGATCACATGTATGTCAAGGGGGGGAGGGGGAAAGAAGAAAAAACGCACAGCTAAGGAGTCATCAGAGTTTCTAGAACGAAATGAAGAAAAAGTAAACATAAAAGAGAAAGAAAACAAGGAACTTATGTTTAGTATGTCTCCATATGTATACTACATACAGAAGTATACGGATGGAGAGATGTTATTTCGTAGGAATACCGTACAGGAAGTGAGTGGACGCTGTACAAGAAGGGTGAAGAGACACTCCACAAAGAGTCATCCTAAATACAATGATATACTGAGCAAACTAACAACTAATGAAAATCTAGCTTCTAGAGGTAGTCTGACTGAAGTAGTTAGCGACAAAATTCAAAAATTCTTTTGTAAAACTGAGGAAACACTGTATTGCTTTATCAAGACCTTATCGGAACTTCACGATGCACATCTTCATGTGGAAGCATTGGCTGCCAATGTCCGCTACCCATACCTGAATGCCTATTCTCTCGGTTCTTTGCCGAGCCGCGAAATGAGAGTGTACCAGATCGCCGATTACCCTAAGTAGGAAGGATCAGCAGTAATGAAAAACACTAATATCATTGCGAAAGAACAACGAGAAAACGTCGTAAGAATTGAAGCTCAAACTGCTCATGAGGAAGAGGATAGGAACAGCACGCTGGAATTTATAACGCCAACTATTCTGCTCTTGATCACGGTGTTCCTACAAGCGGTAAATAAAGTCGTTACGCGAAATCGACGGAAAATTTTCGAGCGCACCCAGCATGGGACACGTGCGCGGCTCGGCCCTCTTGTGGCAGCGGCCCCTCGTCGTTCGTCAGATTTTTGGCCCAGGTGAGTGTTTTTCCTTCATTTTTTTCTTTGATTGAAGTTTATCTGAAGGTGTGAGGTCTGTGGCTGACCGATGTCGACCTTACGGCTCCGCATACCTCATAAAAACAATAAAGACAAGCATTTGGGGCATGCATAGGGAAAACGTGGAAAATATGAGGCATACGGGGCCTTCCGGTGCATATCGTCAGCCAGAGGCCTCATAGCTTCAGATAAACTTCATTTTTAAAAAAAAATGAAAGAAAAACACTCACCTGGGCTAAGAATCTAACGAACGACTGGGGACCTCTGCCACAAGAGGGCCGCGCCGCGCACGCGCCGCATGTTGGGCGCGCTCGAAAATTTTCCGCCGATTGCGCGTAAGGACTTTGCCTGAGACCAGAGAATCTCTTCATTCTAAAAAATGACGTATTCGCTCTGAGATGTCCAACGGTTGAAAACCCACGAAACCTCTCCCTCTGCCCATTTGAGGGCACGTGCGAATGTTTCCCCACTGCTACAGAAGTCAACTGTCAATGCAAAAACAAGAACATAACGGAGAAGATCAGCTCGGTAGCGAGCAGGCTACCATCATCTACATCTCACATCTGTTCTTCAACTACAGGGAGCAAATCACACAGAAATCCACAGTAGATTTGATAATAATGACAACTGGAGAATCGGATACGGCGAATAGCATCAATGATGAGGACTGTAGGATTTCTGCTTCAGCCGCTCGTGGATGCTACAGTTGCTCAATTGGAATACGACTGACTTTATCTTGTCTACATTCACAACACATACTGTAGCAACTCTGCACGCAACAGCAGCAAACTTCATCATCTAGTGCAAAGTCAGATACAGCGGAAGCATTTACGTCTTCAACACCTCATCAACGTTGGCATACCATCCTCACCAAGTTCTTTAACGACATAGAAGGAGCGTCATGTGTCAACTTATACAACTACCCGGATATTGGACACATCATCAGCGCTATCTTCATGAAGGATGATCGCTGTAGCAGTTCTGGCACTCGTTGTGCTAGTGGGTCTCACAGGCTCTGTATCTCGAGAATCATATGAAAGTTATTGTTTTGAATTACTATTGTTTTTTAGTCATGTGTCCGAGAAAATGGTAACTGCATTTGCAAGAAAAATGCAGTATATATTTTAGTGACCGGGATCTTCAATTTTACACTTCCCCCTCTGCTTTAAAGTTCCTTAATGTGAGAAACTCAGTTGAACTGATGTTAATTCTCCCAGTATGTATTATACTTTGAAAGTCAAGAGTAGGTCGTTTTTCTTTCTTCGGCTGTACAGACTAGATAGATTAAATTGTTTCCTTCTCTGTTTTCCATTAGGGATATATTTTTAATAATCAAGACCATTACAGCGCATAACCAGTTTGCGAGCGAAGTTGTTTTGGACACTCTCTAGCAGAACTTAATATGTATGATATATGCCAGAATTTTATTTGTGATGTGTGAACTTGCTTAGGTCCATTGTCAATCGTTGTAGCTTTTAACAAGTTCCCATGATTTGTCATCAACCAGCACGCTCTTCTTCAAACCACCACCCACTAACTTTCCATTCATAATACCATGCACATCGCTGACCTTAATCTCAGCGCCCAATGGCATACGAGTCCATGTGCCCTATACCCTTGCCTTACAAACTGGCCTGCATGCCATGTTCACAAGTCATTAGTGGCATATAGCAAGACTCAGTACCTCCAGTATTCCTTATCCCCTTCCAAATTACGCCCGTCCATAACCCTTCCAAGATCATTACAATGGGGAACTCCAAACGGAAGAAGCAGACAACCAGAGCCAGAAGCAGAGCGCCCGTCTCTCTGCCCGCAGGCAAGGGACGGCACCGCGCCACGGTCCCGCCCTTGCCTGCGTCCGCATGGAGTTCCCCGGATAAATGTGTGTACGATTAAAAGCGTTAATATTTAATTAGAATTCTGAAATACAGTTTTTTCTCAATTCGGAATGCGCTTCAAAAGTAGAGTAATGGCCACATCAAAACAGAACACGTCAAAGCTTATACATACACATAACACAGAGAAATGACCAGAGAAATCTGTGATAAGAATTAGTTTCACTAATATTATGTACAGCAACGATCAGATATACATATAAATAGAGAGCAGATCGTCTACACTACACTTCAGCAGCTTAGCTAAACATGCTCAGATGCAATAAGACTCTGAAAATAACGGCTGGTTCCTCTAGCGTGCCCAATGAGAAGATATCGAAAATTGTTGAATAAAACTGCAAAAGAAGAATCATAGCAGGTGGTAAAGATAAGCCATTAAAACCGGACAATGGAAAAAAAAACTAACCTAGTTGTATTGTGCATAAAAGTCGTGGCAAGAGTCACTGCAGGTCCACCGCCTCCTTGCATCCGCTTCTCATTCTGAGACCGAACAAACAGTGCTTCTTCAAAGGTTGCCCCACCAACGATGAAGATGATGAGATTATCTTGGCGACTACTGCAAAACCATGTCCGCTAATTGTGAAATGTACAGAAAAACCTTGAAACACTCAAACTGCGTTTAACGGCACGAGAAAAAATTACAGCACATTGGTAGAAATCAACAGCATTTTCATTATTCGTGGGCTCAGAAGAATCATTAGCTTGGCATTAAAATCTAACAAGAGAACTACGGTATTGAAACAACTCCAGCTATTTCCCCGAAAAATTGAGCCAATCATCTCCCTCACAAATCCGCAAAAAGTAAAGATGAATATCAGAGAAGAAGAACTGAAATACCTTGTTATGTCTCCTGTAACATAAGGATATTGTTGGTCCGACAGTTTTCC
The DNA here is from genome assembly GCA_037903475.1 of Ancylostoma caninum. NCBI lineage: Eukaryota > Metazoa > Nematoda > Chromadorea > Rhabditida > Ancylostomatidae > Ancylostoma > Ancylostoma caninum. The sequence goes on from JBAJFG010000501.1 coordinate 105,964, forward strand.
TCTCGCAACGTTCTCCATGATAGTTTTGATGTACGGTTCGTGCTGCGTATAAATATTCTCCACACCTTTCAATCCCTTGATAAACCTAAACCAGATTAAAGTGAGAACTTTGCCTACAATATAACCAAAGTTAATTCAGTTAGAGAATTTCCGCGAAAATGAACCTCATTAACAAATTAGCTACCTGATTTTGGGAGCTAACTCTTAGTGATCACTTTGATAGCAGCTACTCCATTTCCCATAGGCTTTCCCCTCTTTAGAAACCACAAAAATTTGGAAAAGAAACTACCTCTTCGTCATTTCCATGGTCGAACCTTCACCGAAAAGATCGCTCTTCCTGCGAGCAGAACCACCATATCGCAATAAAGCGCGCACCACATTTGCACCGTCTGCGTCCTACAAATTTCACTACAAAAACAGCATAAGTAGGACTAAAACATTGATTACTATTTTATTAATGAAACATTGACGAACCCTCCTAAGCAAATTCAATAGTCCATTGAGATCATTGTTTGGGTTCCCTTCAAATCGTAGTGCATACAATAGCACAAGTCTCAGGGCATTCTGAATTACATGCGAGAATTATTCAGTATATTTATAATGAACATTTAAAGCAAATTGAATGAACAAAATTCTAACCAAGCTAGTAGTTTTAGGATGATTAATGAGTGCGCGAACCCGTTCTAAGCATCGAGAATGATCGCCTTCAGCTACTATACTTTGTTCCACCTGAGGAAAAAAACTAAAACCTTGCAATACTAGAAAGTTGAAAAAAAACAGTACAACCAGTTTAGACAGGAAAACTGAAACTGAAAACAAGCAAATATGTAGAAGAAAACTAACCTCAGAAATTTCTAATAAATTTTGATTTGCAACTATTTTGCTTAGCTCACCGACCAAAGTAACGTGCTTGGAAACAGTTCCTGGAAAAGATTCAGAATGGATACTGTAATTAACAGATACTAACAGATACTGCAAACAACGAATAAACAACCTGATATTTTCTTGAATTGCGGATACTCCTCCACAAAATTCTTCATGTCTGCTATTGATTCCAAATTCTTATGGATCTGAGATTTCTGTTGAAACTCGTTCATAAGGAGCTTGATATTCTGCCCGATTTCACCGAAATTTGATGACACATTCTGAAAATGAAAATTGCATTTTGTTTGTCGTGAGACCATTCAAATCATGTCTATTCAAAAATCGTGGCTGTTTACAATCGAACTTTCAATTTTCTTTGGTTTTTTTTTTTTGTAATTGTGGCTATTTTAGTCCTAACAAAAAACCATAGGGACACAGAATCTGAAAAAAGAAATTACAAGAAACGATGTTGCAAAACTACAACACCACTTCATCAATTGCATTACAACAAGATGTGCCGCTTCAGAATTCAAGAAAAAGTGGTGCTAAGGCATTTTCCTGGATTTAACGAACCACAGTAATGCAAAGGAGTAGCACTTACCTTCGCATAGAATTCGTCATGCAATTCACTCAGCACCATACTCTGATTATCAACAGCGACCCTGTTATTGTTGATGGTGATTAATTCATGAACCTAGAAAACTGAATAACAATATACGGACGAAAAACAGATAAGCGGGGTTACGGGAACAAAAACCATGGGAGAAAAACCAAAACGGTATAAAAACGCAATCTTACCATTGCCTCGTACGTCCACTGATTTAGTAAAGGAGTAACAGGATCTTCACTACGATCTATGATCAACAAAACAGTGTCCCGCTTTGCGTTGTCAAATAAGCCTTCCTCACGTCGTACAACCTGTATCAAGAAAATTACCGTCTGCGCACTGAGCTCAACTAAAGTGAAAGACAAAAAAAGGAAAGTGTCGATAATAGAGGACTAAATTTATAAATTACCTGGTTCAAGTCATCGGCAAGGCGTTTGCAGTCTTCCGACGAACGCTGGTACCTAGACAAGAGAATCGCTCGGACCAAGTGTTCAGTAAAGCTAACGACAACTACCTTATCATGGGTTTTTTCTTCTGATTGAGAAGCAGAGCAACAAGCGCCTGCTTGATTCGAAGAAAGGCTGAAGGAGTTAGATTGAAGGAGCGGTCGTAGACCTCCTTTAGGTTTATGGAGAAAAGTGGTGGACTCAAGGCGATGCCGTCGACGAAGAACTCATGTACTTCTCTGACCTACGATATGGAATAGGTCAAATAAAAGCGGATGAAAAAATGTAAAGAAACACAACATAAACAAAGGTAGGAACGCAGAAAAAACACAGAAAAAATGAAAATAAGTACGGAGAAATGAGATAAAAGTAAGAAAAATAAAATGAAACGAAATAGACAAGCACTAATGATAAATCTAAACAACAGACATTTTCACTTCTCTCTTATATTTCTTTACACTGGGAGATCCCCATGTAATTCAAATGAATACACTGTTCCTCTCCAACTACAGTACAAGAGATAGCCAAAAAAGCTGTCGCTGAGTAACCGTTGCCCTAGCTTTTTTTCACGAATGACATCTGTCCACTTGTAGGAGATAACAATGGAACATCAATAGGAATGAAAAAGAAACCAGAAAGACACTAAGCAGAGAGGGTCATTTTTCATTTATTGAGTCTAATGAAAGAAATTCACCTTGAAAAGTCCCCTAGCATTAAGAAAGAGAGAGTACAGAGTCTTCTCAGAAAAGAAGTTGCGATTAAGGCAAAAATAAGAATGCTAGCATGGCATAAAGCCGATTAAAGAGGGAAAAAAGATCAAACATCCGAAATCGACGCGACAAACTGACCGTTTCATGTTCGTCTGCTTCAGCCAGCATCTTCAAGTCGGTTTTGCTTACGATATTAGAGAAATCTGGAGCGGAATGACCTCGTTCTTAACTTGGTGAACTTGTTGAGATGGAATGGAGACTTACAAATGTAGTATTGAGCGTAACGAGGATTCCTCAGCTCTGTAGACAGAAGTTGTACGTTATCAGGAGTGGGCCTTACGAAAACAAGGCATTTCAAATGCTTGATTGGCTCACGAGGAACAGGTGAATCCAGACGTTCGAACAGGTACACCTAGACGCGGGAAATCACAGTTGAAATATTAGACTACTGAAGATGCATCGGAAACTGATTCTTACCTCCTTCTGCATCATTTCTGACTGGGCAAAAGCGCAGGAAACTATAGTGGTCTAAAAAGTTGTGTCCAAACAAGGTCCCGATCATTTCAGGGTAATGAATCTGAAGGAAAACCCACAGTTTCCTTGTCCATCAAAATCACTTTCATTTGTGGACCAGCCAGATTAACCATTTCCTTTATATAGGCACGAGCCGTGCCGAGGACGTCCATTTTTGATCAGGAATCCTTCAAATATTTCGTCCTGAAACGAATGAGCCTGACAAAACAATGGTGGAATATATACATTGGTAGTCGAACGAATATTTTGGGACGAATATTCGAATAATTCGAAATTTTCGTTATTCGAATATTCGAATAATTCGAAATATTAGAATATTCGATTATTCGAATATTCGAATTATTCGAAAAAATGAAATATTCGATTATTCGAATATTCGAAAGAAAAAATTCGGATACCAATGTATAGTGGGATACCAATACTGTCGAAATCGAAATCACTATAGAATTCTTCTAAAGCTATTTGCTTTAAAGGCAGGGGTCCACCTCATTTTCGTAGTTCAGCTAACAGCAGATTCTGCATCTACTCGGCGCGATGGTTCCAACGGTATACATAAATTGTCTCAGAATGGTCTACAAACCCGTCTTCCAGGACGCGGTCTGTAACAGTTTGCCAACCCGAGTTGACATGTGAAATCGTTGATCTTATCGATTGGACACGTCAACGTTCACCGACGTGGCAGCCGTGGCAGGCAGCCAGCACAGCTTGGAGCGATCCGCCTCCGGGCTCCAAATTTTTATCCAGTTCGAGCCTTTCAAAAATGGGGATTTCGTCGCTTCTGTGCCTGTTGATGTACATCCCAGGGATCAACATGATGAGGTCTAGGTATGTTGGTAAATCCAACAGGCAGAACGAGGTGGCCCTCTACCTTTAACAGGAAGAAAGTTTATAAGTCTCTCCTAAAGTGGGAAGAACTCATCAGTTCAACTAAAAGATACTATCTAGTAGCCACCATAAGCAATAGTCTATTTCGAAATCAATCATGGTTTACAGTAAGGCCTATCTCTCGCGCTTTAATTAATGCCCCTAGTCCTAATGAGGATAAGGAGAATTTCAGCTAATCCACAGTAGCTTCCATACATTTTATTCTCACGAAAAAAATGGAAATTCGAACGTTACTTCCGTACCAGCACCTTTAGAGAAGCTAGGAGAGGAACTCACCCACTTGGTTTGACTTAAGTCCTCGAACTCCAATGGTACGGCAAAACCAGAACCTCAAAACAAAAGGAAATGATCCAAAACCACAGATAGTGCCACCAAAAAAGTTGCCGTCCCTTCGGCCGCAATTTTACGTGAACGTCACTTTACGGAATTTTGCGTCCTACACCTGTGACGTGGACTGGTTGGCACCGGCTGAATCCCCGTGCCCCTTTCATTTCTGAAGAATCTTCATGGAGGCAGAGACGGACGGGTCAAAAACAGCTCCACCGCAGTCCGCTCCAGTGGACAACGCTGCCTCAGTGACGAATCCGATCAAGAGGAGGATCGACAAACTCGTTGCCAGCAAGTTGCACAACGATCCTGTGAGTTTTTGAAGTCCGAGTTACAATGAAGGATCAAGTAGATGTGTACGTTCAAAAATGAATAGCTATAAAGCCACAGCGGCTATTTGCTACTTGCAGGACCAGCAAGGAGATCAAAGATTTGTAGTTCTTGTGCTCTGATGCTTTTTTTGGTACCGTGGTGATAGCGTTGAAGAGGTCATTTTTGATCAGAAAAGCGAAAATCAGTAGTTTTCCGTAAAATTCCAAGCAAAAGAGATCTTGAGACTAGAAGTTATGATATGAAAAGAAAAGGGCTTGTCAGATAAGGTCCGTCGTTTTTTTTTATAAATTGAAGTTTTAAGTCTATTGTTTCTGAGCCGTAACTAAGATTGATGTAGCACTTCAGTAAACGACCATCGGTTTTGCCAAGAATCATTGGACATCGAACATGGAATTTAAAGTTTTACGAGTGTGGGGGGGGGGTTGATAGAGACATGGGATATGGATGGGTGAAGGTTGTACTAATTTAATGAATTTAAGCTACGCCCTTTCTGGTTAAGCCCCGCCTACCCCTTTTGGCCGGACGGTGTAGGGTAAGCTGAGCGAATCTCGAGCAATCCTGTCAGCCCTATCAATGCCTTCTTGACAACTGTAAGATCAGATACAGGAGGTTCAGAAAGGAGTCGGTATTGGTGCATTCACAGACTGAAGGTAGGCTGTGCGGTTGTGCGCTATCAAGCATACATGATATTGATTGAGAACGACCGCGTATCAATCCATCAGCCTTCTACCAGTACCTACTACCGGTTGAATGAACTGTAAAGCAGGGATAACCTCGTAATTTAATCCCGCTTCGCACTTTGATACTTAGGCGAGAACAGAGAAATAAGGTTCCCTCTCATCAGTAAAATAGCGCAAACCGTTAGGGTGTAAAACAAAATGAACTTCTAGTTAATGGGTGGAAAAAGGAAGTTGAGAGTAAGGAAGTACTTTTCAATTTTTATCTGAATTCGAAGTTTTAGCATGTTTGTTCGCGGAGAGAGAAGAGCTCTGAAAGCACATTTCTTGACAGTTTAGCTAGTCTTCCGTTGAAAAGGTATCGCCTTGGTTCGCATTCCAATTTAAAGGATCTAGAGATGCATATTGCTTTGGATTTCGCGTACTTCTCTATATCGCTATCTGGATGAGGGTGAAATCACCTTGAGATCTGAAATGCATGCAAAATCCTTCATCCTGTACAAATGTAGTATCCGCAGTGTGGAAGAAAAGCTGTGAACTATTTCTTATTTTCTGTTTTGTTGTGTCGTTTATCTGTTTGTTATCTATATAGGAGTTTATAAAAGTGGTGGATTATGTTGCACCTATGGTTGAAAATCTTGACATTCACACTGAACGACGGCTACTTCGAAGTTTGGAAAAACGACAGTTGGAATTAAACAAAGAGTACTTGCAGGAATTCGAAAAGGTTTGGTTTAACGTAGCTTTACAGTTTTCATCCATATTCCTTCATTTCCAACCCTTTAAGGTCAACGCCCACGTTCAAGATTTTGCCGAAAAGGTTCGTACCATGCACCGAATTTGCTCCGATCTGACAAACAGAATACAGCAAAATAAGGAGAAAACCCAGGATCTTCTCAGTAAAACAAGCGCTCTACAGAATCAGAAGTAAGTGTTGTTGTATGGAACGATGGTGTTTTTCTTCAACTCTTTACTTCAGAAAGCATCTCGAAGCGAAACAGAAGGCTATCGACGACTTCCTGGGAAGGTTTTCACTTACTGATGCGGAGAAGCGAGCTTTGGAAGGAAGCACTAAAGGTTAGCTTCCAATAAGAAGTTGCTTTCCTATCACTGTAGTGATCATTGCACTCTTCATACACTTGGGGTTATGTAGTGTTTACTTCTCCCAACACCCAGTATTTCAGATGGCACGATAACGAGTGATTTCTTCCCCGCTCTCTCTAGGGCTCGAGATATTTACAATGACAGCAAAGAACTGCTTCGCAGCAATGGCGAGCATTCTGCAGCGTAAGTGTTATAAAGTTTCTCAAAAATGGCGATAGTTAAGTAACTGTGCGTACTACTATTTTCTCTTTTTTCATTTCTGTTTTTGCAACTATCCTCCCCAGTAAGATGGACAAGCAAAGCCTGTTTTTTTTTCTATGTTCAAGTTTTATTTTTGTATAGTATTAGTTTTATTTCTGTATTTGCATTCTACGCTCTGATAGTTTTGACATTTTAAGGGTGGAAATCATGGAAGAGATGTCACAGACGTTAGAAAGGGCATACGAAGTGTTGTACCGAAGTATACAAAGTGAGCACTTTTTCTATTAGCCGTTTGACTCGTTGCCCTATCTTTGTTGGCTATGCAGTACTCCACTTTTTTCGCTGAATTTTCATGTGGCATAATGCAGAAAATTCCATTTCGTCCTCTTGCTCTTCCTTTCTCTTCCCTCCCTCCTCTCTCTCTTTCTCTCTCTCTCTCTCTCTCTCTCTCTCTCTCTCTCTCTCTCTCCCTTTCTGTCTGTCTCGCCCGTTTTCATAACCATCTGGACATAGAGCAAGGAGCCCTTCGAGAGTACTACTCGAATTTTTCAAAAATACTTCATGGAATATTTTGCATAAGCTTGTCTTCATGGTTTATTTTTACCACATGTTGGCGTGTTTTTAATCGTTCACTTTTATTATTTCCTTAGATATTCGCTTTTAATCATTTATATCAAAATTAATATTCTTTTAGTAAATTGATTTTTTCGTCTGGGTCCGCAAAGCGGTGATGGCCCCAGTTTTTCTTCTGATGGCGCCTCCTCTCCCCTCCATCCCCATCTCGGCTAGGCATTTCTGCGTCTGCCACTGCTGTGACCCTAACCTTTACTTAAATTTGTAGATTCCAGCTTCTAAGTTGAGTTAAGGAGAGAAAATTTTGGCATTTAGAAGGGTGAAACCGTTGACATTTTCATTTGCATCCTATCACATATAATTTTTAAACATTTTGTAAAATTTTCTCATCGACACAATTACATTTCAGGAGAGTGTCGGATTTTAAGCGCCGATTATGTGGAAATGAAAGCTGTCCTCTGTCAATCCTTCGCCGCACTTCAAGAAAGGGAAGTTCTGTTGAAGTACGCTTTAGGTCAGTGAGTATTTCATGATTTTCTTCCAATTTATCGTTGGAAAGAGCCTTTTCTTCAGATGAAATTTGCACCGCTCGAAAAAACCAAATTCTCAGACTGTATATTGATGCTTTAACGAAGGGAACACAAAGTAATGGAAAGCCGATCGAGCTGATGAGTCACGATCCCTTGAGGTAGAAGTTTGTACTCCTTAAAAGTTGTCCTAATTAATTAATTGGAGTCTTATAGGTATATGGGTGATATGCTTGCTTGGATTTATGAGGCGTTGGAAGGTGAAAGAGAATTACTGCAAATGCTCCTCAAGGATTGTAATCCCCAAGGTATTTGTTGGAGATTCCTTCTCAAAGTTTTGATTCTCTATTACTTTACATCTCTTTAGTCATTCGCGACAACTCGGTCAGTCTTCTGTCACAAATTTCTAGCGCCCTTTGTCGTCCATTCAAAGTGAGAAGATTTCTTCTTGTATTTCCTTTCTCTTTGTTGTGCACTTTTTTAAACATTCGTGTTGACAGCTCCGAGTCGAGCAAGCTCTTGCTGGTGAAACGGACTCTGTGGTACTTTATCGCCTTTCGGCACTTTTCACCTTCTATTCCGAGAAAATGACGTAGGTTTTCTCGTCTTTTTATGACTTTTTTGTTGCTTTGACCTTGTCATTTTTCTGTTCAGCCCTGAGATAGGACCTGACTCCGAGCTCTCGCGGACAATTGAGGAGCTCAATCAGCTCACATTGAACATATTCTACAGTGGTTTGAATGGAGCTGTACAAAAAATTCTCTCGAAGGTTAGATCGAAATTGGTTTCGCTCAATTTTCTATAATGTTCGGCTACTTCTTCGCCTTTCTTTCTTTTTTTTTAGTTTTTGTTTGATCTGGTTTTACTGTCAGTTTAATCACGCTCATTATCCATTCACAGATGGGTGCACCAGACTATGACCTATTGCCAGTGCCAGCTGTTCACCAGATTCTGATGCTACTAAGGTATGTTTTATGACCTTTCAAAACTAAGCATAAGAATGTCTAATATAGTATGCCTGGTATTTTGTTTAAACGTCGCCAATTTCTACCTTTAGAGATGTTCTCGAAACCCATGATGGAGCAATGGCTGGTAAGACCAACTCAGAAGAGGAGTTCAACAAGGTCTTGTTGACACATTGTGTGACTCTTTTGTTCGTGATTGATTACGTTGTATTTCAGATCTTCAGCTGTGTATTGGATCCACTGTACAGATCAGTGCAAGTTGCTGCCACACACCTGCATTCGCCACTAGGTTATTAGAATTTTCTCCTATTTTCCATTTGTTAAAAAGAAGTAAGAATATCGAACGAAGATAAAAAGGACATTCCGATGTTTGTTCCCGATCTTCGATAGATTTGTGCCTTAGAATGGTAATCTTCCGGGAATCATCGTAGAAAGAATGATCGGGAAGGGTTTTTTCTCATGGGATGAGGCGAAAGAAAATGGCCTGTCTAGAGTTCTCAGTTACTAACTAATGCAAATCCTAGTTCATCTTGCGAAATGCACATCTTTGAGTTCTCATTTTCAGATGTCGCTGTCTATACGCTGAATTGTTTGTCTGCTATATATTCTCTGGTCATCCTCTATCCCTTCACGGATTCTCGACTTGAGATGATCAAAGCTTTGGTAAGTTCTTTTTCCAATCGTCTGTCTTCTCATAAGTTCTCCTACTTCTTTCTCAGATGGAAGGAAACGAGGATGTGCTTGTCTCTGAAGAAGCCTCTACAATCTTGGCTAACACTGGTCTCATCAATTTATACCAGAAAGCTGCCGCACATGACAAAAACCAGGTTCTGGAAGACCCATTATTGGACTACATTGAATTCATCTGATCTGTTTTCAGGGCCCACTCTCTGCTATCCCCGGAATGGATGCGGCAAGTGTTAACAATATTATGGTGCAGTTTGACGTATTCCTGGCGCAACCGGATAAATATGAATTGGATCAAATTGCAAAGATTAGCAGCGCTCGCACCAGGTAAACTTTCTGGTTTTGCTTTAACTTCTACGTAAAATACCTGTTTGATCTAAATGAGTGTTGTTTTAGAGAAAGTGTCAAGCAAAGGACCGTTGATAACGTGGTTGCCGCCTATTCAGTTGTTGTCAACAAGTTGGAGGATCCATTCAATGCCTATCAAAACGTTGCGTACAAGTCTGTCGAACAGGTTGGTTGGAGAAGAACTGCTATAAACACAAGATACTCTGTAGGAATATTACTGTACAGCAGTACAGTAATTACATTTATTCGGCTAACGTTCCGGCGTACTCGCCTTCGTCAGAGTCTGGAAAGTCAAAAACATACGCAATCTACCCCCTTAAACGCTTTATCATGCTATTAGATATGAATTATCAGAATGATAGGCCGTAGTTCCACGATCTAGTGGACCACATTGCAAGAATAACGGTGCTACTGGTAGTAGGTGTCGTGACCACCTTCCCCATCTTACTCCATGGATCAAAATCGTTTGGTACAATTTGCGTTCTGGCCAAGAAACAAAATAGTTTCGCCATTTTTCAGGTGAAAGAGCTGTTGAAGTAATTTATTCTTCCTGTATGAACTCGTCTCGTGGTCTGCCCACCTTTAATGCGTCTGGTCTTCCATTCTATCACTGTGATATTAATACATATGAATTCATCATTCTCCAGTCTCTATGCCAAGTCTTTACAGAAGTTTGATGAATGTGACCTAATGTTAAAATGTAAGTGCAATTCAAGGTATTTCATTTAATAAATGGGTATGTCTGGTAATTCGTAGCGATTTGTCGCCATTTTTCTTCATTTCAATCAGAAAAACGTTGTTTATAACATTTATTTCCCAATGTATTTGCCTTCCAATGTTAAAATCACAGAATAAAAATCTATAATATGTACAGACACATGGAATTAATTCAAATGTAAAATGTGAGTGTTTGAGATCTGTTCCACTTGAATATCGTAAATATACTAGATTAGTAATGTTAACCAGTACCCGTGTCTTTAGTTACAGTTCTACTCCTGCACAAATCCATCTGCTCATCTCTGCGCTTAGCGGTAGTCCGAATTTTTCTCCAATTTCTCCCACGGCTTTCGCATCTCTGATCAGATCGGTGGCATCGATGGTATTCACGAAGTTTCCAGAACAATCACAATACTTTGAGATGTTGTCTCGTCGAATCTAAACGTAACATTAAACATGAGCAAAAAAGGAGAAGCATGTAGTTGAGAATAAGAACTAAATCAAGTAAACAAAGAAATAGCTGCGGTACTCACGGATTTGCATTTACTACAAACATGATCCTGCAGAAGGTACGCCGTCATCAGCGTGTTCAACCGCTCAGCGATAGTTTCGTCGATGACTGACTTCACTAGCGGCTGAAACAACATTTCCCATTGAAATTAAGAGTAAAAAGTTAAAAAGGTAAGAGTAAATTGAAATTCGAAAATGTACTTGTGCGCATTCTTTACATGTCCAAGATAGCTCGTCCCCAACATCAATGTTCGTTGCTATAGAGCAATTGCTGCAGAACACATTCGACAGATACACTGTATCTCGTGTAGGTGGCGCTTCTTTTGAATCTAATATTCGGTGCAGATTCTCTCGTAAGCCATCGACGCTGTCCTCCACGGCAGAATCACACGACAACGCCGTACAAATCTGAAAATGTTGATTTTATCAGGACAAGTACTAGCCAAAAGTTTATTAGAGAACAGCATGGACTTATGACTGGGGCACAGAGCAGAAAACAAATCTGGCACAAAGTTCAAGGAATATGAAGGAGGTTAGGCATACATGAAGCAGATTTATATTCACTGTGCTCCCCCCCCCCCCTCCCCTCAAGGCTAAAGTCGGTAGATTCCTACGGGTTTTGCATTTTTTTACTCGTTAGAATAACGCGTCCTATCCAATCTGTTCCCAGCACCAGATTTTACCCTATTAACCGCATCAATACTCACCACTTTTACCAGCGAAGCAGCTGCATAGTAGGTCAACCTCTGGCAAGCTAACTTCGAAACAACACGGAATAGTCGATGCCCAATGTGTTGTTTGACGAGGTCATGCCGGAATGTAACCGCTGCTTCCGCATTGAAATCCTAAACAACACGAAGTTCAAAACCAGCAATTCAGAAGTAAATATCAATCTTACCTCCTTTGTTTGCTGCTGCATGTACAACATTACATATCCTGTTACGATTTTTCGGAACTCTTCTCTAACAGCCCCTTCGTTCGGTAAGTCATCAGCAAGGCGCCAATGATGCTGTAAAATGAGATATCCCCTGCTGCAACCTTCTTTTTTAATTACCTGAAAGAAAAAAGGTCTACTCACTCGGGTTTCTGCTTTGGTCTGCGATCCTACAGACGTCTCACTTTCCACAGTGCTGCATTCAACAGTCTTCTCACAAACCCCTGATTAAAATTTTCGTTAATACCAAAGATCGCTCGCTTGGTGTCAAGAATGAATATACCTGTGTTATTGTAACCATCATACCACAAAAGGGTAGTCCATGTATGCAGAGGCGTCATATGCAAAGCAGCAAAAAGCGGGTTCTGCCTCAATGATTGCAGAAGCAGCTCAGTGAATGCACTTCCCTGTTCCTGATCGCGTTTACCAGTGTCCAGAACCAGCTTGGTAGGAGTTGCATGAATGATCTGAAATTGTTTCTCTACACCTTGCCTAACAAAAATGCATATAACTCCAAGATTACCTTGGCTCCCAATCGTTCACATTCAGCTGCTAATAACAGAACCAGTTTTCTTTCGAGTATGCTGACACTTCTGGTGATTGCAGGGTCGAAAAGAAGAGAATTCGGAGAGTGAAGCCACCTACGATAAAATATCATCTGATGTATAATCTTTACAACACCTCTCCCGTTTACTTTCTTGCGAATGCAATTAGCAAAATAGCACACCTGCTCAACGACATTACCACTTCATCGGCGCGTTTATTCGCTCCTTGAGCAATATCTCGTACGCAGTCCGTCAACATCTGCTTCAGAATCTTCAGCGCAGCATCGACTGCTGCACCTTCATCGAAAGCTGATATGGTGTTCCTGCAAATAATGAAATTGAGAATTCTAGTTTAACTTCATTCATCGAAACATACCGTAGTCCACTATACGCATCTAATGGTAAAGCAGCGGTAGAATCGAACGCCACAGCGTCATCTGCACCTTCAGCTTCTAGCAGTCTACCTCGTTGTACAAGCGCAGTCACCTGTAGTATTGCAACTGTTTAAAGGAACCACAGGAACCAAGGAGTTTTTAGATTTTAAGAGGAAGAAAATAAATTGCGGGTACTTCTGCGCAGACATTGGAATACACGTTAAATGTATGAGAACAACTCTGACTTGTAGTATTTTGAATTCATTGACAAAATTGATTAAAAATGGAATTTTACAGGAACACAGAGCTTCTAGTTGGTCAACTGGTCTTAATTCATTCGCCAACGAAGAAAAGTAAAGTGGTTGGGAAAAATGAAGCTCCAAAATGTCCTAAAACCAACCGCAACAGCTTCCAGCTCAAACTCCACACAGACACTTCCACAAAAGGAAGGATTGTTCAACAACACCGTCTCATCCTGTGTTAATGGTTTCCAGTCTGAGGTGAGTCGAAGGTCGTCCAGCTCCTAAACGAGTATACACTGATAATCTTAACCGAAGTATGCTTGAAATCCTCGCATTGTAAAAACCTTGCCGCCAAGGTCAGGCCGACTTGAAGGAGATGCCCATAACACATGTCCAGCTTTCTGAAGATTTCTGGCAAAGAACAGATCAAGACCAAACATCCCAGCGTCACTTGGCACACTTCCAATGGGGACATGCAGATAGCGAGCCCAGTCAGCGTAGTCCTTAACGGTCACAGATGCTAATAATAATCCTTCTGCAGTATTGAGGCAGCTTCTCAAGACTCTTAAGATTTACCTTCAAATAGATGAAGCTGTTGAAATAATGCTTGCAAATTCTTTTCGCTACTACTCGTTGCCATTCCATCACATTCAATAAGGCATGCGGCTCTTGCACGTGAATGCGTACATGGGGGAACAGAGTTAAGTGCACTATCCTCTTCATCTGAAACACAGAATTGTAGTATATACCGTTTGCTCAACCTCTTAAATCTAAATAAAGCTTTGTATTTCTATTAAAAATGAATCAAAAATCGAATGATACATGCCAACATGAAGGAAATTCCGGGCTAAATCCAACGCAATAAATGAAGTGATCGAACTGGAATGCGCTATCAAATTCTATGAAGAGAAACTCTCACCATTTGTTTCGGATCTTCATCGACAAGCATGCATAAGACTGTTGACTTAGCTGTTGCTTCTCGACTCATACGTACAGCCTGAAAAAAAAATGGCTTTGATCACAAAATCGAATAGAGGATATGTGGGGTGGGCGAGGAATTACCACATAAAGGGAGCAATTTCGAGCCAGAACATACCTTATTAACCTCCTTCTCGGCCTCTGCAACAACACGGAAGTGACGGGTGTTAAACCTCATTGTTGCTGGAATCTCATTCTTCGAAATAAACTGATCCTTTCTAAATATTGACACTTCTGAACTGTTCCTTTACATTCTATTTTCCTAAAATGTGACACTCACTCTTCCTCGTAGGCCTGGCTATAGATTCTGTCCATATTTGGCATAGTGACATCTCCTCTTTGGACAATGAAGAACGATCCTGTTGATGTTGCTGGATCAATTACAGCCCAGACTTGCCTCGTATCCTAGAAATCGCAAAAAAAAAATTCAAACTCGGGACATGCAGGAGGAGTGGTGGAAAAGAAAGTGGGGCACAAGCTAAAATAGGAACCCAGAGAGGCCAGGTTTTTGCGTTATTGGAGATCATTTAGAATTAAACTAGTCAAATGTTGAAACGAATATAATTTTTAAAAAAATCAGAAATAAACAGATGCAAAAAAGTAGCCATACTTCTTGAACATTTTCATAAAATAATTTCAAAAAATCTACTCGCGCCCGCAACTGTTTCAAGTTTATGAAGATCTCGTGCAAATATACCTGCGCGAACTTGTAGAGGAAAACTGCGCGAATGGAATCGTTGAAAAGATAAGACCCTGACGAAAGTGGAAGCATCCTGAGCATCTAAAACCCATGAAGCATAAAAAAGCAGTCTCACCTAGGAAATGGCAAGAAAAGATGCGAGAAAAAAAGAGTACCCACTTCTAGTGAATAAACTCCTCCAATTGGAGGTGCCAGTGGTCGACAAAGACATCCGATTTGAGTCATTGCTCGGAACATTAACGGTGTTTGAGACTCATAGATACCCTCTACTCGCGAAGAACACAACTTCTCATTGATCTCTTCCATTAATTTCTGCTCCGTGCTCTGAAAACGAAGACTTATATAGTAGAGGAAGCCGACTATTAAAAGAGACATACTCCTGTAATTGAGTACTCGTACAAGTAGTGAGCCAACTTATGGTGAGGAAGCACTCGTCGGACTACCTCTTTGCCTTCCACAGGTTCCTGAATTTCGAGCCAGATTACTGCGTAGGTAGGCCGAATAGGTAGGTAAGGAGATTAGAGTTTTGAACAAACTTTTTCGTTAATGATCACCAAACGAGGAACTCGCAACTGGAACCTATCCATGCGACCTTCTAAAGCAACCCAGATGTTGTAGATCCCTGGTGTCCTTGTCTCTTCTATCGACAAGATCTAAAGATGCAAAAATGCCAGAGTATTATAAGAAGACAAGCAAAAACTGGTGGTATTGGAGAAAGAACTAAGTGTGACCGAACAACTTAGTCTTTGTAAAACACCTTAGAATGCACACCTGCCATATCCTATCGCGCAATGCATCTCTTGTATGTGAGATCATTCTTTCTACCATTGTTGATGCTGTAATAAATCATCAATGTCTTCAATAATAATTACAACAAAGATAAACAAAGACGAAACAAACAACATACCTCTTTCTTTTCTGCTGTGAACGCTGGATACTTTGAGAATTCTCCACTTCTTCTTCAAATATTTCAGCCACTCATCAAAACCATCCCGTGCTAAGGTCTTCTTCACTAGAGCAGCACTAGTTGAAGGAGCACTGCCTGCTTTCTACAACTTCGTAATCAAGTGGATGACTATTCAATAGACTGTTCAGCAAAGTACAGTCCATAAGGACGAAACTGTCCAACTTCCGCAACGCTCACATTTACTCCATGTCGATATCTCTAGCAGGTCTATCACTTATCTGCATTTTAGCTGTAGCTAGAGCTGATTGCCGATCGTGATACGTAGGGAAGGGCAACGATATGAACGGAGAGTGTGCGTTACGGATATCGGTCAGGTTTATTCTAATGCACCAGCATAATATACCATACCTCGACAATTTGTCTTTGCTTTTTTGGCTCATTTTCCTTGTCTTCGTCTCTATCCATCCGCTCTTCTTGCTCAATGTCGCCATCATGGCAGCGTTTTCCGTGCTCGTTGATAACAGGATTGCTCTCTTCCGGTGCTCGCTTTTGAAATAGATCCGTGATCCTTGGTTGCCTCAGTGCATCGAATCTGCAGGTATTAGTATGAGGAAAACAACAAAACATCAAATCATGTTATCAAAGCGCAATATCAATATAACAATAGAATATAGCAGAGTCGAAAAGTGTAAGTGCAAAAACACGAAACTCAAACTGCTACCTATTTTTTATCTTATTATCCAACCAATCAGGATGCGCGATTCTCGGGACCGGATTAGGTAATCCTTGCAGTGCGGCGGGAATCGTAATGATTTTCTGTATACAACTTCCAAGTCGCTCAATATAGTAGTCCCAATCCAGCAACTAAAAACATCAATTTGTAACATACGCGGGGAAGCAGCTTAGACTACGTACTTCTCTGATGTTGGTCTTCTCCATAGTAAGAGCTGGTTGTTTGGTCCACTGCTTCAAATAGTGAAGTCTTACTTTATCCTCCGCCTATAAAAGAGACAAGGATCCTCAAAAATCAGTTCGAAAGAGATTGTCATGTAACCCACAAGGAAAATAGCGATCGGCACAGCTCGCTCGGTTACAGGAGATCCAAGCGGATGACGAGAGATGACGAACTTACATGCAAGACCGGCATCCTACAAGGAATTATCAAAGTGTTCCTCGATTTTGTGAGAAGAGAAAAAGGAAAAACCCACCTTAACCATGTCAGCACCAAGGAACTCTGCCAGGCGCTTTGCTGTACTAATACTGGTACTCTTTTGCGCTCCGTAATCTTCCAACTTCCTCGACATGCTTCTATTCTCAGAAATGAGATCAAAGAGCTCAGCATCCGCCAATGTCCCTCCTTTGGAGAACAGGACATCCAGCCAGTAATCAGCCTCTCTGGATGCGCTTTCGTATACCTTGAGTTACCACAATTTAGCAAAAAAAAAACGAAACTACAAAGAGTTGAAAATAGAAATCTCAGAAAATTATGAGAAGCAGGGTTTGAACTACATATTCTCTATCATAGTCCCAGAATAGCACAGCACCGAAAAATCCAAATATTAGAAACCTCAGCCAACGTAGTACCACGGAGGAATGCCTTGAACACAGCTGACTGGAAATGTTTGATGATATTCAGTTCACCACGTCGTTTCACTTCAAATCCTTTCAATTCAGCCAACGATCCATCCAAATTGAATACAGCATATCTGTCAGATTCAGCTATCAAGTGAAGACCATATCATCATAAACAATGAGGTTTGGCTACCTCTTCTTCAGCTTCTTGCCTTCCTCTTTCGAAGCCGGCAAAACCATACACTGATATGGACCATCGACCTAAAACAGATGGGTAAATCTAGCACGCAAGTGTTTTACCACCATCAATACTGAAATCACCTCAAAGAAAATGGAATTCTCCTTCGAAATAGTGTACGAGCCGTCTGGCTGAAGGTTGTGATATTGATCATTGGTGAAGCCGGCATTAACTACTGCATTCAGCATGGCTCCAGGATAAGAAACGGTAATCTGTAGACAAGAAACGAATAGTATTTTCGACATTAAAAGATATAGTGGAACACAAGTAATACGAAGCTTACCGATTTTCTCTTATGGTTTTGAAGCTTGAATGTAATGTTTTCGGGGAAAGAAGCTGGAAGCAAGCACCAGATACCTATAATACTTACCAAATATAGAGAAAATGAATACCAGAAACGAGATGGGCTAAAGCTCCAGAGGCGTAAAAAGAAGAAAGATGCAGCCATAGAAAATGAATTTACCGTCAGTGTCCAGCTCCAGTGGTTTCCCTATCTGCTCCACAAGCTTTCTAGCTTCAGTAATGATATTGGCACCAGTGTGACACACTATCCCAGCCATTTCCATAGAGAACCTTTGAAACATAGGAATTTGGTGGAAGAAATTAACTCAAGTTTCCTTGTCACCTTACCATCTACTTCCTTTTCTCATGACATATCCGTAGAATGAGTTGAGGATACATTTGTGAGCAAGTTGCAAAGATTCGTAAAGTACAACACGACCTGGAATAACCAGCAATCTCTTTCTGCTGTTTTTCCAATAATCTGAAGAAAAGCTAAGGTCTGCATACCTTGCGCAGCTTTAATTCCTGCTATATCGTCCTTCGATATCTCGTCGAGCGACCCTTTCGCTTTCTTCAACAGCTCCTTATACTCGTATCTGAACGGGGCGCTTGTAAAACAGTACAATTCACCTAGAAAACAGAACTTACCGACGATCACGGAAGGCCTTCACTGTGTCGACGTAGAAAGCATTTTCGCGTTGGCAAATCATGGTCTGTCGCATTTCAAGCCTGGTTAAATGCGTACGTCCATATACACGGCGACAGTAGTCTGTAAAGGAAAAGGTAACTGAATTGGCGCAGGTGAAATTCACGATATATCATCTCCGAACATAGACATCATCCAGTGACCAAAAATTTTAAAATTTGAATAATTGACGGATAAAATATGAAAAGAAACGAGGAGTAGGTACAGAGATAAAATAGTGCTCACCTTGCACTCTTTTCTTCTCTATAGACTGCCTCTCTGCTCTTTCTAATTGGTGGAAAGCCTTTGGCGGCTTCCCAAAAGTTTCTCCTTCCAACTGTTGAATGATCTGCTGCAGTTCTCCACGAGTTGCCGGAGCTGCAGTAGAGCGAGGGTGAGTCTATGGGAGACAAGGAAACAATGTGATGAGCCGCTTACTTAGCTCTCCTCTCCACTCCCAGTTCATAACGCGCTTGCACTTCGCATCCGGGCGATTATACGTACAGGCCATGCAGATTTCTTCGTTCACCATTGCACATGGCTGAAAAAAAACTTATCATGCATGAGGAATGACACCTGGCCAATATGCTACCATCAGAAAAAGTACCTGTAGTCGATTGGTGAGGATAATGTTAGGGTACATCGCCCCGACATCTA
The DNA here is from genome assembly GCA_037903475.1 of Ancylostoma caninum. NCBI lineage: Eukaryota > Metazoa > Nematoda > Chromadorea > Rhabditida > Ancylostomatidae > Ancylostoma > Ancylostoma caninum. Next base: position 125,093 of record JBAJFG010000501.1, read on the forward strand.
AATGATAGATTCGAGGGTTCTCCATTCTGAAATGTGAACAATTACATCACCATATTGGATTCTAGGGATATAAAAAGTAGCTCTGCCGGAAATATAAGTGAACAAACCTTGCAGGGATGGCAAGTAAATTGTCAAACGTCTCTTGGACCTCAGCGCACTGAAGGTGAAAGACTCATTATCAGCAAACATGCATAGAGGGAAACAAACTTAGAATGACAATGTAACATACCCGCTCCTCGAAATCCACAACATTTTCAAGAGGGATACCGAATTCTCGAATCAATTCCTTTTCAATGGTTTCTGGAACAGAATCTCTCAGACTTTTTAGGGCAGCAGGCGCTAGTCGAAATCTGAAAAGAGACTAGCAGTATTAGCAATTTGAAAGTGTACAAAAGTGTGAAGATTGAACATACTTGCACGGAATGTCAGCACGAAAAACACCTGCTTCCAGTGCTTCCACATGTCCTCCTACATATGTTTCCGATTCTATTCTGCAAACAACATAGTTAAATGAGAGGCCTACTCGAATCAACGGCTCATAAAAACTAGCCGGTGTCCGTCTTTCGTCGATTTCGCCTCACCATCACCGGTAAATTTATTTGGGAATACGATATTGTTGTGAAAGGCCTCAACCATAAGAAGTGCTTCACATAGTGTACCAGACCCCTTGCGAAGAACCTAAGAAAGAAGACTTTGCAAGAGATTCAACAAGGAGGGTATGATGAAAGACTGCGAGCTAGAATGGACAGAAGCACGAAAAAATATAATAAATGAAAGTTGAGGGTCAAAGCTGAAAACGAGGGAAGAAATCATGTCAAAGTGGCAGAGATTTCATTCGAAAAAAAAGGTGTAGAAACCAAAATTCCAGCTGAGTGCAGCCCAAGGATTAGTTCACAGTTCGTACTTGTATGAGAGAAAACCCAAGGAAATGTTACGCGGAACGTGGAAATGAATGTGGGAAGACAAGGACAACAATACTACAAAAATGCCAAAGAGTGGTAAAAGAGAAAAGAGAATTCCATTCTCCTAAGTAGCTGCGATAGTAGAAGCACTCACATCATCTGGTCCGAGCGGAATGATTGTGCATAAGGCGAAGACGAAGGGGTGAACATATTTCATGTAGAGGTAATATGTGGCAACGGCATCCGAAACAGAGTAATTAGCAAGACTCTGAAAAAAAGATGTGATTCTGAACCAGAACCTTTGGCTGAATTCCACAGATAGAGCACATACCTGAGGATCTTCTCTAGCCATTTTGCACATGTCTTCTGGATCCACTTCTACGGGATCATAACGTAGCTTTGCTTTCGCAACAGCTTTCAAATTTTGACTACCAACGGGGAGATATGAATCACGTTTTACCCATCTAAACGTCGAAAAAAAATGAGTATAGACAGAAAGAGGAAGAACACTGTGGTTTATAGAAAACAACCAGACCTGAAAGCATCCATATGAATGCAATTTCTACTTTTGAACTCATCGGCAGAGTCCTTAGCAAAGCCAATCTCATCTTCCATGTTAATACCACGAATACGTGCTCGCGTTTCGACGAACGGCCTAAAGCGGTCAAATACTATAGGCGAAATTGGCACAAATAAAAGGACAAACCAATCGAAGAAGTCTCCGTTATAGGTGACGATAACATTCGGTCTGACTTCGAGGATATGATCAAAAAATCTGGAGAAGAGATAAATTGTTTAATTGCATCTTGTAATGCAGAAAGAAGCGCTCAAAGCGTACCTCTTGATCGTTGCTGTCTCATCTGGTTCGTTGAAAATGAAGAACTTTCCCTTGTATTCTTCCTTCGGCGTGTATTCGAACGATTCTATATCAGCTGAGACAATATCACGGTTGATAATCAAGAAACCTTTTCCGTCAATCTGAAAGTACATGGTGGAAGGGATTTGTTTACAAAAATTTCAAACAACAAACCAAATATGTATGCCAACGTTAAAGATAAAAAGAATGAAGAAATAAAATGCTAATGAAACGCCTTCCTTTGAATTCAATCTGCGATTATATAAACTTTTTCAGCAATCGATACAGGAATAGGATAGGCAGCTTACCATATAAGAGATCATCATGATCTCATCCGTGGACGAGTCCGGGAACTTCAGTGGCAGCTTCGTCGTCTCAATATCAAACGCCAACACAACAGGATCGATTGGATCAATTAAAGTAGGGTGGCTAAACGTGTATTTTATACACAGATTTTCTTTAGCTGCACTTTCGAAGGCATTACATTATAAATCAAACTAACCTCACTATGCTTGGTTTCCTATTCGAACTGATACCTCGTACCGTATACCATTTACCCACAAAGTACTTCTCATCAATAGCTACACGCATGTGGTAAGGTAGGTCATATTCTCTGTATCAAAAAATTCAAATGGTAAAAAGCAATAGCAGAAATATGGAGTACGAAAAATATGGAATACAAGAGCAATGCATACCTGATGTCTAAAATGTCCGAAAAAACATCGCCGTTTTGGATGTCGTACTTAGAACCACCCATATTTCTGCAACAGAACGCATCTCACAATAAAGATTTATTTGGAAGTTAGTCTGTCACTAACCGTGCTAAGTAGGAGCAATATTGCGATTCTTTCTTGACTCTTTCCTTATTTTTGCGAATATGAGGCATGAGATCTCTCTTAACCTTTGCGAGTTCACTCGTGCTAGGGAAAGAGAGCTTCAAATATGTCTTTTTCAATCCAGACAAGTGATTTTTCTAAAATTTGAAGGTAAATGACGTTGGAATCATTGGGATACAGAAAAAAGAAATAGTAAGATTCTTACTAAATCCAAATCCTCCTTGTCCATAATGTCAACAACGAGAAAACCTCCATATTTCTTGGTTAGAAATGAAGCGACTTGATGCTCAGCACCGTCGCTTGTGCTTATGTAAAAATAAGGACGAAATGGGTAGGAGATCTGAAGAAAATACAATACGACGTCTGATGTATACAATAACGTCCAATAAGAATAGATAAGGTTCCAGTTAACTGTCCGCAAAGTAAATGAAAACAAAAATTTAACGTTATTTGAGCAATGGTAACCTTGAATCGTTCGCCATTTCCTTGAATAAAATAGAAGTCAACGGCAGATATTATTGCCTTCGTCTGCTCCTCAATTAGCTCTGCCTAGAACAACATTTCTGTGATAATAAAGGTCTGAATTAGATCAGAACAAACAAGAAAACCTACCGGTTGAAAGTTGATCAACCATGCATCCCTTTCCGCAGTTCCTGTGTAACGATCAAATCCAAACTTTGAATCAATTAAATCATTAAATTTGACTTTTTGAGCACGCTCATCGTAGTTACCGTCACTGAAAAGAAAACAATCAGATGCTACGTAAAAAAGAAAAAAGGAAAGGCTCACGCCTCAACTGGCTGCAGTTGATTCAGTCCATCTTCGACCTCGATCTCATCCGCCATTTAAGCCTCTAAAATTTGAAAGGTTAAATGCTTGCTGCTTTATAAGGATTAAACACGAATAATTAAAATAAATTAAGGAATTGCGCGAAAACACCCGTCACCTTTCAAAATGTAAATTTTCCCGCATTGCTTCAACAATGGCGCGCTGCGGGACCACAGCTGATCCACGCCGACACGTCCTTTACTTCAGGCAGTGCGTGGAAGAGGTACGGGATGCTTTTGATGGTTTTTTTTTATTTGACCGGAGTTCTTCCTGGTCATGGTATGGCAAATAGCGTGTTACTGGCTGATTCTGGAAAGGGGGTGTCATTGCTTTCTGTACCATGACCTCTTTTCCTATTTTTGACTACGTGGTGATTCCTGGTGTTTTTGATTGGGGCAAAACCTCAATGCAAAGGTAATATTTGACCAATACATAGTAAGCAGAGGCATCATGGTTCGTCGAAGCTGTTAGATACACTAGAGAAATAGTTACATATCTCTATTCTCTGTGGTTGTTTCTACGAAAGATTAGTAGAATCCGGATATGGTAAATGTGAAAATGGGATTGCTGGTCACCTTCTTCTTACAGTTTACTCGTAGAATAGAGACGTACCAATGGGAGACAGTGCTGGCCGCAAATGCAGCGGGAGGGGGGGAGGGGGGTATTTTCAAAGAGGGGACGCAGACCGAAGGAATTCCGAAAAGATAAATAGTGAATTCAAAGGCTCGCAGTGCAAGCAAATATTTATATCGAGGCAATTTATACTTACTAGATGCGTACATTCGCGTGCGTTTATGTGATGAAGCATAAGCCCAATCGCAGCCCTAACGCAGCGCTGACGGAGCTCAGACGTTCGCGGTTGTGACTTTGAGGTGGATGCAAAGTAATTTCGTATAAGCTATGCATGCCGCGTTGACCGTTCGTCATGGGAAATCCTTCGCAAGCAAATGCGAGCGTCGGACGCGCTGCTCACCCACGCATCTAGTATAGATTGCCCTTCTACTATTTAAAAAGTGAATGTTAACTATGAAGATCAACCCTAAAATTATTTCAAAATGAATGGCAACTTCCTGATTATGAATGAATCTGATAAAACCGGGTATAAATGAAACCATTTCAAGAATGACGCTCAAATCCTGAATGCATATTCTTCTTCTATCCATAGCTATCTTACCAGCTGTGCGACCATTCGGTGTACCCGAGAGATGGGATGGACAATATCCGGTACCGTCTCTATTGCATCTTTGAGCATGGTGAACTCAAGGGGCTTTGTTCAGATAGTGGTGCCAGTGCTGGAACGGAAGGGGCACGCCTATATGCTCGCTGTGGATCGGTATGGTAACGGGGAAATCGCCTACAAGGCTGTGGCCGTCCTGTAAGTGCAGTCATTTTACCCCCTAGTGGCAGCTAAACACACTCTTTCAGAGTTAATCCTAATGAAATCCTGTTTGGAGAATTCCCTGTCGCTAACAATCCTAGCGAGCAGACGGATTGTGCGTTCTTCGAAGGAAATCGCGGTTCAGTACGCAGTTGTCGGCAGTTCTTTCTAGTCTCGGCTGACTTCTGGAAGTACATTAATTCCTTAACATAACTGTTAGGACGCTTAAAGGAAATATGAGGTGGATAGCCATTTCCAGAATAGAACGTACACCTTGGCGGTATGGATTCGAGAAGTGCCAGATGATACAGTTCAGAGATTCAGTAGCAGTGCTTATAAAATAGTCAGTTCCTATCACATTCTTGAACTCTCAAGAACCACTAGTGGTAGAGGTTTAGTATGGTGAGATAGAGTTAAGTTGGGAAGGGTTTATTTATTCCACAAAGCCAAGCACGGGCGTGATTTTGAGTTCTTCAGATAGGGTGTGTAGATAAATGGATGGAGTTCGCATACGTGCACTACATACACTACATTCATGGAAAATGATGGCTGCTACTCCAATATGCGGAATAGGAGAGCCTCCAAGTGTGAAGAGAACATAGACAACGAGACGGGCACTCCTGTCCATCCATTTCCAAGGATCTGGTGCTCAGTGGATGAGGAAAGTTCTAAACATTCTCTTGGCTGGCAATCGCTGAGATAGCCACAATGGGAAACGATCCAAGCGGTGCAACGTGATAATCAATACGCATCCTTTCCACTGTCGCTGTCATTTCCATCGCGGGTTTATTTTGATTTACTTCGACTCTTAATTTACTCCAAGCCCTGTTGAATTTGTGATTAAAAAAAAGTACTTTATCCTATCATGCATTTGTACCAGTGTGAATTCCAAGGAATTCTTATAGGGGATCGAATTATATATTTGCTAAGTTACCAATACTGTTTCATCCAGCGAGAGTTTATCAAGAATTTCTATAAATTTAACCTCAAATCAAATCAGTTCTCTTATCTGCTCCACTGCCCGTTTCTTCAGAATTTTTCAACACATATTTCAGTGTTTTTTCGAGGGTGGTAAAGCTGCCACTGGTTGTAGAAATCCATCGAACATTGTCCTTGGAACTCTTCAGAGGTTCCTTTGTTTTCATCCGACTCATCATTCATCCTATGACCCTCGCAAAACACTCCAAAACCACCTCGGCCGATTCCCAGGAAGTTCATGGTTGACCCCCCAGCTGCCCGTAGGGGCTTTTCAGTGAGCCCACAGTTGGCTCGTCTGATCTTTGTCGTTGGACAACTGTGGACTCATCGTGGAAGGTAGTCTGTAGTATAGAGGAAAGGACGGGTTTCCGGACCATGGATCGATAACTATAAGATGTATGATGTCATAATTTATTCGGTGGGATTAGAGAACGTTGCCTCTTGCAGTACGAGGCGATATCATACTAGGAATCATGTGAAAATAGTGTGAGAATTGATATTATGAGAGATAGATTGTACGGGGGCAATTCTTGTCCTGGGAATGCTGTAACTTTGATCATCAATCAATAAACATAATTCCTTCGAAGTTGGAGCTCGTTGTGATGGAGTCTGAAGTAAACAGAAAGGCTACTGTTTTAGCGATATACTGGATCAGTGGAGTCCAAAATACATTGGAACATACTCCCGAATCACGGATTCTTTGTACTACATTGATAAAGACAACGAACGAGTGAGTGAACCGCCAACGCTGCGAGCATCCAGCTGCCATCAATAGGTATTCAGATCTGGATTGGCCATTTTCTCCAGAAAGTAAACGTTGGTGAGTACTCGTCGACGAAATTCGAAGTGCTTTGCGTTTCGAAGTACAAATACGACAAGATGTATGTTTGTTTTCTTTCTAGGAGAAGAAATTTTCATTCATTTCACTGACTATTGTACGGGATACGCTTCCTTACACGCTGCAGCCAAGAGCACGCCGATCACTCCCGTTTCCTCCTGCATTATCCATATAGCAAATCCTGAGCCCATTGAGGCGTAATCAACCAATCACAAGTCTAGTGGTCACAGACGCAGAAGAGTCACGCCCTCACTTCAGTGTCTGCATAATCACCATTTCCCACGTTGACTGCGGCGCAAGGAAGCCGAAACAGATCACATTCAGTATTCATCGGACTTACTCCTATTCGAATATCGCATGCAAATGAAGATAGTATTCATTTTAGGCCATGAAGTGTGTTTGCCCATGGCTGCGTCGACACCATCTGCTCTAGTTATTTTCAATTGCAACTTCGGTCTATGATGGAATTTCGTTTTCTCCATGATATATCTCCATTAATTCATTAAAATCTGTACATAGCTGATTGATAAATAATTGTAGGCTTCTAAGGAAGTGTTTAAGGATGCTATAAAGCTCTGAGACTCGCACGAATTTTTTTGGGAAAATTATCTAAAAACTAATATTTTAGCCCAAATTCCAGCAGGCACCAGCCTTTAAAGGAGAAGTATGAGACGGCAAAGGACTACAGGTGGTACGACGTGGACTTCCAAGAAATGTCGCAAAATCCAACTTTTTTTGAATATTTGAGGAGTATTGGCATGATTTTTCGAAAATTCATTGAATATATCGAATTTTAAACGTTTACTTGAACAGAGGATCTCCTCATCTCGAGCATTCATCCAAAATGAAACTTCGCAGTCGCCCTCTTGCAAACATCGCCTTTTACCGCTTTCTGCGTGCGACTCCTTTTCTTAGATAATTGTCCCGCACTTCCGAAACTGTCACTGCAAGCTACTTATTTTGTGGAAAAAAAAACAATTTGATAAGATTACTATTACTGATTACTTTGAGTGGTGATTGAACTTATATTGAAGGCATGGGTGATCGGTTGTATGCAGTCACTTCTGCGATTTTTTTTGTGGAAACGGGTGAATGCAATACGTAAGAATTGTGAATAATGGCTCAAATACGCATATCCTGCATCTCACCTGGCACATACCCCAAATACAAATTGGCGATACGTCCTCGAAAAGTTGGGATAACATTGATCCTATTCTACAAGTATACTCCGAAGTTCCATACCACGTCGAGATCGACGTTATCCCTTGGTACCCAGCCAAAAATTCGGGACACGCCCCCAGAGATTCACTGCAACACGTCTACACCTCCCTCCCAGAAATACCCGATCTCTCAACAGAAAATCAGTTTATTAGTTCGTCATTTCCGAATTTCCATGAGTTTTTGCCGTAGTTCTACATTCGATAGTTTATTAGGGCTTCTGACAGATTTTTTTCGTTGTGTCCGTTTCTCATATTTTTGTTGTAATATGTCATTCAGCGTGGAATTCTCACTCACAAATTAATAAATCCTGGGCTGGTCTTCGCTAAACAAGAGAAACTGCGTGGTTGACCTCAAGTGTTCTGCATTAGGTCCACAAATAGCCCACAGTTGTTCGTCGATTAGCCTGTGGTTGGTGTACCCGATTTTTTAATCATGGTATGAAGGCGGCCCTATGACAGAACGAATATTCAGAGCACATTTGAGATGAAATAATCGACTATTCGAACAAATGGACTTTCTTCCTTCTCCAATAACCGTACTATCACGATAGTAAAATCTCGGGAATCGATCCATACCACCACACTCAAGATATGTCATATTTATAATCTCAAGGGTAAGAATAATACAAAGTATTTTTACACGTATGATGTAACAAACATACATATCAACATGATCGTACACAGCACAGGAGTCATTATCACGACGCTAAGTAATGTTGGTCTTAAAACAAGCAGAATAAATACAATAGCAACCAGCAAACGCTTGAAAACCACTAGAAATCTGAAAACTCGACGAGAAACATAAAAGGATGTTAGATCGAGGTTAAGCTGAAATTGGCTGTGACTGGCACCGAAGAACTGAAAGGTTGAGAGTTAGGCGTTTGCAATGCAATGCTCCTTAGGAAAAGCTCGGAGGACTAGCGTTGATGCTGCAACTCAAAACTCAAACGAATACATGTAATACTAGTAATATTAGGTGAAAAACGTATGCAACGTGTATGTAAATCCCGTTTCAGCGAAGCGTAAGGCGGAGATAAGGAATTGCGAGACGAAAAGTGATCGATAAATCGATTGATGTGGACGAAACGATGAGAAAAATATGGAAAGGCTATGAGTAGAAGTTTCCAGTTCGACGAGCATTCAGCTCATTCTCCTTCTCTCGACGTTGCGGACTATTCAAGCCGTTCATGTATTGCGGTGCCTCATAGCCTTCGTCCATATCAGCTGAAATGCGTCACGACAATATCGGTTGGACAGCAGGATAACAACAATGCACCAATTGGGAAACAATGGAGCGGCTCAGCGTGCGCTGCTTCGAATCCAAAGGAGCTGTTTTTTTCCTTTCTAGTCTAACAAATCGCATAACGACACATGTGAAGTGAAGTGAGATGAGAGGAATTCAGTCAACAGAGTCAGTCGCGACACGACGTTCGAATGACACGACATCACGGTCATCCAGTCGATTAACCACTCTATGCATTCTCATACACGAGCTCGCAGCATGCATCCACCATTGGCGGCGGCAGGGGATTGGCACGACTTCTAGGATCAGCTGTTGCTCGGATAAGCTCCGCCCCGTGTAAAATCGAGCGAGTTAGATGGGAACCTACCAGACGCAAAAAATGGGATTTTCGCTAAGGCCAATCACTTTCAGATACGAGGAAAAATAGCAAGTAAAACGAGCGCTATCGAGCTTTTACAAGTATTTTTATGGGCGGAGCTTACCCAAATCAACAGCTTCCCCAAGAAATTCATGCCTCTCCCTGAACAAGTACACCACCACCACAATAACCAATTTGATGTATGCAACAAAATCTCAGCTTATGATAATATTTGGATCATCTAGAACTGAAAACAAACAACCGACGGCTAGTAGCCGAACAGAATGCGGGTAATAGCCATGCACTTACTAGGTTAACACCCACATGCTGTTCGATTCTCACCGAGTATGGCTTGTTTATCTAAACAAAGGCAACAAAAAATACATAAGAACTAAATAAATCACAACAACAACAACCTATCTCTCTTGTTCGGCGAGTAGCGGCAACATTGTGTGAGATTACCAGTCATTTAGAGAAATAGGCAACTAAGGCAGTCGACGTAGGTTTTCGAGTACGTCGTTGACACTGCTGTGGAAGCCAAGAAAACACAACAAAAACCGACTACACAAGTGCCGACTACTTTTTTAAGAAAGCACTTGAGTTAGCTGACACAATCGAAAAGCTCTTTTCTATGAACTAAAATACTTTGCTTGTAAGACTAATTTAGTTAGTGAATTTTCAACTAGAGGCATCGTGCGACAGTATCACATCAAAGGCACATAAACCTACAGGTAAAACTGAGGGAAACGAAGGAATTATGTATAACATGATCAGCAGCAACGAAAGGCGAGTGTCAGTGATTCTCAGCCCGGAGGCTATGCATACAATCACACTCAAATAGCTCACACTTTAGTGGTTCATAATTATCCAGCACTTTCAGCTCTACGAAAAGATTGATGAAATTTCAAAACCGAGCTTGTCAAAAAATTCACCCGGCGAGTCTCCATGAACAACCGAACTTTTCTATTTTCTAACTATAGCGCGTTCAACGATGAAGGCAGCTTCTGAGGCGTGAATCTTCAAGTCTTCTTCCACAGCTCCTAGAGAGTTCATACTTTTTGAATTGGTGGAGCTCAGTGTGGCATGTTCAGAAAATCTTATAAATACGTATTCATGTTAAGCAAATGTCAGCGTTTTAGGGAAGATGTATAGTACAAATGTGGACGTTTCCATGAACAAAATAAGTAGAAAAAAGCTCGATAATTATGTACCACCCTAGCAAATTTACTGGCTCAGCTAGTTGACTTTGTGTGATTCTCAAAAACAAAATAGGAAATTTTTCGAGTGACATTACAATATCAAAAGCAGTGCGATTTGAAGTGAGCATTCTAAATTGTGTGTTTCTACATTGTGATCGTGCTTTGTATAGTAGAGAAAAGTCCACGCGTATTGTTTATGGAATTCATTGATGGAAAAAGATTCATGGATACCAGCTTTTTACGCAACACTCTCATGCTTTTCAACAAAAAGGGCATCTGGCAAATAATGATGAGTTCTGGCACATAAACTGTGAAAGTTCAACTTTAGAGCCACTACAACTTATAGGGGTATGAAAAAGTTTCCGGCCTGAACTACTTCCAAAAGCTCTACAGCGACGAAATTTTGTTGTAATAAAATATAGGTCCCTCGAACACGATACACTTTTCTTAGCTCAATTCCAATTTTCTGAACCGCTCAAAGAACTCTTTTTATCACATGAGGCAGAGTATCTTCCAAAAGCCAACTTCAGCTCGTTTTCGTCCCTGAATCTCATGGCTCGAAGATGCTGCTTCAAAATTAAAGACAGAAAATAGTTGTTGGGTGCCAGGGCCGGACTATAGGATGTGTGATCCAATGATTCGAATCCACGTTCTTCTGTGGCAGCAACCGGAGCTCGTGATCTCTGAACGGGTGCGCCGTCCACAAGCACGAAAATTTCACCCTGGTTAGGCTAGGAAAAACTGCCATGATTTTTGAACGAGTCATCTTGAGAACATCAAACTTGGCATGGTGGCTTTGAAGACTTCAGGCTACACGAGCGCTTTTAAAGTTTTGAGAAAAAAGGGATGGAACAGGTCGAGGCCGGGAACTTTTTGATACACCTATAAGATGAGAATGAAAATGCTGACTTCTCGATGCTGAAAATGATCTCGCTACTCCTACCCGAACGTACTGACAGCATGGAGAATGAAAACACTAACAGCGCTTCTCAAAACTGCAATGGAGCTAAAATGTATCACGAAATTTCGCTGAATTCGATGTAGAAATCAGCCCGTATTTCGCGTGTTAAATCAACAGCCTTGTTCACTGGTAAACAAGCATGAAGATCGTTACAATTTCTTTAGCTATATTTGAGAATCACGATGCATTCATGCAGTCAAACGACAAGCGTTTTCCTCCACCAGAACATATTCCATTTCATAGACAAACACTACAGATCATGCTGTGTACAGTGAAGAGTTAATAATTTGTTAATATGCATCATGCTATTAATCGACATTGAATCAAGAAGCATTTGGCAATCTTTCTGGTCCACAACTTTCGAATTATTGTAGATCCTTTAAGGAATAAGAGGAAAAAAAAACACGAGAAAATGGACTAAAAAAATAGTTTTTTAATCGATGAAGTGTAGATTGAACCGCTCAAAAACACAACAAAAAAAATTCTAAAGGTTTTCTTCTGAAGAAGTACGGATAATTCGGCGGATAAGGGGATGCAAGACATGTGGACTAGCTTATTCGCTTAATCCAGGTTTATACACTTCCATTTCCCGGGCAATATGAGAAATTTTTTTCAGGAGCTCTGGCTAACTTCTCTTTTCTTCCCGAGACTGTTTTATGGATTCCTTCTTCGATAGCAATTTATAATTTTACAGCTGGTAAATGGTGGATAAGCTGCGATAACTCGAAGCAAATCTACTGCAACTGAGCTTTCCGGATTAGATGAACTCAAAACAACCATGCACCTCTAGCACTCCACCAGGTCCTGTCGCGACAATTCTGTTCACCATCAGTTACGAACACCATGCGTTCTATGTACAGATAAAGGTACCAAACAAAGGACATACAGTGTGCATGTGAGTGTTCATGCTGGCATGCGGGGGTGAGTGGAAGCGGGGGTTTGCGAAGTGTCAGTTCACGGGGCAGCGTGGCTTTCAACTGGATGACTCGTTCGGCATACTTGCGCCCTCTCTCGACTCTGCCAGAAGAGGTACTGTGCACTGGCCTCGCGATGACGACGTCGGTCCAGCCATCTCATCCAGCGAGGCGTACTCATCTGCAATGCGGCAGTGATCAGTACGCAATTGCGGACATCACTTCAAAAAGCGACAAAGTTTCACGAAATTTACTCTGCATTCGGTCGGCCGGCGACCTTCCACGAAGCTTCTTCTGCTCAAGAGCTTCCTCCTCAGGAGTGAGGAATTCCGCACCGCGGTCTGGATCCAACACAGACTGCCTCGAGTACAACGGGTTGTTGAACTCGGTACCCTCGTCATGGTTTTCAGCGTGGAATCTGGACAATAATCACGGTTATATTCCTTCGCAAAAGCATGAAAAAGGAAGAAAATTTCCTACACAACAGTTGGTACTTCCGGCTCCTTTTCTCGGAAATATTTACGACGATAGTAAAGCATCATGGAGACGAGTAGTACAGATAAAATTCCAAAAACGATGACAGCCAGAATGATGATTCCGGTGCGAGAGTGACCTTCACTTCCTTGTTGTCGTTGGAACTCCAGCACTAGAACAGAAAGTAGGATTCCCTCAGCTTTCGGTGTTGAGCAGAAAAGAAAAAAAAATAAAGAAAATAATTTTAGAACAGGAAAAGCATGGAACTGCCTAAGGTATTATCCAATCCCACGCCTTTTATCTGCATTCCTCAAATAACCTATCTCGGAATCCGGGTTTATTAACCAGCATAATGACCTAACCTGACCCAAGGCCAAAAACAAGATGAAAAGTTCAGTCCGGTAAGCAAGGTGCATTACCGTAGTTTTTGACGTAAAATTGGATGTGTGTCGTGTGTATCCACCCCAGAAGCATGGGACTTCACGAGACGAAGTACAAAAAAAATGAGAATTTTCATCTTGTGAGCCAAAAAGATGACAAAGCTTGTGAGATCAAAGCGATAGAGGGGGGGATACTGCACCATGATCGAAAACAAGGTGTTACTCGGGTTCCACCACCTCCAATGACCTCACCGCATTCTGATGTTGAATCGTTGACCTTTCAACAGAAGTTACAATGTTTTTCGAATTCGAAAGTGAAAGCAGAACAAGTTGACGGAGCAGGGAATGAAGGCGGTTTTTTAGTGGACCAGTTCTGAGACCTTGTTAATGTCTCCTCTTCGCTTGCGGTGAAATACATCTAACGAAAGCGCTTTAGAAAACTCACATGCTTGTCCACAACTTAGCTGGTCAGCATGACAGCATCCTATGGCAGCGTCGCATTCGTAACCCACACCACAGTCGCCGCATTCCCGAGAGCATCTCAAGCCGAAAGTGCCTTCTGGACACACTGAAGAGGAACAAGTAAGTGAAGCACCACAAGAACGTAGTATCTGAGGAAAATTGACTCACAAGCGTGGCAGAACTCTCCAGTAAATCCAGCATGGCACTGACATGCGCCAGTGACACGATGACAACTCGCCGACGATGTGCCGCGGCATTTACACTTATTTATGCAGTCTGGCCCATAGTAACCGTCTTCGCACGGTTTGTTGCACCGGTCGCCTTGCCAGCCGGCAGGACAGGCGCATTCACCGGTGTGAGGATCGCACTGCTTGAACTCCGAGGCACAATTGCACTGTCGGGAGCAACCCAGACCCCAGAACCCAGCCACGCACACTAAATCTAGTGTGTTGATTCTTGTTTTAACGTAAACGATGATAAATTTGCAAGTATAAACGTACACCTGTTGCAGAGCCGTCCTTCATAACCGGCTGGACAGGAGCAGGTGCCATCCACGTGGTTGCACTGAGCGCCATTGGCACATGCTGGGCATTTGTTAGCACAGTCCAGTCCCCAGGTACCTTCAGGACATTCTGGAAAATAGAGATGTAAAGGAAGTATTTCAGGAAAAACCTAGATAAGTTAAACTGGTAAATCAATGGTCATCACGACAAGGATTGCTCCTCATTGAGAATTAAAAAGAAAAAGCTCAGCGGTTTGTTTGAAGGCGACTATCAGTTAATCGTTAGATTCCGCCACTATCACAGATGTCACGTAGGGCTCTGGATATAGTAGGTTCTCAAACAGATTTGTGCTAGTGACGGAGACAGGGGAGCGGCATCGGTTAGAAATTTCGCATTGGCATACTTTTAATACCCTAACCTTATTAACATGTTTTATACACTAAGCCATTCGGATTTGGATTCGATATTGATTTTTCATCACATTCGAAGTTCCGATATTGACAAAGACCCGGGTTTCCTCGTACCCCCCCCCCCCACCTCCGCCCGCCCATCTCGTTTGCATCCAGCGTTGGTTCATCCCCCGCTCTTTTGTTTCTACTCCACTTTTTTCTATTTGACAAAGGGTACATAATTAGTAGAAGGCGCATTTATTGTTCTGTAGAAGGATACCTCTCATTTCCGAAAAACTCCATGTAATAAATAAATAGATAATAATGTCTCCCATGTAATAAATAAATAAATAAATAAATAAACTCGATTTTTCTAAATTCCATATTTGAAAGTGGAAACTCAGCGTGGTAGAGAAGCTCGTCTACGGACACTTATTTACCTCTACGGTGAAGTGGACATGTGGATAAAATAAACTGGATAATGAAGCGACACATACTTTGCTCGCAATTTTCTCCTGTGTATCCGTAGTCGCAGATGCATTTGCCGGTTACAGGATCGCATCTAAAAGTGTTTCGTTATATGTGGGGTAGTGATGAAACACAACAAGAAATAAACACTACTTTGGAACATATCATCACTTTTGAACGTGAAATAAACACTACTTTGGAACATATCATCACTTTTGAACGTGATGTTCCAAAAATAGAAGTAATGTAATAGAAGAAAAAACTCACTTGTGTCCATCTGCGCAAGAACACTTTTCTGCACAATCTTGTCCCCATTTGCCGTCCTCACAGCTGTGTTGGCAGTTCGCTCCAGATCTGAAATCAAGGATAAAGTTCGAAAGCTTCCTAAAAACAAACCAGGATCATCCGGTCGATCCCGAACGACTCCGGAAGCCCACCTTCCAACTGGGCACTTCACACATGCGCCAGTCTTTGCATCACATTGGGCATGGGAGCCATCTGTGGTGCAGTTTCCACAAGCTTCTCGGCAGCCAAAGCCAAAATGGCCTGGTTCGCACTCTGAAAACGAGAAGACGGTTTGAAAATCGGCAAAATTACATAATTGCAGGCAAAAATTTAGAAGAGGAATAAGGATACACAGCAATTAAGTGTAAGGGTGCACTAACCTTGATCGCATCGGTCACCCTGTTGCCCCGGTCCACAGACACATTTCCCCGTCTTCTGCTGACAACTACCACCATTACAATCGCATTCCATTTGACAATCATCGCCATATCGTCCATTATCGCACTGTGATGAGCAGTCAGGTCCTGGCAATAAGCGCATTTACGAACTGATCCAGTGGATTCATAGATAAGACTTCACGTACCTTTAAATCCTCGTGGACATTTACATTCGCCTGTAAACCTGTCGCATTCCCCTCCATTCTTGCAACGACATGCTATAGCGCAATGTGGCCCATAGGTGCCAGCAGTGCATGGAGTATCACATTTTGGGCCTGTCCATCCTGCAAAGGAGAGATGTATTAATAGATGACAATGAATGCATTCGGAAGAGCAAGTGACAACAACTGAACAAGCGCCTATGCTCCAGTTTTTGCTCTGGAGCGAAGCAGGAATACATGGCCGAAAAATATGACTGAGCAGAAAAACATGAACAGCAAGCTCGAATGGATGAAAATAGTTGAGAAGTAGCGAATTACCAGCAGCACAATGACAATCGCCAGTGACAGGATCACAACCAGCACCGTTACGGCACTGACAAGCCGCGCATGACTCGCCAAAGTGGCCGGCAGGACAGGAAATTGAACAGGTTGGTCCGTGGAAACCTAGAAGCGTGGTAAAGAATTCGTGTACCTAGAAAATTAGACGATTTTAGCCGATCGGCCCTCGTTCTGGGTCCGGACGCGTAACTGGGATTACCCGTGCCGTGGTAACGTACCCAAATTTACTCTTTACCCAACGTGACGTTGTAGCCAGCTGCTACCTATGGGTTTGAAACTACCCATGCTTCCAATGATGCTTCCTGGCCCCGGTGGAAAGAGGCTCAGGAAGAGAAGGCAAATTTACGAGCTATGATGTGCCCAGAGACAACTGGGAATAACTTATCTCGAACTCAATTCTCGAGCAATGACATTGGCTTCTGAAAAAAAGTGTCCTTATTTCCTGAAGACGTAGAAGAGTCTGGGAGGCTGAAACATTGAGTTGCTCCCCCTCCCCGCCCCCTCTCCTCCCATGTCCCTGAATCGTCCCACTATAAGATTTAAAAAGACGTTAAATTCAAAGGCCGCACATATCACTGGGGTCACCCAGAGTTAACGGCCCACAAATTTACTCATCGTTGACTCGGACGTCAACATTGAAAGAGATACAAATTATTAATTGATGGAGGACGAAACATCACTGCCAATAGATAACTTGGAAGAAATTAGAGCTCCTAAACCAACATGTTGACCCTAGATAATCTCAATGATGCATCCAGGGCAAGTCAAGCACCTGGCCCTATCCAGAAACAAGTTGGTCACAACCGACCAGTTTACCCTTCACCCTTTATTCGTTTCCATCGCCCGGATGCACCTTTGGAAGGATGGGTATCTATGGGTATGATCACCCACGGGTAGCAGCTGAGCATATGCAATGTCATGAGTGGGTAAGCATGTTGATGGGTGCCAGGTAACAGGCAAAATTTAGTACGTTGACACGTTAACCACGGGTAAACCCAATAAAGCATGCTTGCCAAAAAATATCCCTTGTGTAGTGGAATCCCATCTAGGCCATCCAGCAAGCAGCAGTAAGCTTTCACAAGTAATATACTGCTGTGAAAAACTCACCGTTGCGACACTTGCAGGATCCATTCCGCTTGTCGCACACACCATTCTCCCCACACTGACACTTGAAAGCGCAATCCAAACCAAAGTAGCCATCCAGGCAGTCGTCAGCACATCTAAATCAACTGCGGTACATTAAAAATTTTAGGCAACATAAATTCTACAAAGAAAATAAACACACTGTGCTCCGGTTCTTCCTGGTAAGCACACGCATCTACCGCTAGTCAAGTCGCACTCTGATGTGACATTGTAGTTGCACTCGCAGGTATTGGCACAATCTTTACCTTAAAAAAAGAGTGAGGAATCGTAAGACATCACTGTCATACAAGCAGATCCTACCCCAAAACAGCTTGGAGCAGATTCTCTCGCATGAATCTCCCGCATAGCCAGGTTTGCATCTACAGTAACCAGTGTCTGGAGCGCACCTGCAACCACAACGTCTTTTTTAAATGACTCTGACCCTGCTTTTGTCATTTATTTCCTAAGATGCCGTAAGATACTTACGATTCGGTATTTTCCATGATGCAAGTGCATTGTTTAGAGCAGTCCAGACCGTACATATCTTCGTCACAGACTGAAGTACACATGATTCAATAAAATTTACTCAATTCTACACCCTCTCTGCTGATATTCACCTCGCTGCTTGCAATCCGGGCCCTTGTAACCTCGTTCACACTTGCAAGCACCAGTAATAGGGTCGCAAGCCGCATTCGAATCAGCCCAAGAGATTCCATTGCACAGGTCGCACTTCTTTGAGCACTGAAATCCTCACGGATTCAAAAGATTTCTCGATGACCTACTGTTGCTGTCCAAAATTCAAGAAACTTAGAGGAAAGGAAAGCATAAACAGCATAGATGCCTTCAGTAAGGCGCGACTTTGAATATTAGCTTTCGAACCCATCCGCACTATGTATGTTCAACATGTTGCAGACGACGTGACGCATATGGTGCATCACTCCCTCTCGCCCACGTGAGGCCACGGGATGCGCATGGTGCATCATGCAAAATGTGCTCTCCATGTTCATGAAAAGTTCGTTCCCCTGTGGTCAGGTGGTGCAAATGGAAAAATGCTCTCTGGCTACACGGCTCGCCATGCAAAAATGTGCGCTCGCAATGTGTTAAATTCAAATCAATTCGTATTATGATTATCCAAACAAGTTGTTTCCAACAATTTAACTTTGAGATTAAGATAGATAGTATGGCTCGTATTTTTGGCCGAAACCCCACATTTTTGCCCGCGCCATCCATTTCCTCTTCCTCATCTCCAATCTGCCACAGTTGCTGTGCCCGGATGCATTGTTGAGATCACCCATGATTAACGTATTAACGTTCCCAGACTTGATAAACATTATACAAAGGTAGGTCATCCTCGCCGTAGTGACAAGTTCCCGGGAGGACCTATTTCTTAAACCTATTTACCGGTATGGTAAGGGAACGAAACGGGCAAATAGGCAACATTCCTATATGAATTTTACCTTTTTTCTTTATCATATACCTTTCTATAACATTAGTGATTTTATTGATAGAATTTACCGTTCGCCTGGCTTTCTCTTACATGTTACCATAAATGACATTGTCTACACCCAGCCCAGCCGTTACGCAGCCATCCGTTAGATATGAGACCACCCATCTTTCCAATAATGCATTTAGGCCCTAGTGAGGACATCTACTTGATTTCACTTAAAACTGAAGAATCTACCCTAACCTATAAGCTACATATTTTGTCATTTACCAGGCTTGACTAGTGACCAGTTGGAATTTTACGCAGCCGCGCAATAATTCTATCAATGCTCTACAGTTTTGCCCCAGGCAATATCTATCCCGATGTAAGACACTAATGTTTGCAGTTTTCCTCCGGAAACACCATTGTCAAAGCCTGAAAGAAGGGATTCATGACAAATGCGTGGGAGCGTCAATAATGCGCGAGGTATGCTAATACAAAAACGATGAATTAAGGACCGGAACAGACTCCAGACGCAAAGCAAACGCAAGGGAGACGCCCTTGCTTGCCCCAGACAAACTTTCAGAATTTCAACGGAGCTTGTTCGGAACTTCCGAGGAAATTGAAGAGTGACGTCATTTTTCCGTGGAAGTTCCGAAAATCGGGTTTCAATAGTAAATCAGGCTCCGCGGAAGTTGCGGAAATCGGCAACCTCCGCGGAATCCGAAAGTTTGTCTGGGACGGCATCTATATTTAACATGAGCAAAACATTCCTCAGAATGTCTTTGTTTTGTCTGCACCTGTTTTATTAGAAAATTCTTAGCATTCCCATCAGAAATGACCTTATATATAAGCATGTTGATCCATCAAATATTGCGTTCGCCCCAATTAAGCTTCTTAAAATTTCGCTTCTCCACATCTCTAAGTTTTTACAAGCGGGCCTCTATTAATGCCAAACCAACCATCGGTCCATAAAATCCCTTGGGACATCCGCGTTCACACTTCTCGCCCATCCATCCGACGCACAGGCACATTCCACTGACCGGATCGCATTTGTTATTGTTTAGACAATCGCAGACGTGTGTGCAGTTCTGCCCAAAGTGACCATCTGGGCACGCATCCTCGCAGGTTGGTCCCTGAACGAGCTCTTTCACATTTGTTGGTAAAATTAGAAAGAGGCATACACTTGGCCGGCAATTAGTTGGTAAAAACGTGGTAAAAACGGAGACGGCACTCACAGTGAAACCAGCTGCACAAAGACAGCGTCCATTCACCGCGTCGCAAGTGGCTCCGTTCTTGCAGTTGCACTCGAACTTGCAATTGGCGCCGAATGTGCCTTCGTCGCACTTTCGAAGACAGAACTCGCCGGCGAAACCGTCAAGGCACTTACATTTGCCGTCTTTGTCACATCTTAAAAAATAAACTTGAACTTCTCAAAAAAAAACCAGGAATTCAATTCCAAACCTCTTAATAAAAAATTTGGAAGGAATCATTTCAAAACAAGAATAAACAAAATACATTTAAAGTAGATACATGCAAAAATAAAATGGATTGTGTGAAAGCTCCACGCTCTCATATAACGAAATCTACTGTAATTCATCCACTTCCGATATAAGGATAATTCATACTAGGTGCGTGCGTCAGTCGCGCATCAGTCGCACGCATCCATTTGCAAGGGATTTTCCATGAAGACCGGTCAACACGGCATGTACATCCTCAATGAAAAGAACGCGCGGCCGCCGTGACGCCGTGAACGCGTGCGTCTGAGCTGCAACTACTATGCGACTGAACCCTATTATTCATCATATGTATAGACGCACGCATCCAGTATGAATTGCCCTATAACCTACACTGCCGAATAAAACCGCTCTGATGAATATACTCAGACAAAGTATCGCACACATGCGTAGGACTACTGCAGGACACCCGGAGGACTTGGTCAGGAGACCCGGTCTGTTACAGACCGCAAGTCCCGATACAGTCCTCCGCAAGTCCCGATTCCCTTCTCCGCATGCCCCGAATGGGGGTTTTTGAACAAAACTTATCACCCCCCACTACCGAGCGAGGATTCCGAACTGACCTACCGATCATTTACCATTGCTCTTCGATTGCTTCACAGTCCGCCGCTTTACCTCTGCTCTATCCGTGCCCACAGCCGAGGGACTACTCGAGGCACCCACTAATGTTTTTATCACACTGCATTGCCAAGAGAAGGGAATGTTACAGATCTCTATCTACCCAATCACTACCAAACGTTGAATACATAACTCCCAAGAGCCTGTGGAGATTTTGGCACCCTTTCCGCCAAGAACTGTGGACTGCTTTACCCTTCACACCGATTTCGTTGATTTTCGCTTAATTTTGTCCTGAAATTGATGATGGCATGTCTATTGTTGTTCGATACGGCATGTTTATTTTGTTTGATACGGTAAACACAAATGTATCTACAGTTTCGTATAAAATTATAGGTTAAACCATTCATTTTACGTTGTTTGTTTTACGTTCATTGTTTTACGTTTCTGATCGGGGTGAGTACGTGAGTACGTGCCCACTGAGGTTTTCTGATCACGAACATGACGAAAATTTTGCGGCAAAATATCGGCTCATTGACCGTCTACTATTTTTTTTTATTCAAACTAATTTTTAACTCTCATTGAAGGGTGGGTCAGTGAGGAAATGTGCATTATATGCATGAAACGTCCACCCAATTTCAAATAGTATGATCCCATACGATGTAATGTCTCATGAAACCCATGGAAATCTACCTTGAAAAATCGCAGAGACGAGCAACTCCACGCTGGTTTCGTGGGCTTAGCCACCTTATGGCATATCTATGGCCTTGAAGACTAAACAACAGTATCACTAAGGGTATTCCCCCAGTGGTGCATACTTGCGGCAGGTTTCGATTTGTACGTTAATATAGAGAAAATCTTTCTGATTGCAAAAGTGCACAATTTTCGACGTTATAGAAAAGTATTAGAAAGCTTCAGCTCTCGATTTCCTCAAGCAACACTGGCTTCCTGGTCAGGCTACAGTTCACATCTGTAATCTGATCAGGCGTAACCCATAGCCTGGTCCGGAAACAGCGAGGCCTGGAGTCCGTATAGGCAACAGTGGACTCAACTCAACTGAGGTTTGAGTCAGTTCTGGTGTTGACCCTTCATTTCTCCAAGCAACATAAGGAAGTGGTGATTCAGCAGTAGACCCTTAAAAACAGGGTCACCCTTTTCGAGGTCTGTTATGTATACCATCGTTCACGCCAGCTCACATTGACTTTCACACCATAAAAATCTCAAAAACGATTTCTGAGGTAAGACTTTGTTGCTGTT
Organism: Ancylostoma caninum; assembly: GCA_037903475.1. Classification (NCBI taxonomy): domain Eukaryota; kingdom Metazoa; phylum Nematoda; class Chromadorea; order Rhabditida; family Ancylostomatidae; genus Ancylostoma; species Ancylostoma caninum. The sequence continues at coordinate 147,376 of JBAJFG010000501.1, forward strand.
AGGACACACAGTGTTAAAAGCGCTATATTCTGTGGCAGGAACCAAAATAGATGCTTTTATGAGTACGAAGTCCGCTCAAGTTGTAAAAGAGACACTTTAGAGAACTAAACAATGAATGCCGTTTTTGCAGTGAATATGACAATAAGAAACTCAACAAACATTACCATAAGAGAGAATTCCAGAGTAATTATGACTATAAAAAGCGTATTATACGTTATTATAGGACAAGGATGGAGTGCAGGGCAACAAATAGTGGGAAAATAGGCAGAACTCACAGCTCTGTGACGTCTGACCTCGGGGGGTTCTCGGATTACCTGCCATGTTCCTCCGCACCCATCCGAGACTTTTATCAAAGTTCGGGGGTATGTCGCACCCCCCGAATACATCCTCCGCAAGTCCCGGTGGTTTTTCGGGCTTAGATCGCACCCCTCGACTACCTCCTCCGCATATCCCGAGGCAGGCGGTCACTGCATGACCAATGGACTTCCTTAAGAAATGAGGGCCATCGTCCTCCGCATGTCCTGACATCTTTGTCTGAGTATAGTATTAGCGTGGTTTGGATCTTCCGCTATCCCGAAAAAAAAAGAACGCTGCTAAATATAAAACCTTCAATCATCACTGGTTGCCCCTCACCAACGCATTGCATTAGCGTAAACGAGCTAATCCATGAAAGAATAAATCATACTGAGTACGGCCCATGGCCAGTACATATAGCCATGGGACGAAAAACACGGCGTATCACTTCCCACCGGTTTATCCGCTGTGCTATCAGATATAATTCATCTTTCCGAGTGTCCAATCCTTACAAAACATACGGTGTGTTGGTAAAGGCAACAAGAATTGACGACGAAACTGATAACCAGTCGATATTAAGCAGGGCCCGTATGCCACAGGTCTTATCCAGCGCTCTGACGAATATGTTAGAGTGTTTCGGTCATTCTGCTAAAGGGGAATTTATACCAGAGTGCGTCAAACCCACACATTTATTTGCGGATTTTCCATAAAGACCAGTCGGAATAAGAATGAGGTGCGATAGCTGCGAAAGCCTATAGGGTAATTTATACTAGCTGTGTGTGTCAGTCGCGCATCGCATCATCGCATGCATCCATTTGCGAGAGATTTTCCATGAAGACTGGTCAACGCGGCATGTATTATACATCCTCAATGAAAACGCGCGGCTGCCGCGAGGTCGTAAACGCGTGCGTCTGGCTGCGACTGCGATGCGACAGGGCCCTATTCTTCATCATATAGACGCACGCGCGTCAGTCGCACGCATGCAGCGTAAATTACCCTTATGGCATACTCCACAGCTACCCCGTCGCGGTGAAGAAAATGAATGGAAATGATGAGAACAAAATGTTACAAGTTCTCGTATCTCATCACACAGTTTGCGCGGAATAGCGTGCTAGCATAGGTGCAGTTGTGCGAAAACCTTTGGTGTGGCTGTGTAGCATACCATGGGCCTAAACGCGTGCATCTGAACGACAGGGTGACAACAAAGTCTTTGGCCAAACGTTGCAAGCCATTGAAACGCCTGTAATTAGATAACGGCACCAAAATTTTATATGAGTTTACTTAATGTATAAGCTTCGGAAAACACTAATTAGATTTCTAGCAAACCTTTAGCCTTTCCTATATAGACCTCAAAACCCTCAGGAGCCGCATGACTCTGAGCCCGCTCCTCCTCGGGGTCAATTCACTCCTAAGATTTCAGCGATAGGTCCCATAATTTTATAGGAGTAAGGTAAAGGTCTGCGCTATAAGGCAAGTATACAGCTATATCCAGACAAGTCGGCATTAAGGAGTACGGGGAATGTTCCGTGAAGGTGTCATAGCCGCCAGAGTGACCTCTCAATCAGTGTTTCATGGATTTTTTTGAAAGCACTTACAAAGCAGTTGCTTTAAAAGGCACTTTCAATGCACATTGTGTGCGGTTGGGACTTAGCAAGAATATGGAATCACGGGCCCCTTGATTGGTAGTTTGAGCAGTGAATTCACCTCCGTGTTTTCGCGAAAACTGCTGATGATGATTACTTGGTCATGGAACGACAACAATAGGTAATACTGCTAGCAATAGAACTACCTTCACTTAAAGTTATTTCCAAAAAATTATTGCTCTTCAATGTTTTCTCTACAAAGATTTTCAGGTAAGAAGTGGTGGCAGACCTCATCTGGCGGCCTCGCTGATAGCCAGCCCATCCTTTTCAGGATCATCTTTACCGCAGAAATTTGCACTTTTGGCAGAATATAGAGGATTGTATTGCGCATTTCTCGCAATATTTTTCATGTCAGTTCTCCTTCCCAGGAGAGGGTCACACCAACTAATGCAGTGGGATGTTGCAGTCTTGTATAATTCCTTTCAAAAAATATTTGAGCGATTACAATGGCTTAGAAGACGTGGAAGATCTTCAGTTTCAGATAAATTCAAAGCTTTCAATAGTTTTCCTGCAAAAAGTGAGCAGAGGATTCTAGAAATTGAACTTTTTACCACGCTTCGCAGGAAATGAGCAGTCGCACCTTCACACTAGTTTACTTTCTGATGCTGCCATTTTACTCAGTGGCTTTGGTACAGTGTCAAATATTAAAAGTATTTTGGCAACAACGTATGCTTCACAACCGACAGCATCCCAGGGAAATTTTCTGTGGAACTTTTGGCCAAAAACTTTGTTGTCACTCTGTACATCAGTGATGCAACAGGTCCTATACTTTACCGTATAGACGCACGCGCGCCAAACACATCTATCTAGTATAAATTGCCCTAAACCAATAAAAACCTATCCGCGGATGAGTATATCCGCTTGTTTCGCTCTGGACATCTTTATCCAGATGATATGCGGTTGATAATGATCTACTGTCTGTTGCCTCGAAAATTCTCGGTAGCTCCCGCGAGTGCACCAAATCCGCGCTAAGAAAAGAACACTTGGATGGTTAAACCGGACAGTAGAGTGGATAAAAACCAATAGGAACGGATATAAACCAGCTGTTCTCCCCCCCCCCCCTCCCTGGATAAATGAGAATACAAGCTAGCGCGTTAGACACACAAACTTGCGAATAAGCTTTTATTAGCTAGCAGAATATCCAAGTCACGCCGACATATCCGTTGAAGCGCGAGTGGATAAAGCATCTTGGACAAGCAGAGCCAATTTACATTGCATTTTATTCTATTTCTATCCTATTGTTCAGTCCTGTTCATTACTAGTTCTGTAACAGCTGGTGTGACTGTGTAGGATTTGTGAGAATTTATAAAAATTTTTGAACACTTCATTCCAGAACATTCATGGTAAAATGTATCTGAACCCAATGATCCACAGCTTTCCTAGTGTGGAGTCCTTTGCTAATCTGAAATGAACTCCGCATGTAGTCTCCTCCACTCTATCTAATGAGAACGGAGGAAACAGTGCCAAAAAACGAAATCTCATTTTCCAGGTCTATTAACGAAGGCCGAAAGAATCACGGTACACGGTATGTTAACAATACCGCAATGGTAGGCATATAAAATTAGATACTGGACAAAGATGGAAACTGGATCCCCTAACAATTACCTGCCACCGTTCTGACAAAGACACTTCTCAGTGCAATTAGGGCCATATCGATCAGGGGGACATTCCTCTCCACATCGCTCTCCTTGGTATCCTAAAATCATAGAAACTGAGCTCAAAGAGGAAGAACTTCCAGAGACGCAGAGAGAGTTACAAATGAGGGAAAGTGCCAGTTGTAAACAAGAAAACTAAAAGAAAAACTTATTTCCACAAGACGCGCAATTACAGAAGTCGCAATAAAAAGGTAAAAACTAACCAGAAGGACAAATGCATGCGCCAGTTTCTGGGTCGCAGTTGGCTCCATTTTCGCAGTCACACTTCCGCTGACACGATGGTCCCCACAGGCCCACGGAGCAAGCTAAATAGAAGGCGTGAGGTGATAGGATGTTGAGTGTAAAAACAGAAAAGACTATTTAAATGGAGTTCAATCAAATAAAGATAAAGTTGCTGGCGCAAAAGCAAATACATCATAAAAAGAAGCAGATAAATTTTTGACTTTAGGCGGAGATCCATGCACAATTCATGCCAAAAATGCGATAATTTCCAACAACAAGTTGATGAGAGAATAAATTTATAAAATGGAAAGCAATAAATGAAAATGAATGTGCAAGAAGCGAACAAAAAAGATCCTGCTACAAGATGAAGCCCTAATAGCAAATAAGGAAATGCCTTAGCGTTGGACCCAACTTATTACTAATATGCCAGTTCCTGTAAAGAGAAATATGCAGGTGCGAAATGCATGAATGGAAAAAGTGGTTAAGCCACGCCCTAAGCCGAATTGCTAGGATGGAAAATGTTTCCAAAAACTTTCCGAAGTTTCCTTCCCGCATAGGGTTTTTCCATTATATAGTAAAGAGAATTAAAATGGAACAAGTGATAAAACATTGCTGTTAATCAGGAAGTGATTGTTGAAACAAGCTAAAAAAATTTTAGTACATCACTCACTCGATGTACAGTGCTTCCCTCCGTATCCCGAATCACATTCGCACACGTTTGGAGCCACACAACGACCCTTTTTGCAGGGTGGATCGCATTCGGCTAGAATTCATAAATTATAAACACGGCCTAGAAAATATATTGAAATACAATCTCAAAAGAAAAAACTTACGTTTGCAAACATTCTCCGTGGTCTGATAGTACCCCTCACAGCACGCTTTCACGTACTTCTCGACCTTGACGAGCTTATTCTCGTAGCCATACCGGCCTCCTTTTCTGAAATTCCGATACTAAACTTTACTCCAGGGAAAACGTGAGTAATTTCCAAGACGCACTTGACCACTGGACATCTGAATCCTTTAGAAACGTCTAGACATGTCTCGTACTCCGTGTATTCGACAGGTCGGAACACCTTTTCCAACTTGAACTCGTCCACTCTGAAAACAAAAATTGATTTGGTATTCCGTTTACTCCTACTTCTATATGTTTTTTTTTGATTTGCAAGAAACTTCATTCTTTGAACGATGGTATGTTAGGGCTTCCCATAGCCGTGTATTCTTTGCCCCGTCCCAGTCCCCACTGTTCAGGTATTCTGCATGTGTACTTCGAATTTTTACGAAAGACATCCACCAGGCGCAAACTGGAAATACCTCGAACTACGAGTTATAAGAGCTGACATTTCTAGTCCTCAAGGTGGAGTTTCGTTTGATGGCGATCTAATACCTGGCCAAAAAAGCACCAATTCTACTGCCCAAATTTTCTTATTCGCTCACGTTACGCAGAACCAAAGGAAAAGGTTAACTGCAGCCCCTAAAATATTTTTCCCCATGGATATCAGAACGGTTGCGACACGGCTGCATCAGTACATCAACTACCGATATATCCAAACAAGAACAAGATTTCTTTCTTCTAGGGAGGATTAACTCACCCAGACGAAAATCCCATCTTAATAGCGGATCATTCGGTGCATACCAAAGACTAATAGAATGTTGTACTGTAGCCGTTTGCACTTATCGGTTGGAAAGGAACGGGGAACAAACTTGTTAAGGACTGTAGATCGGCGAAATATATAACAAAAGTTATGGTTCCGAAGCTCCGCTTATATTCCTATGCTCCTTTTGGATAGAAGTATTCAGATGGGAACCGAAGGATCTTTCTAGGGAAACCTCTTGGACGGGGTGAGATTGCCATTGGTCAAACAGAAATTAAGTCAACTCACTAATGCAGCCTTCCTCTCGTAGGTTTTGAGGTAAAAGTGAAAAATTGCCCCAAATGGACGCTCCTATGTATAGGAAAATGATTGAATCTTATTAAAAAACCCTAAATATTCAAAACAACTCGTGGTATCCTTGAAAACTAAGGTAAACTCGATTGCTAGCAATTATTAGATGTGGTTGTATTCATCAGTTTGTACAGGAGACTGAAACAGGAATTTCTTACAACTTTTATTAGCTATTTTATTATTCTTCTACGTATTATTTTTTACAAGAGACAGGAAAATGTGTGGTATTATGCACAGTATTCACAACTAATCAACCTTAATATTTCTCGCAAAAGCTGCGCAAACCATTCAAAAATTCCTGCAGCATAAAACCCAGAATTGAAGATGATCCACAGCAGACGCACCCATATCGAAGAGAATCCCCAAAGAAATAAACAGGATGTTGAGAAAAGTAAATGTCTTGGCGGAAAATGATAGGAAAGATGGACTAGAGCAATTAAGGGCAACCAATTTGCAGATGGAAATGAAGTTAAAACTTCTTATCTGCATAAATAGATGAAGTTTCCGCCAAGAATGTACAAAAGAGTGGCATCTCAGATTTTAGAGATAGTGTACAGTCAAAATTGAAAATTGGAGTTCAATTGGTTAACACAGAAGCTTGAACGAATTTCCCTTATGACAACCATCTTGAAAACTAGTTCGGATAAATTCAAAATTTTACGAAAAAAATTCCTAACTGATCTTCTACTCCTAGCTGACCCTCATTCTATTTTCTGATCGCCTTCTCTCGAGGCTTAACTCTCAAAACTCTGCCTGAATCCATCAACCACATTACAGACTCTTGTTGTCAAATTGGGCCTGCAAACTAATACGGACTTCTTTTTCTTTTGTTTTTACATCAGTAGTGTTTTCTGATGTTGGTGTTACTAATATATTTTTTTCTTTCTCTCCAAATTGTTGTTACCAATCCTAGCGCCTTGTTGTTCTTTGGCACACCGTTCCGGTGTATCCAATTAAAAAATAAATAAATAAATAAATAAATGAAACGGTGGATGGCAGGAGTGAAAAGGATAGATTAGTAGCGCTAGGTGTACTCATCCACATTCGCATCCCAAAAAATCTCTACAATTTTCAGTAGGAAATGAAGAGAAGATGAATAGAGTTCCATCGCTCTCATGTAAGAGAGAAGGCCGCAGTCACATCGAAAAGCAGAGAACACGGAAATAACAGAAAGAAAATGACGGAACCCTTACATAGTCGGAACCGTGCACACATTCGGACCAGTCGGCTCAGCCTTCGGTGGAGTAGCAGCAGCAGAAATCCAAGGAATAACAACAACAAGTAAAGAATATACAATTCGGGGTTTCATCGTGGACTGTGAGAACGGTCGGGAAGGAGGTCAGACCTGCGAGACCCTGTGCGGCAGTTTCTGAAATAGAAGCTAAATAGAAATAGAAGCTATCAAAAAATGTTTCCACAATGGATTCGATCCTAGCGCAGTAGCACGATTATGTACTATGTGGAAAAGATATCTGAAGACGAACAGTCACACATTTCTAGCTGTTCACTAAAAAAACACTTATGAAACTGAGAAAAACAACTAAAGGATTTCAGCAGCATCAGTCTTCTTATTTTAGCTACAGAAGATATCGAACAGCAGTAGGGTTTGTGGTCACGAGAAGTTCAAACACCAAAGTGCAACAAGCACTACGGTTAATTCAGGGGAATAAACGATGTGCCAATGTAAACAGGACAAGTATGAGATCCAGAGACAAATAACACTATGAATAAGCTCAATTTCTCAGAATTATGGTGAAGGAAGCTTCATGAACATGGATTTATTCCGTAGTCGTAAGGCACTCAGAACACACCTATAGAGGTGTAAATTTCTAGGATTTTGACTCGTTGGAAATGAAGAAAGACTAGAAGTTTCAATGCTGAAAGAGAAAAAGACGTAATTAACTCAGACAAATAATTTCGAATGATTTTATATGTCGAAAAGTCAGATTATTTGATTCCTTGAAGCTATACATGCGAAATATCAAAAGAATCGTACTTTCTACATTTTTAATTACCCGAACATATGAATAATCAATGAATGCTAACATGGAAAAAAAGGGCCAAGAAAAGCATAATAAAAATTAGCACTCTGTTGGCGGAGTGGATGTGCTATCTAGCAACAGCAAAGCATGCCGCATTTAGTGGCAGAAAATAGGAGCTGCTGTCTCTCTCAGCAGCAAAGATGATTATCGACAAAACATATGATATTTGGGTGATGTATCGGAAATGTTTACTTAATCAGCACTCCTGCAATCACATGTAATCGATTGCATACTTGCACCCAGCACTGCAATCTCTCTTATTCTACCGTGTTCCTTTGCGAAAAATATATAGAGAAGATAGTACTACTTTCCGCAACAGTTCATGGATTTGTGCTCCCTAAAGCGGAACTGGAGTGCCCGACTAGCATAATTCCAGTATCCAATAAAATGCGTGCAGGAAGTGCAGCAAGAAACATATGAAACTCGCAGAAAAATCCTCTTCTTAAATGAAAGCACGGAAGATTGCTCTGAGAACCTGCAAAAGATGATGGATTGATAATAAGCCAGCTGCGGATGAAATCCAAGAAAAACTAAGTAGCGGTCAAGTAAGATCAATTGCAGCAGCTAGAAGACTAAAGAGAGCACTTGCCATCGAACCGCCAATCCAGTTTTGTGGAAATCGAGTGGAAAGATAATCTTTTCCCATTTATTAGGGAACATAGGCTGTAGATATACGTATCGAGCGACACCTACACACTTATATCTCACGTGCACAGCAGCGAGAAATTAGGCAATTAAGGGAGCACATAGCTCCGAAAGCGATTATAATCGTTAAATTAGGATTTTCACGCTCGATAAAAGGAGGTCGGTAATGTGTTCGCCGTGGACTGGTCAACCATGCTCGCTGCTGGTATGCTCGCGGTAAGCTCCTTTTGTCCTAGAACAATCTTGTGATTCAAACATGCAGTATCACCACTTTATGAGATTCTGTGGCTTTTGCAGGCCTTCTGCCTCTTCCCACTGATCATAGGATCCGCACCTCATTGTGAGGATGCTGCTTTTCCTACGGATAAAAGCATCAGAAACCTCTTGCACAAAGAAATTTCAGGGAAAATGTCGAGTAGTCCGGTTTGTTTGCAAACAAAACTTCCCTAGCAAAATTTACATGACAAATTATTACGGTCCCATTAACACCCGAATCCGGCAATGTACTTCACACGTACTTTTAGTCATACGACTGCGATCTTGAGGACAAAGCTCAAACGAAATTCTACCTCCTGGGTGATGATGATGACGGGGCGATGTCGATGAAAACCGTTGACACGTGAGGTTTCACAGAATAAGGAGCGCGCATAAAAGTCAAATATGGAACGTATTCTTGGATATACTACTGATACAACTCCATGATGAATATTACATGTTTTTCTCTATAGCACGATGTCAACCAGCAACGAAGATTTTGTGAAGGAGTCTGTTAACAAATGGGCAGAAAGATTGGGCGCGGTGGGCATTCATTTCTATTCTATAATACAGCCGTTTTCTATTCAGTGCTTAATCAAATTGCAAAGCTATTACAGAAAATAAAAACTATCTTCTTTATGCAAACTTAATAATTACAGATAACTGCAACGAAGTTCGGCTGCACCTTCGTTGAGACAGATCATGATGGCAAAGTCGAAAAACGCACACTTGGTTGCCTTTTTGCTTGAAATTGTTATGTGGTTTCCACATAGATAAAAGAAAAGTTCGTTAAATTCATTGTTGGAAAGAGATGGCTGATGAGAAATGGTGCAACACAGGAAGATATTTATTATGCCAAAGAGGTGTTCGAGAAAATAGTCTCGTTTACTGCCGTAAGTATCCGCAATTCCCGCAATTCACGTCAAATGAACAAGATCCCTCCTGAATTCGCACTGTGTGTGGTCTTTCCATTCCGTCAGCATTGGAAAATTGCGCACAAAACTTAATCTTCATTTGCAATAACATGCACCCATTTCTAGCCACTGGGATATAATATCTTGTACGTCAACGTAGCCACTTCGGAAACTGGGAATTCGGATTCAATCTTATTGTAGTTTTACATATTTACGCGTTAACCCAGCTTGGTCACTACGGGTATAAATGCTATATAGTTATTACGGATACTTCATGGAACAACAAACAACGATTGGCAAGGAAGTAAATGGGAAAATTCTATGGACAAGATTTGCAATAATAAGTTGTTATGTGACGTGACCAAATACATATGCATTGCATCAAAAATCATAGCCAAGATGAAGAATATGGAATTTAGCTGGTTTTCGCTGTCAAAAAATGTGAAATGAGAACAATGAATATAAAGCAACTGTTCAATAGGAAAATCTGATCTAGAGATAGATTAATGAAAAACCTCAAAGGAAAGAGATTCAAAAACCTTTTACAACTGTACTAGCTCTTGGAGGTGATTAGCGAGGTACTGGAGTTATCTCAGAAAATAGGAGCAATCGTGAAAATCTGCTAAGGGTCCAAGAAGGGTACTGATAATTGAAGCACATCAGGCTGTGTTTCGTTGTTAGTGCAATGATAATTTGCAACTGCCGTGCAGATAAATTCTGACACAGAGAACGATGCTCACTTCGGTAAAAAAAAATCCAAAAAAATGTCAAGCTTAGCAACAGCTGAAGCAAATGCATAAAAAATTAAAAGATTGATGAAATGAGCCCTCAGAGAAGGGAAGCGAGCAATTACATGAAGAACAGGACCTTAAAAATTCCTAAGCTGGTGGTAAAAAGAAGAACTTCGAGCATGAGGATAACAAATGATATAATAGCCCGAAAAACAAAAGCAACAGGAACCCGAAAAACAGAAAATGTGGAGAGGCTATTACGGTGAAAAGAACTTGACAGCATCCAGTAATCATAGAATCCCAAGAAAAATAGTAATGGAAACTGGGAAATTCCTTGATTTAGCAGCTTTCGAATTTAAAAATCAAAGTTCTTACTTTCCCTCCGAATTGGTGGTAACACAAGGAAAAACAGGAAAAAAAAAACGAGAGCATGATGAAGGAACAATGGTAGAGCAGAGCTGCGTGACCATCTAAGAAGGGGAAATATATTTGAGAAGATGAAGCAATGAAATCTTAATTTAGAACCATTCAGACCCTGTCAGTGCGATACGAAGGTGGTCCACTAGGCATGTCATAAAAAAGAAACAACCGATGAAACTTCTTTTAATGTGAAAAAAGAGAGAAACCACTGAAAAAAAAACAAAAAAAAGATAATATATGCCAAGAAAGGAAAAAAACTCGTACAAAGTAGAAATAACAAAAAGTAAGAGCGATGAAACAGAAAGGCGAAATGACAAAGAACTACAGCATATACCACGACCAGATAATCCCAAATGCGCAACAAATTGTCTTGTGCAGCAATGACCCAGCGCCGGCAATTGTCGACACCTATACGGCTAGGCTGAAAATAATTAGGAACAAGAGAGACCGAAACTTTAGACTTCTCGTTCTGCGATGATTTTCCGTCCCTGCTTCCCACATTAGGTTACGTACATACCTTTAACCTGCAACCTTATTTACCCAAATTCGTAATTGGGATGCTACCGAAGTTGCTCTTCCCAAAATTTCCATAGCACATGTCCACGAACAGCACTGTCGAGTAATCCTCGTATTATCCAAAACCGGCACAACAGGCTTTCAAATCCACAATGGGATCCAATCCCCACATGAACACAGAGGCTGATTATAGTCACCCACAAAAACACTCCCCAGGTACCTTTTCACAAAATGTGAAAACTACACACAGGAGATAGGCTTTGTGTAGTTTTTCTCATGTCATGTGCTTTTACCTATCACATCGTAAAAATCACCAAATAGGGAAGGCGAAAGCTTAAAGAATAAGAATTGCAGGTAAGGAAGACATAGTAAGAAAAAACAGGTAATGAACAATAGTGATTAATAGGAGCAATGGGTTGTGTGGGGACAGTTATTTGTACGAGCACAATATCTCACAGACAAAACATAGAACAAATAGATTACTTATCTATCTCTCCAGAATAATACTCATACTGGACCTATCGCTTAAGCAACCTGTCTCCTCCTCAGAAAAAATGAACATGAAAATGAAAAGATGAATGGGAAGCAGTTGAAATTCGCAGACCTTAGAATATTCAGAATTATCAGATTTAGGTGAGTTGGCTAAAATAGAGAAGAATTCGAGGGACATACACAGAGAATCTTCGTCACCTATTGGCCATCGGCACGAGCAATGGCAGCAAAACCCAATTACCGAATATGTGACCAGTGAACCAGTTTTTTTCGACGTTTTTTTTCTCTAAGAAAAAAATCGGTCGCAAAACCAGTACAATTACACTTTTTCTATTGCAATGATCGAAGTGCGATTGGTCCTGTGCAATCGTTAGTGCAGTTTGCACGAAATTTAATGTGTAAGGTGATTAGCATAGCTCAACCTAGAGCTACATGCTAGCCAGATTAACTCTGCTCTCCAATAAGGATGTGGTGATGAAGCGATAACTCGGATACAGAACTAATTAAAATTTATTGTATTCCAGCTTCACCTACAAAATCCAGTGGTCCATTGAGAATTAGCGACATCAATGAGATGTGAGGATGCGGAGGCAATGAGAGCACAAACGATTAAACCGGGTCATGTTAAAGTCCTACGGGTAATCAACGGATGTACATCAAAAATTCATTTCATTCTGAAGTGAACTCTCATGAATTACGGTGACAACTTCGTTTTTAAAGAGCCCCTTTTACTATTGGAAGTGCAACACTCCTCTTCACGAGGACAGCTTCAAGACACATTAGAAGTGATGGATCTAGCAGATGCAGCTGAATCGCTCAAGGCACCGGTACCGCATCAAGGTACCGCTTCCGCTACAGCTTCCAGCTCACCGATATCCAGATTCATCATAAGGCTCACTTAGCAGCTTCATAACTCCTGAGTGACACTTCCCAAACTTAGGCTGTTCAGTGCATTTACTAGGCAAATGTCTCGCTGATGACACTTCACTGATGCTTCCAGCTTTCTTTGCTTTGATGGCTAGGAGATGGAACCCATGTTCCAAAATGACACGATTTTTGGTTTTTGAATAGTTTCACTTTCGAACAAAAATCGGAACGCTGGCCAGGAGCCAGGAAGGTGTTTTTGAAAGAGAGAGGAAGTATATTCATGATGAAAGGAAAGATGAGAAGTGATCTAGTAAAATTTCGGAGATAGAGACTGTCAAATTGGTCATAAAATGAGACATTTCATACTTGACGACCTAATACTTAACACTACCATCACATCTGATGATTTTCCTACCATCGGCGAGAAAACACATGAGGAATTCGAATAGTCGCCTGCTGTGGCGCGGAAGTGCGGTCTTCCTAGATAATCTGCCCTTTCTAAAAGCGTTTGTTTCAAGGAAAAAACAATTCTTATGAGAGTGAAGTCAGTTTTTGCCCCCGAATGAATATCATAACGAGAAATCTTCTCGAATGAGTACTGGAAATAAGATTTATAAGGAAGCGGACATAACTTTCTGTGCAAAAACAGAGCAAAAACTTACTTTAGTTCTGTTTCTGATCCTTTTTTCACTGTTCAGGGTGAGGACTGGAACTTATTAGGCTCATCAACTTCCAATCTCAAAGTTCTGAGATGTATTTCCATCATTTAATGATGGTGATAAGAATTGAAAAGCACCCTCAGCTCACGTTGAATTTCGGCATATTCGCACGAAATTCTGGATCTCACAACCAAGATAGGTGGCCATTCACAATAACGTTTTTCAGTTTCCCACACCTTGTACTTTCCGATGTACTACTTAGTATGCCTCTTGTAAAATTTTACACTTTAGCACAACAAGCGCGCCAAGCCTACACAAAAAATGTAATTGGGTGGTAAAACTAAGCTTGACTGACGGCCTAGCTATTCCTAAAAATCATAGTGTTAGGTAATGTTTTGGAAGAAGCTGTACAATTGAACAAATGAACAGCAAAAGATTGGATGAAAAACGCCAAAACTCGAGATAAGTCGAAAAACGCACATCGCGCCTTTGTCTCCGTAATTTTGGACCACCCAGTAATTTCAAGCAAATTTTCGGATATGTCGGAAAGTCAAAATATTGGATACTTGTATCTATACACTAAAAAAATAGTACTTTCTACTTTCTTTTTTATCTTTATTTAACAAATGAATAACCCATGAATGTTAACATCAAAAAGAGATCCAAGAATAGCATAATGAAGGTTAGCATTGTAGACGAAGTAGATGTGTTATTCAGTAACGTCCATGCCTGGTGAATGCAGAGGAATCGCTCAACAAGGTATCGGTACGTATCAAGATACAGCTATGTAGTGCAACTATGTAGTGGCAAGGAATAGGAGCTGCTATCTCTCTCAGCAGCAGAGATGATTATCGACAAAACATGTGATATTTGGGTGATGTACCAGAAATACTAATTTACTTAATGAGCACTCTTGCAATCACATAGAAACGATTGCATAATTGCACCCACCACTGCAATCCCTCTTATTTGACTGTGGTACTTTGCAAAACACAATGATATAAATATTTTCAGCAACAATTCGTGGACTAGTGGTTTCTAAAGCGGAAGTCATTTGCTCGATCTGCATGAATCCGCTGCCAAAAAAAAAGTGTGCAAAAGCCATTAAAACCAACATCTGGAACTCGCAGGATTTTCCCCTTAAATAAAAACATGGATAGACTGACCGCGCACGCAAAGGATGATGAACTGCCTGTAATCCAGCTGCAGACTGAGTTCGAAAGATACAAAGTCCACAGTTTAGAAGACAGAAAGCGGTTAAATGAAAGAAATTGCAACAGCAAGGAGATCAAAGCGAGTCCTGGCTATCGATTCACAAACAAGATTTTGTGCAAATACAGTAAAAAGAAGGAATTTGTTCCATTCATTAGTGAACAAAGGTTCAGTAGTACTTTCGATATACGTATCGAGCAACATCCACAATTCACATGACGATCAAGCGGAAGCTCGCCAATTAAGGGAGCATGCAATCCCAAATGCCACTATAATCCTCAAACTAGGACTAAATTAGGATTCCACGCTCAATAAAAGCAGGTTGTTAGTGTGTTCACCGTGGGCTAGTCAACCATGCTCTGTGCTAGTGTACTTCTGGTAAGCTCTTTTAGCACTAGAACAATCTTGTGATTCAAATATAGGATATCACCACTTCGTGACATTGTAGGTTTTTGCAGGCCTTCTGTTTCTTCCCAATGATCATAGGATCCACACCTGACTGTGAGGATGCTGCTTTTCCCACGGATAAAAAAATCAGAGAACTTCTGTACGAAAAAATTTCAGCGAAAATGTCTGACAAATCTCTGGTTGGTTGTTACATATGAATTTCCCAGCTAAATTTGCTTGTCAAGATTTCATGCTCTCAAAGACAGCCAAATCCTCTTCCTGCTAAAACCTATTTTTAGTCGTATGATTGCGAGATGGAAGAAGCAGCACAAATCAATCTTGAACTCTTCGATTATTCCGGTGATAACGTTGGTGATCTGAGTCCGACTTCTTCCGGTGTAGCACCCACCGCAGCGACAAAATTTGTCGACCCGTAAGATTTTCATTCGTTTGTTTTTCGGTTTGAGGGAAAGTTCCGAGCATGAATCTCGGAGAATGAAGCGATCAGGACCGAATTTCGTATATAGATTCTTCAAGGGCAAGCGGAGGAAACACGCTACTTTCCGCTTAAAAATATCGATCGGCTTATCGGCTCCGTTGATTTTTCCTCTTTTTGTCCAGGAGTCCATGGAAAAGTGTCCATTAGAGTTCTTTAATGCGGATAACACGAGTATGACAATCATCATGCACGAAGACAATGATTCATTGATTTTTCCTCTGTTAATCGGGGGTAGATGAAGACATGTCCACTGACGTCTTCAAGACATTAAACACGAATTTGATAAGGATTTAACACCTGAGTGATTATTCACTGATTCACTAATTTCACTAAATTTTCAAGATTTTCGTCCGGACGTCGGTGGAGACGTGTCTAGCTGGATTTTCCACTAAGCCGAAAACGAACAAGAGAACCGCTTTGCAGTAAAATATCGATTCACTGATTTTATCGATTTTTTCGCCTCTTCCAAATTTCTGCAAAGAGATGCCTACCGAGGTTTTCCAATACATTAACCATGGAAGTGACACCCATTTTGCGAAGAAAAAAAAACATTGCGTTAATAAGTTAATTTTTCCACTCCTGCACAGGGATGGGTAAGGACGCGTTTATCGGGGTTCCCAAACACGCTGAATACGAATACGGTTATTCCTGAGGTCATCAAATTAAAAAAAAACATCACTAGCTTTCCGATCAAAAGCAATTTATACCAAACAAGTGCTCCGACTCGCATCCGGCGAGTCTCGCACTTGCTTGTTTCGCAGAACCTTGGTACTCAGGTACCTTTACTTTCCATCCGTCAAAACGGATGAAGCATACAGTTGCGAACCTCGCCGTAGGCGAGTCGGAGCACTTGTAAGGATGTAACAAATTTGCATGCGTTGATAATCGCCCTGTTTCCGCATATAAATAGAAACATTAATTTGGCATATAACCCCTTCCAAGACACTTCGTCGACAACTGAGAGAACTCTGAGAATTCAGCCGCGAAACTTTCCCTTTTTATGTGATAACATTGACATCCGCACATGGAACCTATACCTTTCGGCTCAGAATTGTGCCCACCTGTGTAGAAAATCAATGTCATCTTTGCGAAGCGCGGTGAAGCTGCACAGGAGGGCACAATTCTGAGTTGGACGGTATAGGTTTCATGTGTTTTTGTCCGTTGGATCGTGAGATGCAAGCGATTACCAACAGACACACAAACAGATGAGTTTTACTATATGTATAGTGATGCTTGCGTCAGTCGCGCGTCAAATGCACGCACTGGCTTGACGAAGATTTCCCATGAATACCGTGCTGCCATGAGACGAAGCCGCAAACGTGTGCGTCTCACCTGCGTCTGAGGTGAGCCTATTCTCCATCATATAGAAGCACGCGCGTCAAACGCACGCATCTACTACCGCATTATGTAGTCTGAATTAGCCGGGGTAGTAAAACACTCAGGCGAAGCCGGGTATGCCGGATAGTAATGTAAACAAAAGCATGTACGTATCGAAGATCAAACATGGAAAGTATTTTTGGGCAGACTAGTAAAACAGTCACAACAAGTATTCACTATTTTCATTTCCAGAGATACGGCAATAAGCGCGGAAGAATCCGCCGAGAAGGCTGTTGAGAGCTGGTCACAAAAGTTAAGCAAGGTAAGGATTCCTGTCCAAACAATCAGTTTTCATCCAGTGGTCACCAAAACTTCGAATTTATCATACGAATTACGAAGTCATCCTCCTCATGGAAACAAAATCAATTACAGATAAGCGCAACGAAGTTCGGCTGCGTTTACGCCCCGAAGGACCATGAAGGAAAGCTCACACAACGCTTATTTGGCTGCGTTTTTGCCTGAAATCGCCACAAGCGTTTCACTCATCGAATATTTCACAGAATTTAACAACTTCTCACACTGCAAAGTCGAGGTCAAATACATAGAGAGGATAAAAGAGACAGACACATCGATAAAGAAGGGTCAAAAGGAACACACAAAGCGAATCTCATTTCGTTTTCGATTCAGAGTGCAAATACAGATTAGAGACTCTACATCAATCCAATGAGCTGTTTTCAGTGTACGTTATGTACATGAAACGCTCCGAAATGACCAATAAGTCGTTCGACTTGGCTTCAGTCGACTGTGGTTCGTGCAAGTAGTTCTTGCTTAATGTGCACTAGCACCCAGAAAGATATGATCACATGATCACAGCCATTGTTGCGAGTGGTTTGCGTCAATGATTTAAATTGAAGCGAGCCCGTTCTAAGCTGCTGTTAAGGAGCTCCCACAGATCTTTAATGCATATCCAAAACTCCCTTGAGTAGCTCCATCCGGAAGTCAGTTATTGCAAATGATTCCCCCCCCCCCCCCGGTCGATGTGGCCGCCAATCATATCTTATTGGCCTCTGCTGTAGGAGGAAAGTTCCCGGAGTCACAACCAAGGAGCTGTTCTTTCTCAAGAATTTCTAAGCAGTTCTATTCGAGAGTTCCTCCAATGAATTGAGTGTGAATGTCAACTCGATTTGACAAAGTCTCTGCTTTTGACAAGGAGATCAAAAAAGCAACTGCGACTGCGCTCACTTGCACAGAGATGTTAAATTTAGGTGGGCATTAAGTTTTTTAGCTGGAAAAGAAGACCGCAAAGGTAACCGAACACCACTTGGATAGTGATTTCGGAGGATCATCATCTTCATTTTCAGCCATAGTCTCTGGGTTCTGAAAACCCTACGTAACTAGACGCGTAAGTAAGCCATGTGCAAAATGTTAGGAAAAGGTGACCACATAGGAAAAAGTGAATGAAACCGTGGACAAGGTTTTGAAAGATAGAATACAAATGCGTGCTAAATAAGGGAGCCGAGCGCATCTACTATGAGTCATTGATTTTTATTTTACCTTACGTATTTTTTTATTTTTTTAATGGGATCCAAATTCCACCTCATTCAACGATATTTCTGCGTTGGCTTCCTCATTTTCATCAAGGTCAAGATTCTAATCAAGAGACAAGTTGGTCGTGGCTTTATCCGGTCTCTCTGTGTACTCCAGAAAAATTCATTCTAGATAGAGAATGAAAAACTGAAAACAGAGAGGACCACGTGTGCTGAGCTTAGAGGGGATTGAATTATGAAACAAATATTGATCAGATTTGTCTTGTTTTCAGTGTCATTTCGGAAACTTTTCGAACCGCCCTCATACGTATGTAGTGAACGAGTACTGTCATGTCAAAAACCTTGCAGTTCAGTCACTCCAGAAATACCAGCGAATATGTCTCGATCAAAAAATCCATATATAATAATAATATTATAATATAATACAGTCTTATGCCGCAAAAAAAAAAACTAATTAATTCGGGGTCAGGAAGTATTCCAAAGAAAGTGTATAATAACTTATAGTTACTCCCGTGGAGTCGCTGGATGCTGCAGACGTTGTCTAATTCCGTGATTAAAAATGATAGGCCATCGAAATTCGCGTAAACACCAGTAGCAGCACGGTGGCATTGCTAGAGGGTGAGATGGCCGATCAAAAAATAAAAGCGACATTAGTGGGACATTCTTATGGCGACAGAGAATAAGAGAACCGCGCTGCATGTCGTGCAGCACGTGCTCGGCAATCACTTCTTTCTCACCCATAATGGGGTGGAACGGTGAGCTACCACATCTTTGCCGGTAAATTTATGAAATATTTTTACGTCCATCCTTTAATGTCCCGGAAGGACCAGTAGGACTATTACTTGTCAATTGAACTACTATCTCTTCAAAGTGAATGAATAGCAATGGGAAGAGGTGTTTTGTATACAAAATTTCATTAGCAAGTTAAGGCATATTTTCTATTGTATGCTTGAAGTGGCAGCAAGTCCTGCTGCTTACATACAGAACAGTCAGTAGGAAGAATATGGAATGCAGCTGATTTTCGCTTCTACAAAAAAAAACAGATCAGATAATGAATAGTAGCTGTTCAACAAATCACGGAAAATTCGACCTGAAGACATTTCTTGGAATAATGGAAGACAACAAAAGATCTCGAAACCCGGAAACTTTCTCACAGCAATAAATCGGAGTGAATTGTGAGAGAAAGGAATTTTTAGTAGGAAGAGTAAACCTAAAGATCCGCTAAAGATCTAAAGAGTTTTTTGTTAAATGAAACCCATGAAACCTCTTCCCTGTCAGTCACGAAACGATTGTACTGTCTCCGATGTAAAGACAACTTCCTCATTAATAAACCATCCATTTTAACACTGAATAAAGGAAAGAAATCCAAATACCAAGCCTAGCAGCAGCTGGAGGAAGTGTTGAGTAAATGAAAAGAGGGAGGATGTCAATGCCTCAGCACATATGGGATGATCATGGACGAATGGAAATAAGACTTTCGAATTTCGGAAGCTGGAGAATGAAAAAGAAATGGGATTCTTAGAAGAGAAGATCAGCGTCTGAACTACAAGGAAGGAAAGTTAGAGTTCGATAAATCCAAGCTGTCTACTATGCCATAGGTAAAAATTCAATAGCTTGTGGAATTTTTTTTTCATGTGAAAAAAGCAGCCGTCCCTCAAACGGGAAGACTCCATGAAAAAGGCAGTCACAAGCACAAAAACCCAAAAAATAAGATAGCAGGGACTAAGCAACAAAAAAAAGAGGAGAAAACATTAAAATGGGCCTAATGACAAAGAACTGAACCACGTAACACGACCAAATATGTAATCCCAAATGCGCAACAAATTGTCTTGTGCAGCAATGACCCAGCGCCAGCAATTATCGACACCTGAACTCGACGATTACGGGAAAACTGCCTGACAGGCCCTTTAATTCTATGAAAATCGACCTTTCGATCTCCTATTCTCACGGATAAAACACCATGTTAGACGGAGAGAACCGCTGGTCGAAGTTCTTAAATGAAAAATGCGAACAGGCACGCGAAGACCGGCCTTGAACAACGAATGATTATCGATTCGATGGACCTTACAACGTAGCGAATACCGGTCATGCGACTAAACTGTTGCTGTGGAGAGGAAAATGGTGAGTGTTCAAGTGTGTCACACCTCATAAGGACCGTCAAAGACCCTACCGAACGGCGGGGATTAATCGATACGTAATCGAGATAATATCGATGCGGGGGGGGGGTGGGGCGGTGGGCGCAGAAGGACTGCGCGGATGTCTGTAAGTAGGGCAAAGAGCCGGAAAAGGAGGATCAAACAATCGCGGAGGCGCGCAAGTCACTTAATCAACGCACTTGACTCTCAAGAGCTTCCCTAAGCTAATTAGGGGGTGGGCCATGGAGAACAACGCTGACAACCGCCCATCAATTTGTCAAAACTGCAGCTGGTCTGGTTATTTATTCGCTAGACTAAGAATAATTGGGAAGGGAGAGACCAGAAGTTTCCATTTTTGGATTGGCAGGGATTTTCCGTTCTCGCTTTCCGCATCAAGTTACATACCTTTAATCTGCAACCTTATTTTCCCGGATCCCTAATTGCTATGGCACAGAAATAGCTCTTCCCAAAATTTCCATAGCACATGTCCATGAACACCACTGTCAAGTAATCCTCGTATTATCCAAAACCGGCACAATAGGTGTTCAAATCCAGAATTGAATCCAATCCCACATGAACACAAAGGCTGATTATATTCATGCGCACAGAAACACGCCACATGCACCTTTCCACCAAATGTGAAAACTACATACATGTGAAGGCCATAAAACGTAGAAACAGGAGAATCATTACCACGCAAAGGAACAAAAACTCTGGGATAGCGAGGAATTTAGAGAGTCTAGGAAGCAGATATGAACAATGGATGCACACATAGCCAGAAATCCACGAAAAAGAATCAAATTTCTTCTTCTAGGAAGAAGCTGAGGCCGCACGCATAACTGAGATTACCCAGGGTAAAAGTGTTGAACCACACGACTCCACCCGCCGGTAACATGCGCTTCAACACATTTACCCTGGGTAATCTCAATGATGTATCCAAGACGTGGTTTAGAGTGCTTTGCCTTCCAAGTCGTAAAAAAGCACTGGAAAGAAAAAAATGAGAAACTCAAAGACTAGGGATTGCAGGTAAGGAAGACATAGTAAGATTGGACAGGTAATGAGCAATGGCGATTAATGCGAGCAACAGTATTTTGTAACTAGATTTACATGAGCTAACAATGACGAACGAAAAACGACGTAACACAAATAGAATACTTACCTTTTCACCAGAAAAATGTTGATATTGGGTCTGTCGCTTGAGCTACCTGTCTCCTTCTCAGGAAAAAAACGAAAGATCAGTGCGAAATATGAAGATGAAAAGATGAATGGTAACCAGTTAAAATCCGTGGACCGGAATATTCAGAATTATCAGGTGTAGGCGAAGTGGTTAAAATAAAGAAGAAGTAGAAGAACACACATAGAATCTGGGCCTCTGAATTGAACTAAACTTTGGGCCTCTGAATTGAAACCATCTGAGTTCTGCAGAGGCAATGGCAGCAAAACCCGATCACCAAATATGTGACCAGCGAACCAGTTTTCACGCATTTTTTTCTTGAGAAAAAAAACCATCCAAAAAATCGCACAGTTCCGCTCTTTTCTATTACGATGATTTGAGCACGATTGACCTGTGCAGTCTCTACAGCAGTTTGCACCAAGTATAACGTATAACACGACCAGTATGGCTCGAATCATAAAAGCAAGAGAACCAGTGATGTGATGATGTGCACCATAAAAGTGACGGACACACAGCAATTAAAACTCACTTCAATTTCATCTACACCAGAATTCAGGGTGAAGCACCGCTCGCGCGCCGCACGCAACATCATCTATTGAGAACAAGCATATCAACGGAATGTGAGGATCCGCAGACGACGAGAGCGCAGGCGAATGGACCTGGGCTACTGCTAGAACTGCAACACTCCTCTCCGCAAGGACACCTTTACAGCATCATAAAGAGATGGATCCAGCAGATGCAACTGATGACATGAATGTCACTTTGATGAACAAGATATATCAGAGAACAAAGTCCGCTTTCCAAAAAAAAAAATTGCATACCAAATCAATTCGTAAAACCATCTGTCATCCTGACACGTGTCATGGTCATTCGGTCTGATAAAGCACTGACATTTGCCTATGCCCACACGTCATGCTTCGTGAGAGAAGAGAAAAAAGGGAGCAAGGATATAAGCGCAACGATTATTATATGTGAAGTAAGATAAAGGTTACTTCTAAAGAAGGAAGATCAAGTGGAGTCATGAAAATATTGAACATCGAGTCAATCGAGTTGGAACATCGAATATTCACAAAAAATAAACACAAGGTTTCTATTTTTGTTTTATAAAGTACTGCTAAAAAAAGCGACGACCCATTCTCCCACTCTTTGGGGAGGGGGGGGGGGGAATCGGCGTCCTCTCCAGCCGTTTCCCCTTGCATACGTCACTGCTGAACATCTCCGACTTTCTGAAGATGTCAATGTAGGTTGAGCATACAACAAGAGGCGCGGAGAAAAAGGCTGTTGTCGAGTTAGAGAATAATAGAAACGGGCTACAGAACAATAGAGACAACAAACACGAAAGGCTAGCTGCGGAAAAGTACGAGTTGTGCGCTTCATTAAAACAAGGAACCCTCAAGACAAATGGGCAAAAGGAATTGAAGCTGGCTATTGCTCAAGCTAAGCGCATTGCGTGGATTGAATAGCGAAAGCGGGCCCTTCATTTTCAGTTTTTCATTGCCTTCAGCAAACGAAGGAGGTGTGTTTGCTCACAGGAGTAAATCGCTCAAAAAGGACGGATCTTCAGGATAACTCACACCCATTGAGACCTCAATTTGTTCGCATGAACCTTGAGATGCTAAAAAATGGCAGTTTTACGACTGAGGTCAATATCAAGCGGGATCCTAGCGGCATTTGCCAGTGTGGTGGCAGTGGCCGTTCGCTGAGCGGGGACTTTAAAATTGATGGGCTTGGGAGCCTGCACAAAGCCATCATTCTCCAATGGAACCCTTGAATCGCTAAGGAGTCTAAGAAAAGAACAGAAAGAGAACCGCTGGGTAATGCGGTAGTCTATGATGTTCTTTAAAGGCTCTTTTTCTCGATTTCCAGTTTTCTTTTCTTTTAAATACAGTTATGTCTCCATTATTCGAGGTCTCGATTTCAACAACAAGTTGTATACAGTAGTCAAGAATTCAGCAGCCATGCAATTCTTAAAGTGCTAAGGGTTAAAACTGGCTACTGATCCAGAAAATAAATGTCATAGAACCAGAAACTTCTGGAAAATAGAAATGGGATGTGAATTCAAAAAAGAAGGTAAGTTTAAAGCTTTAAAGCTACGCAAGAATGGTAATGAATCCAACAGCACCAGACTGAATAAGAGAGGGAGAAAATTTTCGAGGTACTTAAAAGAATAATTTAGAAATTAATACTTGCTGAGATCGTCGCATTAATTTCGAGGAAATTCGATAAGCACCAAGAAACTGAAATAAAAAGCATTGTATCACTCTGATTCTGAGATGGAAATTTATGCCAGAAAATATAACAATTAATGAATGAAAACAGCCCACATTTAACCCCTGTATTCTAACATTGATAGAAATGTTGAAGATATGGAGTCATTAAAGATAATTTTTTCGGGACTGCTGACGATTGACCGAGTTTTTCTGACGCAAAGATTTATCCAATCCTGAGGTTCGGATCGTGAAAAAATTGATCATTTAGCCAGAATAGAACCAATGATTAAAAGACGTTTCGATGCAATCTCTTTCGGTGAATTCTTCCGGCTAGAACTAGACATTTGAAACTCGAAATGAAAAATGGGGACATTCACATCGGGTACATAGGTAGGGAACACGAGAACATGTGAGATACTTCACAAATCTTTGTATAGAATGAGTGAAAATTCAGCATCACCAAGGGAGAGCTCTCTCACTATTCCAAAGAGTTATTTTTGATCATCAAAATAATGATTTATTTTAAAAGACGTTTGTTTTGGAAATTCGTGCCGCACGATTTCTTTTCTTCACCGCAGCGACCCAGCCTTTGCCACCTGAAGACTTTTGCGGAGAAGCAGAGCACGGATAGGAGAGTTTGGATGATGGAATAAGTAGGACATGTTGCTCGGACTAGATACCCGCAGCAGAAATATGCTCCGCATCATCTACATTCATGGAGTGTATGGCCACTAGGTTTTTTGAGAAGAATTATTGCCACCGTATCTACGGCAGCAGTGAAATATATGGCTTTTACAACTGCTCTTGGAGATTGACATAATGTTAACAAACAGAGGAGACAATTAAAATAATGAGCCGTTAACATTTCTTTTATTTTCTTTTTCTATTTTTCCGTCTAGTGGAAGAAACGAAACGGAGATTAGGCACCTTTGTTTTGTTTTTGTTTATTCAATGTCTGAAATGAAAGAAATTTTGATGCCCGATGCTAAAATAGTCCAGCGGCTATGACACAGTTTCAAAGTGAGCAAAAAGCGAGAAAGTTCCAGGGAAAACATTTAAAAAACTGCACTGAATGATCACAAGAGCATACCAAATGCTTGATATGGGAACTTTGAGAAGCAGAAAGAAAATATTACTTACTCCTGGAAAACAATTATGCAATTCATCACTTTCCATGTCCTTTCTTCATTGAATATGGACACAATGTAACAAACTCCAAGAATTTGAAACCTGGCAAAGATAGAAGAAGTGTTCAGTAGTAAAGAACGCACACAAGAATAGTGAACCACACTGAGCTCTTCGAAAACGGCAAAAAAATCAATACGTCAGGCCAATGAATGAAGAAGATATCTATCCAAAAAGAAAAATTTGGCTGGATCAGCATCCTGAAGACTTCACCACGAAAACAAGCCTATATGAAAACGTAAAATCAATAAAATACGGATGTTTCCAGTTGTGAGACGCTGGACGCGTGATGCGCAAAAGGTTCGAAGGAAAACAGAGAATCTGGGACGCGACGCGGCGATGAACACATTCAGGCGCACTTCGGGTTGAGTCGATTACTCACCGTCTTTAAAGGTGGTTTTATATTCCGCGCCACTCGTCCGCTGACGAGTCGAGTCGGACGCGGAGAATACGTGAGAGCGATCACGCCCGGTGGTCTGACCACACACACACACGCTCGCTCACGCGGCGTTCCGCCGTCTGACTCATCGCCGGATGGGCGGAGTTTGAACTGCACTGTCTCATCGACGGTGGCGAACGGATTGGTCGTTATTAGCTGCGACGAGGAAAAAACAACGAGAGAGCAGGATGTGTAGACGGAAAAGTGCATTCTCCAGGTCACCAGATGAGAGATGGCCGGTGTGAGAAATTTACTTTGTAACGATGACTCACTCTGAAGACAAACGAGTTTTCAGCGCCAGGTATCTTCCTATTTTGCGATGACTGAGCAACTTTCAGTCGAAATGTGGCGCATCTCCGGTAAACCTAAGAAATGCGCAAACAACACGGCCTATCTGCGCCGGAAGTTCCAATAGGAAACCCTTTTGAAGAGGGAAAACGAGTTCCTTTTCGCTACAGCAAGGATGAAGAAGAGAAAAAGCAAGAAAACAGAACATAAAATGAAACACTTGCACTAAAAACTGCACTAGCATTTCGTAACGACAAGGAACTTGTCAAAGTAATTACAAGACTGTTTGGGGAAGGTGAAGAAGATGAGTCAGAAGTCAGGATTGGGCCAAAAAGACATCAGAAAAGTGGAAAATATTAAGTGAACTTTTTTAATCAAGTATAGATGCTTGCTTTTGTGTATTCTTCCTGATCTGCATTCTTCTAAAACCAAAGAACTTCTTCCCTTTCGCAACTACCTCAAATTTTTGAAATGCTACATCGCTATTAACAGCTAGGAATCGTCACAATAAAACATTTTCAAAAACAGCGACGAATGTAGATTCTTTCTCAAGTCAACTAAATCTTAGAGTAGCAGTAGCTGTTTTCCGGATTTCACTGGGCTGGCCACAGCGGAACGTTAATCTAATAATAAACACTATTTTTTCTTGTTTTGAAAACAGGGTTTAAGAAATATTTCTTGTAGTTTTAAGAGTTAGTTCAAATTTTTAGAATTGTTGACTGTTCATCAAAAGGTTTACTCTTAAAATAAAGACATCCCTCAGCAGAATTCGTTCACTTTTGTAAACAAACAAATAACCTTATCGTAATTAGTAAGCCATGTTTGAACTGCAATGCTTTAGAATTGAGCGGGCTGATCGTGGAATAAGAGGCTATGTTATACATGAGGTACATTAGAACATTGCTCAAGCATCATTATAAATCATCATAATATTGCTCAAGGATAAATCGTGCCGGATTATGTATGTCTATAAAACGAGGACACAAGAGGAAACGAAGAGAATCAAACAGAAACAACTGGAAAATTCTGTTGGAAAACAATTTGTGGAATAAGGAGGCAATAGAAAGTTGGGAAATGGAACAAAGGCAAAATTTAAGCTTTCAGAATACTATTTTTATTCTTAGCAAGTTCTGTTGCATTTGCTTGGAGAAATGATTAAACAACTCCATAGTGAACAAGATTCCCGCCCTGTTGTCAAGAACGTGCAGCCGAACGACTAATGACAAATAACACTTTTCTTATCTTCACCCTACATCTGCTTGACAGGTGAACAAATTCGCGGGTTTTCAGTGTTCAGTGACATTTCGTGACACAAAACGTTTGAAACATAATCGTTTGCACTAGTTTCGCTGCATTTTACTGCCGTTCCTACCAATTTCAAGAGAGAAACTAACGACACGTGTCATTTAGTGAGACAGGTGCAGGAGAGCAAAGCTCGAGGAGGAGGAGGGGGAGATTGGCGAACGTGTCCTCGGAACGCTGATTTGCAGCAGCGGAATAAGAGAAGAGAAATGAAGAGCTGCTGTCAGCGATCGATCTCAAACGAAACGTTGGCTCAGCAAAGGAAATGCTAGCGCTGTCACGTCCATGTATGATAAATCCAGAAAATGGAGTAGTTACAAAAGCGTTAACTAAATAGATGATGATACCTCCTGTTTAGTTGTTGAGTACGTATTTTTTTTTACATATGACCACCACTGGCTCCACTCATGAGTGCTTTTGAGCTCAGACATTTTTATTTTCATGTGCATCAATGATCGTAAAGAAAAAAAAAGCAAAAAAATGCAAGCATGAGGTCCATAATTTCGTGTTTGGTACTTCTGACGATGTACGACACCAAAGAGGCGTGGAACAGAATATACATACAGGGTCATAAGTTACTGTTTACTGGTTTACTTCTCAGTTCTAGATTCACGCTTTTAACTGCGCTGCGTGTTTCCCAATGTGAGATACAAACTTTTTTGATTGAGAATTCTATTTGAAAACTTATAGAGTAGCAAAAGAATCGTAGCTGCGCGACATGTGCAGGAAAAGCCGTATCGGCTTGTTCTTTTCCACTACTTAATTCAGAACCGAGTATATTTAGCGAGAAAAAAGAATTTACTGGCTACGTTCTAGATCAAGATGTACGACGTCAAAAAAGGTGAGTGTTTCGCGCTGAATGTGAGTTATCAAAAACCATATCATAGCAAGGAAGGTTGAAGGAATACTGATAAGCCAAGATCCACGAATAGAGAGAATTGGCAGTATCTTAAGGAAAACCACCACACCTATCGGTTTAAATTTCGACTCAAACCTCGGGAAATACGGGCGATGAGCACCGATGAGAAACGATGAGCTCCATTTAAAAGCAATCCCAGGCGATGTAACGTAGCAATTTGTATGTATCGTCTCCACCATTGTTACCTCTTATATCGCCGGTTTATTTTCGTTCATTTTGAATCGGAGAAGTTTGGGGAGACTCTAACAGGATATATGACACTGCCAACTAATTTGTCCTAGTAAAAATGCGAAGTCGAGAATGAGTGGCCACAATCCGAATGGTTCGAGTTATGCCATCATTTCATTTTCACTCTGCCATACCCCAAATTGGTTCGGATTGTGGCCACTCATTCTCTACTTTGCATCTTCACTAGGACAAATTATTTAGCAGCGTCATATATGTTGATGTGAGTTGGGTATTCTGCTAGCCAACAAAAACGCGAATATGTGTACCCACTCGTTTCCCTACAGAATCTTCACAAGGTTGTTTCCAATTGGTAAAGGTGCATAATTTGTTGCATGGAAAATTCATATTGTCAACGCACTATATATGCGCCAAGGGATGAAGACAAGTATGGAGAAAGGTGACTACAGCAAGGTGGTTTGGGACGGCTAGGACGGATGCGTTTCTCCGCTGCGTTTTTTCTTCATCAAATAGCTGAACATATCAGATACCAGCCAGGAACCTCCACTCCTCTTCTGCCGTACTCGACTTCTCTGATAGTGGACCTCTTTCGGTTGTTCATTTACTCGTACACACTCGTTCACATAGGTTATACGAATGCCGGTAAGGTGCTCATCAAACGCTAGATGATCAAATTCCTGGCCGGTCGACTCGTGGTGAGCATTCTTAGTCCTCATGGAACCTCGTAATCCAAGAATAAAACAACACCTGTTCGCAACTGTTCAGACTAAAGAGGTTTTTGCAGGCCTTCTGCCTCTTCCCGATGGTCATGGGATACGTGCCGCGGTGCAGTGAAGAGGATTCTCTGTACAAACCTACCGAAAAGAGAATCAGAGAGTTTGTGTTCAAAGAAATTCGAGGAAAAATGTCCAAAAATGCCCCTGTTCGTTTTCGAAAAATCTTCAATAATTCTACTTGTCAGGATACTACTGCTGCCACCCAAATTCAGCAAATTACTGTAAAACTATTTTTAGATGTACGACTGCGAGCTGGAAGACGCAGCTCTTATCAAATTCGATTTCGCTAATTATGATCCTGATTATGACGATGAAGATGACGAAGATGATGATGATGATGATATTGCTGATATACTAGAAATAGCGCCCATTGCGTCGATGAAATTCATCGAGGAGTGAGATTTCATTAAAACTTATAGAGCAACTAGATAGTGTCGGAGTAGTAATTGAGAAATACACCAGGATTATCCTTCATGCATTGCAGATTTCATTTCTTCAGGGACCCCTCACGCAACAAGGCTGAATTCATCAAAAAAGCTGTTGAGAAGTGGTCAGAGAAGTTGGAAACGGTAGGAACTTCTCTTCACATAATTATTTCCTATCGAGTGAGCCAAATACCAAAAGATGAGGGACTTGAGAGGTTGAAAATCGTCCTTTTAATGGGAAGTTATTAATTGCAGATAAATCCAGCGGCGTTCGGCTGCACTTATAGTAGAGTGAAGTTTCAAGGAACACTCAAACGACGCGCCATTGGTTGCATTTTTACCTAAGACGTTTATACAGCTTCCAATAAGATAAAAAGTTCATGCAGTTTAACACATACGTGCTGACACAGGCAGGTACAACGCTAAAGAGCCGTCAAAGAAAATATGCAGGAAGGACTACAAATTATTGTAGAATATGCAGAAAGGATTACAAGTCATCGTAGAACGTTCAATAACTTGTTTCTCGTTACTAGGCACATATTTTCAGTTGCGCGGAATCGCGTCCCATAGTGTTAGATTCGAACTAACTTCTGATTAGAAAAGGGTAATTTATACTGGATGCGTGCGACTGACGCGCGTGCGTCTATATGATGAAGAATAGGGCACAGTCGCATTGCAGTCGCATCGCAGTCGCAGCTCAGACGCACGCGTTTACGGCCTCGCGACGGCCGCGCGTTCTTTTCATTGAGAATGTACATGCCGTTTTGACCGGTTTTCATCGAAAATCCCTTGCAAATGGATGCGTGCGACTGATGCGCGACTGACGCACGCACCTGGTATAAATTGCCCTAAACCCGAAACTTATGAACTAGCAAGAGAAACATAGCGGGAGGCGATTACACAGAAGGTAACTTATCACCAAAATGAGAATTTCAGTGAGCGCTGCCTTCGAGTATGTATGGTCGGGTAGCTCAGGTAGTGCGTCCGTGACTACGTCTGCAGTTGCGGGTCTCTCACGGTGTCAGCCAATTGATCAGCTGATAAAGCGATGGGGGGGGGGGGCGCCGCAGGATGCATCTGATAGGGGATTTTCCTAGGTGATAAGGGCAATTCAAGTTTAATTTATACTAGCTGTATGCGTCAGTCGCGCATCAGTCGCACGCATCCATTTGCAAGGGATTTTCCATGAAGATCGGTCAACACGGCATGTACATCCTCAACGAAATGAACGCACGGCCGCCACCAGACCGTGAACGCGTGCGTCTGAGCTGCGACTATTCTTTTCTGAGCTGCGACTATTCTATTCCTATTCTTCATCATATAGACGCATGCGCGTCAGTCGCGCGCATCCAGCATGAATTGCCTGTTATACTGGATGCGCGCGACTGACGCGCGTGCGTCTATATGATGAAGAATAGGGCCCAGTCGCATTGCAGTCGCAGCTCAGACGCATGCGTTTACCGTCTTCACGGCTGCCGCGCGTTCTCTTCATCGAGGATGTGCTTACCGCGTTGTCCGGTTTTCATTAAAAAATCCTTCGCAAATAGACGCGTGCGTCTGACGCGCGATTGACGCACGCAGCTAGTATAAATTGCCCTATAGTGGTACAACATCAAATGGAAGGTATCACATCATGCACAGCTGGTGCAGTGCCGGTCAACCATCCTTGCATCACAGAGTACCGCCCACCTGCTCTGCTGTGCCGCATCACGTTTGACGTTGCATTAGAATATTCGACGATTTTTGAAATATTCGAGTTCTGGATAGTTCGAATATGAAGCATATCGAAATATTCGAACATTTATTTGACTCATTCGAATAAGGGGTTTTTAAAACGTGCGAATGAACGAATTATTCGAATGTAGGACTTTCTTGGCTACCCGCATGAATGGATCATTCGAATAAAAGACTTTTTAAAATCAGCGAATGAATGAAAAATTCTAATCGACTATTCGGTCCAAAACCAATCCAATATCACAGCTTTCAAAGTCTTCGTTCCTGTCCGCCATTATCAAACTTTGTTACTCGCACCTACTAAGATCGGTCTCGCGACATATGAGGATCTCATCAGGCGATTTACGGGAATTGTTGGGGGGCGAGACGAGAATTTAAAGGCAGCAGGAGCTGAAATTCTCGACTCTGAGCTGAGCTGCGGGTGGTGAAGTACAGACTCGGCACATCATAAATGTGAAACGAACACAGACAATGATGGCTTACCTGCAGAGAAAATGGAACATTCGTCGCGAACACGCCTGGCCGTGTTCGTGCGCGGACGAGTTTTCCCCGGCGCGAAAGCCATTGCGGCGCGTGGTTTTGGCCGAGTCCCGCCATGAAACCCTGTGAATTGAATGCATTTCGTTTTCCCTTTGCGCCAAACCACGCACCGCAATGGCTTTTGCGCCGGGGAAAACTCGTCCGCGCGCGAACACGGCCAGGCGTGTTCGCGACGAATGTTCCATTTTCTCTGCAGGTAAGCCATCATTGTCTGTGTTCGTTTCACATTTATGATGTGCTGAGTCTGTACTTCATCACCCACAGCTCAGCTCGAAGTCGAGTATTTCAGCTCCTGCTGCCTTTAAGGCATGACTTTGTTTGTTACTGGAAGCATATGACTATAACAGCTATGACACCATCATTATTCCAGAATCAAGTGTTCCCAAGCCAAATGAACGAATAATTCGGATTTGCAATTTTCCACAAGGTCGAATGAGCGGATCATTCGAGTATTAGCTTTCTGTAGACACCCGAATGGACGAATTATTCGAACAACTCTAATTATGAACAACTCGAACGAACGAATTGTTCGAATGTGCTCACTCTTTGAAAAATCAAATGAATGCCTTACTCGAACATTCGATTATCAAAAATTCTGTCGAATATATTCTATTCGATCACATATATAGATGTGCGGCACGGCAGAGCGGAAAGGGAGTATTTTGTGTTGCAAGGAGCCGGGCGATGCCGCGCTGCAGCCGTAACTGCAGACAAAATCCTGCACGCACTCCCTAAACTACCCGACTTTATCTAGAAACAATACTACGAAACGACCAGAAGAGCTGTTGAAGAACAACAAAAAGCGCAGGGAACGACGTAGCAGAAAAAAAAACGCAAAGGTTAATCAAACCTGAAGACTTGGTGAGATCCGGAGATGTTTAAGAATAGAAAGAACTATTGTCTATGTTATGCATAAAGAGCATAGAAAAGCGTGATGTTATCGAATGAGAACTTTTATGCAGCAATATAGATTTCAAATAGACAATATAAAACTCAACAATAGCGGTTTTTGACAATAAATTCTGAATTAAGCAGAACCGGTAGGATTTGCATGGAAGAGCAAGAGAGTTCCAGCAAGACAAGGCATAAGATTACAGAGAAACTGCAAAATCTTCAAGGAAAAAGACATGAAAGTAAAATTGCGAGGCAAATGTCAAATGACTGAGAGTATTTTGAAATTGTTATAGCGAAATATGAATAGAGCGAAAAGAGAGAACAAAGAACGAAAACATTGAGTTCCATCCACAAAATGTGGTACTGCAAAGAGTTTAACACTTCCGATACGTTCACAACCGGAGGACTAGCGACTTTTACGGGCTGATATGCGGTTGCCAAAGAGTGTGTCTAACCAGCCCGGAAATCCTGTGTTTATAAAACCAATCGCAGAGTTCAGACGGATCATCACACCTACAGTTGAGCGGATGACGTGAACACTATAAATGCAACGGTTGCCAAATTGTGTTAGTCCAAACGAATAGCTTGCGAAGTAACCGAAGGTTCGTAGCGCATAAAGGCAGTATTCATGAAATTTTTGTTTCTGAAGTCAGTACTCACGGTATTTTTGTTTCTTTTTGAAGTATTTCGTTTACCGTGTAATCGGCTGTTGATAGCAATGAGCAGAACACAAAAAATGTTCACTATATGCGGAGATACTGTCTTCAACGTCAATGACAAAGTAGCCTTTTTTTTGCGCCCGCTCGCGCCAGCTTACGCAGGGCTCGGTCCTTCCACATGCGCGCTTGACACGTGCGCAATCAAGCGCATGAACAACATCGTCTTCGTGTGTTTCTTGTACGTTTTGGGCTTTCCATCATTGGATGTGAGTTTAGTTCCCTTTACATCCCGAAATTAAGCAAATTCTCCGACATGAAAATTTCTGGGACCCTGTCTCGCCCAGGACAACAACTTCTGACACTACTGCGACGTTTGCATGAGCCCAACATGTGCCTGGTTTCTGTACAAAACAAATAATTCGAACTTGCAAAAATAACATGCTCTAATGAAGGACGTTCTGGCCTTAAAGTGATTTCTTGGAAAAATAAAAGCACTCTAGTAGAATTAAAACACAAAAACGTCAGTCATGCTGGCTATAAATCACACTTTAGTAAAATTAAAACACAAAAACGTCAGTCATGCTGGCTATAAATCATTCATGCATACAAGGAAAATACTCATTTCTGCTATGAATAAGCGTAATGATGAGTCATATGAGTTATAGAACCACTTCCTGATGCGTTAAAAACAATAATAACAGCAAAACCGGATGTGGGCACGTACATAATGACGAATAACACGCCCTAATAGAAGAAGGAGAGGCAGAAAGGCAAAGGAAATCATGTTCTGTTAGGCTAGAACCTAAAAAAAAGCTGTCCAACGAAAAAACTTCGAATAAAAAGCTAGTTTCTTTAAGGTAAGCCAAAACCCAGAAAATCCCCGATTTATTAGCAAGGTCCGTGAATTTCCGATCATAGCAAATAATTCCTACCTTCATTGGGAGTGAAGAGGACAACTGCATTACTAAATCTCGAGAAAAGTACCACAATCACTGTCAGAATGGGTAACTGGAACGAACAGTGAGGTGAGCTGAGTCAGCAAATTGACGGGACACCGGAGCGCAGACCGGTCGACCTCTCGCCGACGTAACACTCGTCACTCTGATACGCGGCAACAGATCGCCAGGTTATCATCTGCGATAGTAAAGTACAGGAGCGGCCACTAATTATAGGCTCACATCCCGCCTATATGACCCCTCCAGATCCTCAAAATTTGTGCAAGAAAAGGGAAAAGTCCAAGAACTTGCACAGGAACTGGCGCAGACTCGCCGTAAATGGATGCATTGGTAGCAAAGCCATCGGTAGCTTTCAATTTCGGGCTCGCGTTACCTCGTTTTCTCCATCGACGCGAGGACTTTACAATAAACAAGGGCTGCGTCCGTGCGGACCCCTCCCGTCTGCACTCTGCTCACCTCGTCCGTCAGCTGATACGAACGGGGAATTCCGTTCGAAAAACCGCTGCAAGCCCAGCTGCAATCTGACCCCCGAAGGTTTTCTGTGGTCCTGTGTTTACTCTTCCGTGCAGTTTATACGAAATTAGTGCACATCTGCACTTTGTCCAGATGGGGCTGGTGGATCAGTGGGGGGGAAGGTGTTGGGAAGGCTGGCTGCCCACAGGTAAAGAAAAGCTCTTAGAAGATCTCTTTGGATAAGAAATACTGCTCAGTATGTAGGGTTTCAGACCCTTTTACTTGAGAAAACAGCAAAGTAAGGGTAAATGGAACGGTTACCTCCGCAGCGAGGGCAACCTTTCTCAGACTACATTGTTACGGTGTAGTTAGAAACTACCCCCTCTAATGGTTTCGCAGAAAGTAAGTAGATGTAAAGTCAACAAACTTTGAAGAAGAGAGCAAACATGATTAGTTCACAAGGCAATCATGTAAATGGATCCAATAGTTCTTATATTTAACCAGTTTCGGAACTTTACCCTTTCCCCTTACTTACCTCATCTGAGTGAACTGACTTTCCATCAGCGACTCGGAAGTGTCTAGTTGAAGAGAGGAGTTAATCAGGAACATTCGTCAATTAGCATGATGTGACTCGATGATTTTGACGATCTCACGCTTGTTCTGTGACACCTTTACCAGAACTGACGACGCGCCAGCTTACAAATACCCACTAGTTTTTAAACAGATGCGTCTAGCACCTCTATGGCGGGACCCCCATAGATGTTGTTGTCCGCGTATACAAGAACACGTTAAACAGCACCCTTATGTGGGGCTAGATTGAGATTTAAATGCAACAACCGTCGAAATTTCGAGTTTAATTGTCAAAGTTTGAGAACAACGTGAATGTGTCAGAAGTGTGAGAAGAAAACAAGAAATGACGACCTATCTGTAAGGATGCTTCAACCATTATTGAGAACTCATCACCTTTACTTGAACTAGGGGTTACGACACACCAGATTACATTCGCCCGGTAACTTCTGAGTGAATGCGTTTGGCATTTGCGATTGTGGGACCTACGAACGCCTTTGCACGCGTATTGAAGCCAAAGGGAGACAGCACCGCATCCTCTTGAATGTTTCGCGTGTCTCAAACTACACCATTGCATATAAATTGTACGACTCTCAAACCCTGACGATCACGCAAACACTTTACCATGAAGAATATTCGTGGTAATGTTCTAAATGATACAGTGATGGTCAGTCGTTATTGCATGGCAGAAAACGAGACCGCGGCGCATTACCTGAGCGGCGCGGCAAAGCATGTAGTCATCGAAGATTGCTATTATTACTGCTTTGTCCATAGTCCCCACATATCATTCACCTTATGCGTAGATATTCTCTCCAAAATGTTCGACAATGGCGGACGCAGGGGAGGGCTGAGACCCCAAACCGGTGGAGACCCCACTTTTTTCCTCACGCCGCCCCCCCCCCCCCCCGTCCCGCCTCCTGACCATTTTCTGCGTCCGCCACCGATGTTCTACTCAAAGTTGAATTAGTCGGTCGCGAGGTGTTTCTTCCTGTTTGCGGTGCAATAACGATTGACCATCACTGCATGAGACTGAAGCCTGAGATGCATGTCCCAGATCCCTTGCTCACTGATATTTTGGTGGTGAACGAAGGTTATGACTAGAGAAACGTTCCGCCATTAGTACTTCATATTCGTCCTAGTTCACACTGACGTAAAAAATAAAATAGCTAGTTTGTGCCTAAAACACACTCAAAATGGTTCGATTGCTTATATCACCCATTTGAGTGACCTTGGTAAAGATACCCACTGACGTAGAGCCATTTCCAATACAATTGCCAGAGGTGAGAAATCAGAAGCAGCGTGCATAGTTGAGATTATCCATGGTAGACAATAGCACAAATTTACCTATCTTTAACGCGTCAACACATTTACCCTGGATAATCCTGATGATGCATCAAGGCACAGGAGTAAAGCCCTAGCTGTGATTTTTACAAACCGATGTGCACACTTGTTGCAAAAGAATTGATTAGTGATAGTCAGAAAAGTTCCGTTTCAATTCAGTGATCTCATTGAGCTGCGGTTGTTTCTGATTTGTGATTTAGTTCCTCACGTTGTCTCTTCAAATAAAAAGCGTGCGCAGCTGTGCTGACCAAACAAGGCTCGTAAGAAGTGACGATCCCTACAAAGAATCGCTTCGTCTGAGAAGGAATTCCTTTTTCGATGGATTTATTGGCTCGATATACACTCATTGTCAGCCCAGAAGTAAAATGTCAGAGGAACGTTTGATGAGGAGGCGGCCCGTGCATCTACCAGGGTCACAATGGATTATGCTGAACTGAAAGATATTGGTCCATAATCATTAGATGAGATATACTTTGTCCAAAATGAATGCCTATACTAATAGAACATTACCTTTCCGAAAGACTCACTGTTATGGTGTGCTGATTAAAGTTATCACCTGCAGAAATGTTTTTTTACCCGAGGTGTGATGTATGTGGGAATTACCAGAGCACCAAGCTATGAAAGAATTTGAGCATCACTTACCTGCAAAGATGTTGCAGCGCAGCTGGGAAATCTAGGCTTCGTTCTCCCTAGAAAGGTGTGGACGAGTGCTGCTTCTGGGGACACTCATATAAGTCCCTTTGCGAATTAATGGACATGCGATGCCCGCTTGACCGAAAATGAATTGGCGTTGTGTCAGGTACATAGTTTTCACAGGTCGTCCGCTCGTGAACATTCCTTTTATCCCGGTATCTTTAAATGTACATAGTGCTTCTTTTGTGCCACACAGCTCACGTCAAGGACACGTTTTATTCCAGTATTTTTTGTATTTTTCACAGTTTTACTTGACTAGAAATCGTTTGCGATCCCAAGAAAAAGAAAATTCCCGCGAGTCTGCTTCCGAATGTGTTTTCTGGAACAGATGACGTTGAGAAAACATGGTTGTCCACAAAACATTCAATTTGATTTTTGAAGCGACGACACGACGCCTGAAATTCTTCAATGAGATACTTCACTGACGTTCTTGAGACTTTCAATAAACTATCATGGTATGCCTAATCATCTATCCCTGCACTTGCTAAGTCTTCGTTATCCATATCCGTGACCTTTCTTGTGGTAGGCATGAAAGCCCGCCGCCTGATAGTACAGTCTTGTGTACAAGCAGCATTTAATGGCGCATGCTTTGATCAGCGTGTCCACATCAAAGTTTTTCAGACGGACGTGGTGAAACCACAAACACGTCATTTCTTTGATCACTACGACCTAGGTTTTTTCCTGGCATGGGAGCGTTTAATCTGCCTAGTACGATTATGCACGGTACAACATTGCTGCACAAAGTTCGTAAATCAACTCATATAGGAATCTATGACATCACAGTTGTGGATATTGGAAACTGCTAATCAGTGAGAAACTAAACATGCGGATTACGGGTCATCTCCATGGAGTTTTTTTACGCTACAGTTATACACTGCGTTTGAGTGGCACTCCGCGTCGCGTTGCATGGATATTCATACGTATCGATTCTTTGCGAGTGGTGTCGTAGCAGCGCTAATATGGAAGTGCAAAGTCAATATCTATTATACCTCAGACCCTGCCGCCAGGGGACGGCGACGTAGGGTGCTATACTCGACGATGAGTATACACATTGGCGCTGGCGCTTATAGCTTTAGAGCTCGGATTTGTGTGCAATCACGCAACAAATAATGGTGCTCACTGAAAAGGCCACACATTCCAGTGCATAATTAATGCTTCATCAGCTACTGTGAATCCTCGAAAGCTCTCCCATTTGTGAGTTCTCGCTCTAAAATTTCAACCCTATGTGTCGAAATATCCCTGGACAGGAATCCCGCCTTAAGGGGTGTGGAATTAGCAGCAGCACGTTAACTATCATGAGATGCATGAAGGAATGATTTGCATGAAGGATTTGGTAGTGATGTCATTGTGTTTCTACTGTGCGGTGCTAGTAAATGGTTTGCAGGGCGTTGCCACTGCTCCACGATTGGAGCATTCGGCGGGAATTTCTGCCCTTCAGTGTCACCCATTCCGGAATTCAAGCATAACAACTCCACATATAGTCAAACTCAAAATAAGAATAGAATATTTTTTATTTCGTTTAATTTTTTATTATATGACGAAAAAATGACGCGACATGGATAACATGGAAAGCGGAATTGAAGACGGTCAAATTAAAGGTCGCTTGAATCACAAAGTGTTGAAAAAAGGCAACTTTGCGCTCTTTCAACCCTCGGGCTTCAGGGGTGGGCTTCATGAACGCATAACCAAGCGAAATCAGGGTCTGAATGCATCGTTGATATCACCCATAGTGAGCATGCCAGCGTACCCAAGGTTACCCCTTTTCCGCCACTCATCAACATGGTTACCCACACATGACGTTTTCTATGCCCAACTGCTACGATATGGGTGATCGTGCTCATATGCTTTGTATGAGATTAGCCATCCTTCGAATAATGTATCTGGGTTCGGGTTAATTAATCAACTTTCACATTCTGCGGCTCCTAACAATATGTACATAGTTCATAGGATAACCAATTGCGCTAACCATCATTGGTTTGTTCAATTCACTCTCTTTTTGTTCAATTCACTCTCTTTTACTCCTGGACCCCAGCCCACGCTGTTACCATCAAAATTAGTCCAGAGACCGCTTGCATCATCGAGATTACCCAGGGTGAACGAATTAACACCACACAAATGTATATACCCATCGTTAACACGGACATTGAACATGCTCTCCCTGGCTAATCTCAACCAAGCATCCAGCCCCTTGTGTAATAAGAAACGCGCCCCTACGACAGTAGAATCATCAGGCGCCTAATTTCAAGCAGTTGTGCATAGCGAACACTTCTTGATCGTACTGCTGAATGACCAGATCATGGGGTCAGCAACATAAAATGGCGTGGTAAGCCTCATGTACGAGTTTGCACTTCAGTTTTGAGTAGGCTGACGAGTGCACGTAGCGCAGTCAACGCAAACAAAAACGTTGAACACGTCGTAAACTTGGACAATAGCCAGTGGACGTGCTGCAATCTATTTCCGTTCCACCATGCCGCTCAAATTTCGTGAGGTTTTCCTTCCCATACTCTCTGACAAAAGAATGACGGGAAATGAGGAGAAATTGCACATTCTCCAACATACTCATTAATGGATGTAAAAACTCATTCCTCACAGGCAGCGGCGTCCGCAGAGGATGAGGTAGGGATAGACGTGAGAAAAAAGGCTGGGGTCTCCGCCACTCCCGGGATCCGGGCGTTGGGATTTCCAAGAATGAAGTAATTAAAAAGTTGAAGTCATTGAAAAATTCGTTAAAAATTTGAAGTCATTGAAAGGTAAATCCAAACTTCAATGAGTAAAAAATCTCAGTTAATAGTTATAGATGAAAAAGTGATAAGGCCTATACAAAGCTACATATTCATATCCAGCCATAAGCATATTCTAAACCAGCTATAGAATATGCAATGGTCATTTGTAACAGTTACCCTGACATGTTCAACTGACTTTTCCATCTTTGTCTCAAATTAGGGTAGTCATAAAGTAACTATTTGTAATAAACTGCTCTGCTCATTACAGAAAGCTTTTGAAATATTTTGCATTATCTGGTAAGATTTTTGTATAGGTTACAGCTATCCCAGCCAGCATATTGTTTTGTTACTTCCAGAACTCCAGAAAAAAGCATTATGAATCGTTATCCTTTATTTATCGAGTGAAATGCAAACACATTTAAAAGTAATAAGGCACTTCAGACTAGCCTCTTCCACCAATTATACGGTCTCCGCTGTGATACTACAATGGACGAGTTGTCTGCAGACAGATCCGATTAGCAGTTGATTCTTGAACGGGACAGCGACTGAAGAAGCTGACAGCAATCGCCCGTCATCGACGAAAGGCTCAGTGACCTCCCAGGACTTGAAGTCCTTGGAAAACTTGATTCGTAACACCTGAATGGCCACGTTATGACAGTTAGAGAGCAGTGTTTTAAAAAGACATGCCTGTGAAGGCGCGCGGTCGCTGAGGATCAATTTCCCAGGTGGCCTATGGCATCTTTCAGTACAGGGTGAGCGCCCTGAAATAAAGCTGTAACATAACCATACTGAAACTGGCTTATATTTAATTTTTTTATTCAATTAGGAAGATACCATGGGCACACGCAATGTACTGAAAAGTTCAGTAATTTCGATTAAATCACCCAATGAATGAAATTCCATGAAGAACCCTCTGAGTGCAGAAGCCCCGACTCATTCCCCACCATTCTGGAACCAGCGGCTCATGTTACGGCTGGAAACCGGACTTACCGTCCACACGGCACCTTCTTTATCTACGTACAAGTTATCCATTGTGGTAAGAAGAGGTATATCGACCAGATGGGACAAAGATCGGTAGCCCTGGAACAAATTTGAGAAAAACCAATCCTCAAACTTAGTGACAAACGTCACCTCTCCAATCCTGTACACAGAGATCGTCTCAGTATTGGCATGAGAAACAATGAGATGTTTGCCTGCGCGGTCGATGGCGACACCATTAGGAGACGTCGTCGTGGACATCAGCCAGGAACTTGCCTGCAATTAAACCTTTTAAGACCTGCATTTTTGAATCTCTGCTCATCAAAACCGAACCTGTCCGTCGTAGAATACGATGCTGCAGCTCGGGATCATTGAGAAAGCCTCAAGGAAATTCGTAATGGGTGTTTGGGCACTGCCGTCATTGGTGATTATAAACGCACCCTCGGAGACAGCAACCAAATTGTTGGGCCTGAACGATTTCCACGTCAAAGGCATCAGTGACAAGGAAAAACTCGTCGTTGTACCTAATAAACTTGTCATCCTTGATTACCTTCACCAGATCCAACTGCCTGGATTTGCGATTCCAGTCGAACACCATCACCGAATGCTCGAATGACTTTGAATGGTTGATGACAAAAAGTCGAACAACTCCAGAGGATGTGACGGAGTGAGAGATTCCATGCGGATGGAAGTTCTCCTTAGAAAACCAAAATAAATCAAAATTCAATCTTGGTTTTTGGTTTTTCAAATTTGCCAGAAGTATTTTAAAAGAACATCGGTATTCCTGACATTAAGTACATAGAGCGTTAAGTATTGGGGATTAGCTCTTTTTTTTTCAAGCTTCTAGTCAACAGTTAATAAAAAATACTGTAAGTTTGAAAAGTGCTGGATCGGGACCTACTTCAGGTTCACTTGCGGAAGATCCCGAGATGGCTTTGCGGAAGTACCGAAGGTTTTTTTTCTGTTTGTTTTTGACACAGCATATACGCGCATCTACCGGGGGAGTGTTTAAGTAATGGAGATAAACGAATAAGTCGACAAACAAGCTGGAAAGTCAACAGTTAATAAAAAATACTGTAAGTTTGAGAAATGCTGGATCGGGAGCTACTACCAGGTCACCTGCGGTAGGCTCCGAGATGACTTTGCGGAAGTAAAGAGGGTTTGTTTGGGTTCCCGTTGCTGCCATCGTGCCCTCAACTGCTGCTAAAGCCTTCCTTCTTTTAGCAACAATTCAGACATTATGACAACAACTGGGCGGAAATGTCGCTTTATTTTTGACGTACTACGCTGTAAGAGGACGTACCTACCCTACAGTTGTCAGAGTTACTCCTAGAACACTAACCTGATCATGGTCGCCGTTGATTGTCAACACCTCAGCATGATATGTGCCGTCTTGGTTGAAATCATAAAGGAATATACGACCTTGAACTTCCTGAAATGTTCAATCCTTTGCTTATTTATTTATTTATTTGTTTAATAATACACCAGCATGGTGTGCCTGACCAACAACACAGTCAAAAAAAAATGAGGAACCGGTACATACTGAGTTGTGAAAGCTGGCTAAAACAATTGACTTTGCGGACTCGTCTTGGATCTTTGTGGGAATAATTTTGTAACACCGGATAGGATACAAAATTAGGCATCATCTTATTTATTTATTATCATCTTATTTATTTATTACTATCATTATACACAGTGCCGAGGCACAATGCTTCCCTTTGACATGAAGAAGGTAATTAACGACAGAGGGTTTTGAAAGTTCCACAGAAAAAATTCAGACTGATATTTCTAATGCAGACTGAACGAGGCCTTCATTTTCCTCTCAAATGGAAAATCGCCCGCTGCTCGTTGTTTGAAAAAAAAACCGAGAAATCAATAGACATAGAAGGTTCGGGAAAGTTTACGGCTCCCAATACTTGTGCCAACGTATGTACGTAGAAGCCCAGCACATACATTCTTCATCAAAAAAATCCGTTCGTGGAAAAATCATGTCAAATTCCCGTGGCCTCAAATCACGCTGGCAAAACTTATATATTGTATGCTTTCGTGCTTTCTGTTATATAATGATCAGAATCCCAGGAATTTTCGCGTTTTTTGGAAAGCTTCGATTTCTGTAATAGCTTACAAAAGGAGTGAAAAGCAGTGAAAGAACCACCTTCGCACGAGGAAACATATAGAACAGTCCAGATGTGATAAAAGCTATACCCTCATCCTCGACAAGGGCGATGTCCTCAGCGCCATGTACTGGAAAGAGCTAAGTAGAACTGAAGTTTCATGAAAACAATAACTTTTTCGGCACTAACCGATTTCCTCCACTTGTCGGCATAGTCCTGGGCGGTGGTTGTAAACCCTCTTGTTTACATCTAGAACCATCCTGAATTTTTCACTAGCATTTTCTTTGAGACTTTTATGTTAGATTTCTCCCTTGTAGTCCAAGCATTCATTTGAAAAGGACATACTACATATAATTCGGCTCTTTCTACCAAATATTTTTCATGTGTCTGATCCTCCCAAACTACTACACTACCTATCAAATGTTCTCCTATTGACACCCAAATACTGGCGAATTCAGAATTACCTTTTCCCTTCATCGATAGGAAATGGAGACGATAAAAATGCTGAAATGTCTCACAATTCTCCACGTGGTTTCAGGACTCCCAGCAAAAGAATCGTCGTGTGCAAAGTGGTCAAGTAGTGTTTCCACCGCTTCTGATAAAAGTTTTAGCTTATTTTAATTATTCACGACAACCGTTATATTTTCGTGATCTTTGTGATCCCTGTGTGTATACTGGTTCGCTTTTAGGTTTTAACCGCTCCTTGACGTTTCTGTGTAAAGCGATGCTATCTAAGAAACGGAGACTACTGACAAAAAGGGGCCCGTAATTGAACCAGACAGCTGATCGAAGATCCTACGCGGTCGGTGCACCGAACCACGGAGACTGTCGGATTTCTTCCACCAGAGTGAGAGCAATTTAGCATTGGAGAAAGTTCTCTGCCGATACCTTCGATA
This sequence comes from Ancylostoma caninum, assembly GCA_037903475.1. Taxonomy (NCBI): domain Eukaryota; kingdom Metazoa; phylum Nematoda; class Chromadorea; order Rhabditida; family Ancylostomatidae; genus Ancylostoma; species Ancylostoma caninum. Next base: position 191,223 of record JBAJFG010000501.1, read on the forward strand.
TGGTAAATAGAATGAAGCCAAAATTATTACCTAAAATAAAAATGTCTACATAGGTGAAAACTATTTGGATATCTAAGAAAATTCTCCCCAATTTACAACCGTTATGTTGGTCCAAAAGCCTTAAATCAAAATTTATCATTTGATTCCAAATTCCATCTGCTTGGATTAAGTTATTTTGGCAGTAGAATATGGTGGAATGTTCTGCCAAAAAAAGTAGTGAAATTTGGTGCAAAAGTTTCGGACCGACCTGAAATACACATTTAATTTGTGAGTCAAATTTCGATAGACAAATACGGTAGCGATTCCGCTAAACCCTGACCCAATGACCCCGTCCCCTAGCACCGAACACATAGAAGCAATGATTATACAGTTGTTTCGTACTTACATCACTTTCCAGACATACGCGACGAGAGCTCCGAGGCCACCCAACAGCAGTAAACTTCGAATCATTCCACGAATATATAGGGAAAATCCTGGAGCAAATGAATCAAAATATGATAGCATTAAGTGGAGAATAGAAGACGAGGGCGGGGCCACCATCAAAGGAGAAAAATTCAGCTTTTTTACGTTTAAGAACACTTGGGTCTACACTCTTTATATGCAATCGCATTACCTAGATTTTCCCTATCACTATGTCGAAGTCAAACTCAAAATTTTGTGGGGTATACGTCGACTTTTCCTAATATTTTTACCCCTGCCACTTTGGTTTTATTGCAAGAACATTCGCACTTATTCTGCGTAATGCTTTGTCGTGAACTAAAGCAATAATCACTGCGAATAGGTTGTGAGGAAATGATATTCTCGAATCTGTATTGCAGTCATACACTCTCCTCTTAAAGTTAACATACGATATAGAACCTGTCACGGATTGGGATAAATCTTTATTGTATTACAAGGGTGAATGCAGATGAAGTTATTCCACCTAAGTTTCAGTGTTCTTTTTTTGGTGCACCCTGAGTATGAATAAATAAATAAATATAATCGGGTAAGGGTGAAGAACAAGTGGTAAGTGGGAGAAAAGAGGAAGTGACAAGTTTCTGAAACGAGGCGCATTGCGAACTCGCAATAATGCAGTCGTGATAGAGAGCACTGATAAGAATGAGACTGTTCCTACAAACTCGGGCAAGTTCCACTGGTGAAATCCATGGCTGCTACTAATGAATAAAGGATGGAAACATTATAGTTTGCACTGCGCCTTTGGAAAAAAAACGAAAACATACTAAAGGCATTGTGATACATAGCATGCTTACAACCAAACAATGCATTGGACATAATTGAATCCCAGAAACTGATCTCGATCAGATCGGAAAATTGAAAAAGAAGGAGCAATACATTCTTCAGAAAATGATAGGAAGGGACCTGCCGGTCTCTCTTTTTTGAACACTCGAATTTTTTGAATCGAATTCTAGATTCATAGCAATATCAATCAAGACCTAGGTCCTGATTATAGTACCCGCAAAAAGGTCGGCTAGCCCCATAACTTCTGTGGAGAATTGCAGAAAAAAGTGCTGAGAAGTGGCAAATTGTTATGCAATGCATGTTGCAGCGAAGTATGCGATGGCAGGTTTTGGCAAATAAAAGAGGTCAGTCACGAGATCGTGGGCGACTCCTCTTGGATCAATAAATCATTAAATGCTAAAAAATGTTGACATTTGTAGGCAAAAAAGTATCAAGAAATCGCTCAACTACTGTCCCCTTTTTCCTCCATTATACGAAAGTTGAGGAGAAAGCATAAGACTTCTCCCAGTACTCGCCACTACGGAGGGGAAGTCTCAAGGTCAAGCGAAAATAAGAAAACAACAGAGCGCACAAAATATTAGGAAAATATTAGGAGTCCTTGTCTTCTTACTCTACAAGGAGGTACCAGAATGATATCAGAACAGAAATATAAAAGCAAAAATCTTAAACTTGGGTAATTAAATCAATGCTGACCTTGGATACGACTGTCCGAAATAATCGACCAATAGTCGATAAGTTTCTAGAACTGGTTCAAATGCATTGGCGAATAACCCATCTTTTTTTCTCAACAATGCCTCAGGAGGATGACAGAAATATTTACGTTCTCTCATAATTATCGTTTCCAAACATCAACAACTATATTTAGACTATACTACTATGTATATTCAACTACTATATTCATAAATTCAACAGAAATTAGCTATAACCACTACGAGCGTCGTCTCCAAAGGCCTCTAATTGGTCCAAGTTCTCACGATATCTCAACTTATTCCACCAGACATTTCCTCTTCCAGTGGATTCAACTCCTGTTAATGAGATACGTACCGTGTTTGTTGGTAAAAATCTTGACAACTTCCAAAATCCTACTATATTAAAAGATTTGGTCGCTAATTCCCGAGAAAGCGTCTGTTATTGCGCGTCGACTCTCAGCGCATTGTCGATACGCAGTGTTGTGATGAGTACTTTAAAAAAGGGGCCCCTGGCCTAAATTTCCACATTGTCCGCTTTTTTCTTCCTAGATCTTTATCTTACTTGTTATAGGGTGACACCCCCCTAAGGGCCGGCGTAGGTTTTAGGCTACTTTGCACCTCTGATTATCGATTAGTTTATCGATTATATCGATTTTATTGATTTTTCGCTATTTTTGCCCCAGGCGTGGCGAGGACATGTCTACTGGGGTATGTCAGTACGCTGAGGACGAATATGACAACCGTTTTGTACAGCACTATCGATTTATCGATTTTATTGATTTTTCGCTTGTTTTGCCCCAGTGACGGTGAAGACATGGCTATTGGGGTATGTCAATACGCTGAAGACGAATATGACAACCGTTTTCTACAGCACTATCGATTTATCGATTTTATTGATTTTTTGCTAATTTTGCCCCGGGGACGGTGAAGACATGGCTATTGGGGTATGTCAATACGCTGAAGACGAATATGACAACCGTTTTCTACAGCACTATTGATTTATCGATTTTACTGATTTTTCGCTAATTTTGCCCCGGGCGCGGCGAAGACATGGCTATTGGGGTATGTCAATACGCTGAACACGAATATGACAACCGTTCTGTACAGCACTATTGATATATCGATTTTACTTATTTTTCGCTAATTTTGCCCCTGCGCGGCGAAGACATGTCACTGGGGTATGTCAATACGCTGAACACGAATATGACAACCGTTTTGTACAGCACTATTGATTTATCGATTTCATTGATTTTTCGCTATTTTTGCCAGGACCCGAGCAAAGCCGGGTACACAGTCTAGTAATAAAAATTCAAAAAATAGTGGTGAAACCAAACAACTGGATTCAAAGAATCAAACAGATATAAGATTTTTTTAATCCAGCAAGCCATTCTCAGGGGTGAAGGGGCTCCCTGCAAATCCGATTTGGAGCCCAATAATCCTAATAATGTCGATTAACGTTACAACAAAATCCTAGCACATAGTTTTGTTTCCTGACATGGTTTTGAAACGAAGTGGTAGCGCTGTTCCCATCCGTTGGGGTTTTTCCTTGATTTTGACTAGGCCAGTGGTAAACATGCGCCGGTCTCAGGTAAAGAGGCACACGGGTCCATTGGTCGGGATTTTCCTGCCAGTGGTAAACAGTTGCTGGTCTCAGGTAAAGGGGCACACGGGTCCGTTGATCAGAATTTTCCCGCCAGTGGTAAACAGGTGCTGGTCTCTGGTAAAGGGGCACATGGGTCGTTGGTCAGAATTTTCCCGCCAGTGGTAAACAGGTGCTGGACTCTGGTAAAGGGGCACACGGGTCTTTGGTCAGCACTTCCCTTGGGTTCGACTGGGCCAATGGTAAACAGGCGCCGGTCTCAGGTAAAGGGGCACACGGGTCCGTTGGTCAGGACTTTCCCTTGGGTTCCACTGGGCCAGTGGTAAACAGTTGCTGGTCTCAGGTAAAGGGGCACACGGGTCCGTTGGTCAGGACTTTCCCTTGGATTCCACTGGGCCAGTGATAAACAGGTGCTGGTCTCAGGTAAAGGGGCACACGGGTCGTTGCTCAGCTCTTTCCCTTGGGTTCGACTGGGCCAATGGTAAACAGGTGCTGGTCTCTGGTAAAGGGACACATGGGTCTGTTGGTCAGAATTTTCCCGCCAATGGTAAACAGGCGCCGGTCTCAGGTAAAGGGGCACACGGGTCGTTGCTCAGCTCTTTCCCTTGGGTTCGACTGGACCAATGGTAAACAGGTGCTGGTCTCTGGTAAAGGGACACATGGGTCTGTTGGTGAGAATTTTCCCGCCAGTGGTAAACAGGTACTGGACTCTGGTAAAGGGGCACACGGGTCTTTGGTCAGCACTTCCCTTGGGTTCGACTGGGCCAATGGTAAACAGGCGCCGGTCTCAGGTAAAGGGGCACACGGGTCCGTTGGTCAGGACTTTCCCTTGGGTTCCACTGGGCCAGTGGTAAACAGTTGCTGGTCTCAGGTAAAGGGGCACACGGGTCCGTTGGTCAGGACTTTCCCTTGGATTCCACTGGGCCAGTGATAAACAGGTGCTGGTCTCAGGTAAAGGGGCATAAACACCTCTGCACGGTTGCTCAGCTCTTTCCCTTGGGTTCGACTGGGCCAATGGTAAACAGGTGCTGGTCTCTGGTAAAGGGACACATGGGTCTGTTGGTCAGAATTTTCCCGCCAGTGGTAAACAGGTGCTGGTCTCTGGTAAAGGGACACACGGGTCTTTGGTCAGCACTTCCCTTGGGTTCGACTGGGCCAATGGTAAACAGGCGCCGGTCTCAAGCTAAGGGGCACACGGGTCCGCTGGTCAGGATTTTCCTTTGACTGCGACGCTGTCAGCAGCAAAGTTGCGCCCGTCTCAGGTAAAGGGACACACGTGTCGCGCCGGTGTCAGATGAAGGGGCACACGTGCCGCGCCGGTCTCAGGTAAAGGGGCACACTTGTCCACTGCGCGGTATTTTCCCTTGGGTTTGACTGGGCTAGTGGTAAAGTAGCGCTGGTTTTAGGTAAAGGGGCGCACTGGTCCATTGGTCGGAACTTTTCCTTGAGTTCAACTGGGCCAGTAGTGAATTGGCGAGGTCTGTTGGCCGGGATTTTCCCGTGAGTCCGGCTGGCTGGCTCAGTGGTAAAGCGGCGTTGGCTTCAGGCAAAAGGCAACACGTGTTCATTGGTCGTCAACAAAAAGAAGGTCGTGGTCTTCAAAAATTTCAATCAGTCAATTTTGGCATTTTGTGACTCCTCGACAAGCTGTTTGCCACTGTTTAGTTTGAGTTTCTCAAAATCTAAGGATTAGTTCTATTCAGACAGGTGTTGAGACTGAATGAAGTGCTTAATTAGGTTTGTTTGCAGACACTCTACTCGAACTCTAATACCAACACTGATAGAATGCGGTGAAACTTTGAGCCAAGGAACTCACGGGTTACTATCTCGCGCAAAAGCCTAGACAATAACTTGCGCACCCACCTAATGTGTCTCATCAACCCCGTGGACCACCTCCCTTACTAGAAACTCAAACAAAAGCCCAGACAATAAATTGCGCACCCACCCCATGTATCCCGCCAACCCCGTCCGAAACTCAGGCAAAAGTCTGGAAAATAAGTTGCGCACCCACCTCATGTATCCCGCCAACCCCGTGGACCACCTCCCTTTCCAGAAACTCAGGCAAAAGCCTAGACAATAATTTACGCACCCACCCCATGTATCCCGCCAACCCCGTGGGTTGCCTCCCTTCCAAGAAACTCAGAAAATAAACGAAACTCAGGGACAATCCCCGCCAACCCCTGTCCCTTCTCGCCAACCCCGTGGACCACCTCCACTAATAGAAACTCAGGCAAAAGTCTACAAAATAACTTACGCACCCACCCCATGTATTCCGTCAACCCCGTGGATTGCCTCCCTTCCAAGAAACTCAGACAAAAGTCTAGAAAATAACTTGCGCACCCACCTCATGTATCCCCCCAACCAGTGGATTACATTCCGTTCCAGAAGCTCAGGCAAAAGCCTAAGCAATAATTTACGCACCCATCCCATGTATTCCGCCAACACCGTGGATCGCCTCCCCAAGTATCCCACCAATCTCATGAAGCATCTTCGTTTCCTGAGCTTAAGCGAAAAATAACCAATAACTTATGCTCCTACTCATTTATACCATCAACCCTGTTGATCATCTCCCTTCCCTAGGCCACGTGGATTTGAGTATTGATCACCTTCTTAATCATCACTTAGAACTTTTTTGGTTTAGTATAAATGAGCCACGTCGTGTCGGTGAATATCGGTGAGTAATGACGAAGAAGGTTGGTGGAAATAAGCGATCGGGATGCTTATTCTCTTTTCACAATAATTTGTTTTCAGTTTTTGTTCAAAACTTTGGGAAAGTATAAAGTTTTTAGAATGAGTTTGGTTTGAACTAGAAGGATGGGATAGTCACATACAGTGGTGATGCTGAGGGTGTGTTTGTATGATTGGCTTACTGAGTTATTGACCGAGTGGTTTGTACAACACAAAAGCAGTTGTGTTCTGTATTTCACGCTGTCCTTGGTATGCTCGCTGCTCGCGAAAGACAGAGATAGAAACAACAAAACAAATTGATTCACGGATTCTGTGAGTTCTCTTCTCTCATTCGCTACGCTATGTGCTCTTTTTCGACTGAATAATGTTATATGTAGATATACATATACAGTTGTGAGATAGTGTAGCTCGAGTTGAGGGTGTGAATCTCACACAACCTGTTGGCGCGCACGAAAAACCACAACGGGTCAATACTGTCACACTACGGGAAGTAGCACAATAACGTGGCTTACGGGGCCACTAGTCGTAGCTAAAAATGAACTCAGAAATACCCTGCCTATTTTCCAAATTTCCTGGAGATTTTTCAAGGTTCCATCGTATAAGGCTTCTACTAACTCCCACAGGAATTTGGGATCTCTTCGCGAATAGATAGAGAAATGGTAGAGGGAGAACCACCTCCACTATCTGCTCAGCAGTGTCCACTGCTCACCTGGACCTTCCGAAGTCTGTGTATCTATGAGAGCAGCGAACCTCAATACCAAAAATAATATTCATGCTGCTAACTTGGTTGTAAACAAAAAATGACCATTAGTTTTTTGAGGTCATTCTTCCATATGTTTTTAGAAAGCGATTATGCTTGTCCAAAGACTTTTGCCGCACCCTGTAGATCACTGCGAAGAAGATACTTACTATGGTGCCCCTCGAATCCAGTGGAGATGAGATATTTTTACATTAAAAAATGTATTTTCTACATAAAGGAATGTTCAAGATGTGAGGTGCACAACTGCATCTAATCAGATTGTGTGATTTAAGTTTTCGTAGTGAGTGGTCACAAAAATTGCCTTAAAATATTTATGCGTAATGTACACGTACAATAAAAAGAATTAGATTTAGAGGTAGTTTGATCTCATAAAGTGAAATGCGACACCTTTCTTGTAGCGCCTAGTACTCGTAACTCAAATAGTCTCCGCAGTGATATCACAGTGGACGAGTTGTCTGCACACAGATCCAATGAGTAGTTGATTCTTGAACGGTACAGCGATCGAGGACGCTGAGATTAGTCGACCGTCGTCCACGAAAGGCTCGGTGACTTCCCAAGATTTGAAATCCTTGGAGAATTTGATCCGCAGCACCTGGATCATAATTGATGGGCTTGTGAGCGTCTTAAAGGTATGCCGGGGAAAATACCTGTGATGGGGCATACTTGCTGAGGTCCTCACAGTCTCCCAAGTGTGGGAACGCCTCTTTTAGCACTGGATGGGCCCCCTAAATGTCACGGTAAGCAGAAGCTTTGTCAGGATGAATATTAATGATGAACAAAGGCTTAAAAACGTCAGCTTCGACATTTTCGTTAATTGACGAGTTAATTGACACTTCAATAATGGCAGGTAACATACGAGACTAAATAGCTTACTGGTTCCTGGAAATGAAAAGTAAATAATCCAACCAAACACACAAATTACTCGAAAATGATTAATGACTGAGAGGAAACTACGAGAGCTACATTTATTGGGGAGTTGTCTAGGAAATTTCAGAGCAAGATGCATTCGGAAGTAGGAATAAGTTGCTTAATTAAGGATATTGAGCAGAAATATTCATCCCGCATGAGGACTACCTTGAGAATATCATAGAAATAGATGAATAAATAAATAAATAAATAAATGAACGGGTGTCCTACTCACAGTCCAGATTGCTCCATCCTTGTCAACGTAGAAGTTGTCAGCCGCTGTCAGTAGTGGCACGTCGATAACGCGAGAAAGAGATCGGTATTTCTGGAAAATACGACTTAATTAGAAAATAAGGAAACCAGATGTAAAGAAAACCTCCACCTCTCCAATTTTGTAGACCGAAAGTGTTTCGTCGTTTATGTGCGACACAATGAGATGTTTACGTTCTCGATCCAGAATCACACCGTTCGGAGATGTCGTCCTGGGGATCAGCCAGGAGCTCTTCTGAATTTGCCAAATTCAGAATGTACATACTCGTTCATTTGAAGGGGGGGGGGGGGGAGCGGGCTATGTACGGCATGGACGTTCTACATCCCAGTTACATCTGCTGCTATGGCATGGATGTCCTACATCTCCAGTTACAAATGCTGTGCACGCTCCTTCCTACCCCTCATTGCTGAGTTCCTTCAATCATCTAGCGAGAGTGCTAGTATTTCCCTGAGACCATGACTCACCTTTCCGTCGTAGTAGACGACACTTCCGCTTGGGATCAGGGACAAAATTTCAAGGAGATTCGTTACTGCCATCTGCGCTGATCCGTCGTTCGACAGAATGAAGGCTTCTTCAGAGACGGCAGCCAAGTCATTCGGCCTTAAAGGAGATCCAGTAAAGAAACACCAGTCAAGAATTAATACGCTACAGGTACCTGATAAATTTTTCGTCCCTAATGGTTTTCACCAAATCTAGTTGTCGGGTTTTGCGATTCCAATCGAGCACCATTACTGAGTGCTCAAACGCCTTGGAATGGCTGATGACGAAAAGCCGAACAATGCCAGTAGAAGTTACAATGTGGGATAAGCCATGGGGATGGAAGTTCTCCTGAAAAGCTCCGCGATTAGTGTTAGGATAAAAGAAAAAAAAAGTTATGAAAAGTTATGTAGAATCGACAGCAGTATTATCAGCACTGAACCCAACAACCACATACGACTAAATTTTCAAAACTGCCCAATACCAAGTTTCAAATGCCTTAGGTCAATAGTACAATAGTCATTATTTGACGCTTAAAAGCTAAAATTCATAAGTTCGAAGTTCTTATTTGATACTTTCCTAAAAATGCAACCATGTGAAAAAATACTGTTTCACACCTGCATCACTTTTAAACTAAATACTCTAGGTTTATTAGAATCATTTCATCAGAATCACCACACATCACCCACCTGATCATACTTCCCGTTGATTTTTAGAGGTTCAGCCTTCCATGTTCCTTCCTGGTTGAAATCGTAGAGGAAGATTTGACCTTTGACATTCTAAAAAGTCATTCGATTCTGTTAGATTTTTGATAGTTTTTTTTTCATTGTCTTAGAACTCATAAAATTACAATGCGTAAATAGTCATTGGTAAGAAAGACTCCTAGTATTTGCCCTCAAAATTTTGTATTTCAATCAAAGACTGAATCGTGAGTTTAATTTTTATTCCGCATGTGACCAACGAATACATGAATGCGCAGAAAGCACAACATGTTAAGACTTTTAGAAATCGATCACCTGAATTGGTAGTAATTCCTAATTGTAATACTGAATTTTTGAAAATATTGACAGCAAGGTAGCGAAAGTCATGATCATGTCACCGCTCAGGTACCCAAGGGAGTCTTTATCCCAACCGAGTCGCCCGAGTCGGAGCATCTTTCATGCCGTGCCACCATATCGAGTGACCCTGGGAATGGGTCCTAATGGCCGCGGTCCAGTCAAATTTCCCATATGAGCAAGTAATTGGTGGCGAGAAGGGACGAATAGTTTCAAAAAAGTTGGGGAAATTCCAGCTAAAAGCAATGTAGGCTCGACTGATGACTCAAATAGATTCCCTAGGGTCGTCCGGTATTGTTGCACGTCCAAAAGAATGATTACTCGGGTGACCCGGGTCGGGCTGAAAATTCTCTCGCGTCACCCGATATTCCACATTCGAAAATGTCGTCTCTCGGATAAATTAGTCGGCTTGGAAACTTTCTCGGACCATCCGCTGTTACTGTTTGATGTGCTAGGGAGAGTATTCTGTTCTCGATTTACGGGTGGGCTGCTCATTCTCGGGACCACCCCGGAGCTCTTCCATGAATGGTATAATCTTGTCACCGCTGCTTATTACATCAAGTGGAAATTCATCCCTCATTATGCGTACTTTGAAACAGAAAGCTCTATTACGTGTACTAAAACGTCTCCTATATTCCAAGAATAGCACACCTCACAGCACCAAATAACGAGGAAAAAGCACATACCTTTCCACGTGGCGACATATAGAAGATCCCGGAAGTTATAAAGGCGATGCCCTCATCCTCCAGGAGAGCTATGTCCTCGGAGCCGTGTGCTGAACATTTCAACTCACAAGTTCAACGACTGTATGCAAACTGGTGCTCGCTTGACTGACCAATTCCCTCTACCTGGCGGCAGGCTCCTGGCCGGTGATTGTAGGCCCTTTTGTTGACGTCTAGCACCATCCTGAAGCAAACCATATCCTAGCATCATAGCACATCTTGATATTTTTTATAGTTACTAAGTATGCCTAGCTACAGGTCTACTAACTTTCCTCTGGATTACGCTAACTACGATATCGTTCCAAGTGATGTGAACAGTTCTGGGTGAAATGATATTTATTATTTTGAAGGCGTTATTCGCAAACAAAATAACACCGCGATGACACCGAGGCGTGAAATGCATGTATGAGATCTTCCGATTGAATTATTTCTCTTTGCAGAGCATCTATGTGAAAAACTATCCGTGGCCATCATTTCTTTAAACCTTGATATAATATTAGTTGTTAACATAAGTCTTTGCACTTCTCTTTCAACTGCAGTTTTCCTCGTCCATCAGTTATCTTTCAGATACCTTCAGCTACTCCGATGCACTATAAATGTAGTTATAGTCCTACTATAAATGTAGTTATAGATCTCACGATCATACACTAATCTCATTGATTCCAACTGTGGTGTAAACAACCTTCGATTATTGAAAGTTCTTAAGCTTAAGAAGTACCCTTGCTCCATTGACTTGCTTTGCTTTCAGGTCAGAGATGTTTTGCTGTCTTGAATAATGAGGTGGAACACTTGCGCGAATCAGTCAATATGGGTCAATAAAATAAATAATCTCATGAAAGAGAAGCACTATTTATTTATTTATTTATTTATTTATTTATTTATTTATTTACTTGTACATGGCTATGCCACGCTGATTATAGAGTATAGAGTATTAAGGTTACAAGTGCAGAGCATAAAAATTTGAAGACAATCAGTAATTGCTAGGAGAGTAGGAGTGACTCAACTACGTCAGTACAATACATACAATACATACGTATGTAGTAAATCAATAAGTAGAATCGCTCAGATACTTGTCTACCTGTCTCTTACATTGCCTAAGTGAACATGGCAGAGCGAATTTCTTGAAGAACTTCAGAAGAACTGAGCCAGCTCTTTGTGTAAAAAAGTTGGATCGTAAACTATTTTTTGCGGTGAAAAATTCTATTTTGAATGGGTCACCTATAGTAGTAGAAATAGTTACTAAAATAAATGCACTATAGTAGTAGGAACACGTGAGTGTCAGTGGCGGATTGGCAGACGCAGAAATACACAGTCAGGGAGGGGGGGAGGGTGGGAAGAACTAGGAAAGTACTGATGAACACTGCTCGATTTTAGAGCAAAACAGAAGAATATAGAACTTTGGAACGAAAATATTTTGTGATGTACTTGTGTAGACAGAGACTACAGTTTCTATTGTCAGTACATAGAGCTCAGTGCAGTAAGGACTTGACTTGGTGAAGCCAAAGAAATTCATAGCAAATAGAGTTAGTATACAGCAATGCAGTTAAGTGAACTGTAAAGTTTTTAAACTTGTCCGGTTTTGAGAGTTGAGTTCGACCGAGAGACTACCTTACTTACCTGTCGCGCAATAATTTACCTTCTACCGGTTATTTGTAAGTTGTCAGTTGGAATTGGGAAGAATTTGACGGACACGACCCCGAATTTATGGAGTGAGCTCGTTCATATTTTAAGTACGGCATGAGTTAATAGTTTTGATATGATGAGCGCTATTCTAGGTGTGGTCTATGGCGTTCTACTCTTAAACACCACACTATTGATTATACACAGACGATTTCCGGGTGAATTCTCGGAACCTCTTCGTTCTTCTCAGAATTCCACCTGTTTCCGGGTTAATTCCCGCTGAACCTCGCTCAAATAGGAATTTTCGAAACGATCTCGAAACTTCGTCGGCGTAAACGCGTGGTGTGCAGGTAGGTGCATAAATCAAGCAACATTAGCTGAGAATTCCTGTTATTTCTACTGATAGGTCGCCGTTGTGGAATCAAGGGAACAAGTAGGAAGGAAGGTTGTGAGACATCTCTTCCTGTGGCAAGTCCTTCGATTCGATTGGCACTGGCAAACATTTTGTGAGCATCGCGGACTGAATGTAGGCAGCAGGCAACGTATAATAACTGACAGGCTAATAAAAAAAACACTTGATCACAGTTCTCTATGCAGAGCACCTCACAAAATGTTTGCCAGTGCTAATCGAATTGAAGAGTTCCTGTTAAGGTCATCGCCCCCCTTCCGCATCGATTAATCCTAACAGTCCTTCAACAGGTGGCCTGAGTTGCATTAAAAGTTCTTCACAGTTATGGGATATCCAGAGAATTTCTCTGAAACTCCTCCTAGACCTGGAGCCCTTTGACTGAGCAGTTTTGACTTCCAAAGTTATTACATACAGAGAGTGTTGAGAGGGACCACTCTACGCGCTCGCCGTGATTGGCCAGGAATGAGGTTTTGTGTTAGATGTCTGTAAACGCCATGAATTTCCTGAGAAGGCTGCTCCGTAGGTCCAGAATTCATACGTTTTGTCCTAGAAAGTAGAGGAAGGAACAGGTAAAATTAGCGAAATTCTCCATAGTTGCCTAGGCAACTTTTTTATTCTTGACTAATGGGAAGGAGCAGACTGAAGCCTCTCTGGAAATTTCCATGGATCCAACAGTAGCACATCGTATCCAGAAGAGTTAGAGTTGATGCTCCCATAAAAGGAAGAAGATAGTTGCTCTTATCAACTGCTCCAAACCTCCCGATTCCATTTCAACTGAGACAGAAAAAGAAACATTCTGAGTTTTGTTTTCATCTGTGACTGCTCTGATTTATTCCACTTTACCAGTAGTTTATTATACTGCTAATACTGATAACAGCAAGTTCCAACTCACATTATCTTAAACAGGTAGGCAGCCAATGCTCCGAGAACCAGAAATAACAGCAGACATCGAAACATCTAAAATAAGTCAACATAGCAAATTTCTAGCAAATTAGGGCGTTGTTTACCAAAGGAATCCGTGGCAGAATTTCACAAACATGAGGCATCACCAGTTAACAAGGTGGGAGCCCTGTTGGCAAATAAAAGACTACACATAGTGGAGAACACTTTGCCGGACTGGTTCGGTGTTGTGGCAGGGGCGTGGCCTCAGCGCTACACAGCTGACTGATTCTTATTTACGCAAACAATAAACATTGCAAACGTGAGGCCGCATGGTACATCATATGGGTTGCTAGATAAATCCTCTCGTTATTCTTCAACTGCTTGATTTTCTTCTTGTTTTTAGTGCTCGACAAAATGTCTGTGAGCGTTCGAAAGCGCTTTTCCTGCTCAACGAGAAAGCTGTTATCATTTTCTGGGAAATTCAATATCCTCTAGATTCCACGTATTGAAAATGGAAAACTCCAGGTGGCAAAGAATACCACACTTCATGCTAATATTAATCCAGAAAGAGAGAAAGGGGAACAGAACATGAATGAGTGGGTGAATGAGCTTATGTTCTGTTGACACAACATAAGTAAAGCATGGTGAAGGCTGAAGAACTTCTCCTGATCCTTCAAGACGAGTGATAAGGGTGTGCACGAGGAGAGGATCCGAAAAGGATGAAAAACTCTATGAAAGGTATACTCGGTAAATTGTTAGAGCAAGAAGTTTTATTCCAAAAACATTTGGATATCTGGTTATCAAAACTGGGTATTCAAAATAGCGGATACAACAATGTTTCTGGTGGAAGATTTGATTTGTCGTTGAGCAGGATGACTCCGGAGGATGTCCATCAAATCTTTTCCAGCACTCTCACTCGGTGCGTCACGGCAATGCCAAAGTTCATCTTCATCTTATTGTCCGACTCACACGTTTTCCCTCACAGTGGAGTCTCCCAATCCTACTGCAAAGGTCGACTAGAGCTGGACTAGTCCTGGACATTGGAGTTGCCAGTTGAGTTATTTTGACATAGATAAGCAACCTCTAACAGCTACCAGGGGCCGCATGCATAATTGGGATTACCCAAGGTAAACTTGTTAACGCCACAATTTTACCCATCGTTACCAATAAGGGAGTGTTCCCTTGGTAATCTCAACGATGCACTCAGATCCCGGTATATAAACCGCGCTTCCCTGCACGGGACGAAACTCTTGAGCTGCATCGGCCTCTTTTCGACTAGGGGCAAAAGTGGGAAGAAGGCAGCTGTCGAAAATTGATATTTTGTTGTCTTAGGAGTTTATTTTAATTTTCTGGAATACAGGCGACACAGAGTTATTTAGAAAACGAAAATAACAGTCCTATGGAGCGAGAGGAGCTTCTTCGAATAGTCGTGTACGCTTTGAAAGACACTGGAATCTTGAAGGCAAAAGAGCAACCAAAAAACGCGGAAACTTATTCGAATACTCAATGGGAACTGAGACCTACTCCTTCAGAAGGTTCTGGGCAAAACTCGTTTGGAACAATCGAAACTTGTGCCAAGTAAGAAAAGTGTTGACAGTCTTATGGTTAGTCAGTTTCAATCAATTACGTAGCTGTGTTCCTTGAGTTAGATTTAGCAGTTTTGGAAGACCGAGCGAATATCGGACGCAATGCTTGGATGGTCGGCCTCGGTGAAAGGTTAAACTAAAAACAAACACTCGGAAATAATGATAAGGAACTGAAATTAAGCTAATGCAGGGGTGAATTCGGGCTGAATGGTCGATAATAAAGTGATAATGATAGTCACTGCGCTTTTTTTGAAGATTATTTCTCGGAAAAAGTTTCAGAGTGTCAGTGACGAAGGCAAAAAAAAACGCTCTATGGACGCTCAAATCAACAACAACTGATAGTGTGTGTAACTGCAGAGCCAGTCTGCTATAATATGATACGGAATGAATGATGTGCCTCTCGTCGTTAGCCTTGGAAAATATGGAATCAGCAGTTTTTCTTAGAAAAGCAACTACTTTTCTGGAAACTCTCTAAGAGAGGTCTCTGAGAATCATGCAGTGAGCTTTGCCTTTCATGAACTTCTTAGTGTCCCAGTGTCTTCGTTGAATTCACAGCGATTTAAACAAGTTCTTGTTATGTTACCAGTTTATTTGCCAAGGCAAGGCTGAAGAACATCAAAATCAAAATTTTAAAAAAGGCTCGAACATCGAAGTTCAAGTTATAAAGAATGAATAAAAGAGCTTTTTTTAAATTGAAGGTGATCGGATAGCCGTGAAGCCGGAAAAAAAGATTCGTTTTTCTGGTTCGTTCAACATTCACCCTAAAAATCATCAGAGAAAATGCAATCATCCATGGCCCTCGCTATTCCGTTCGTTGCTGCGCAATTGTCCCGACGGAGAGGCACCCAACGTAATCGGGTATCTCCCCGATGATGGTAGTAAAGATAAGAAGAGTGACTTATCATTGCTTGACACTTGGTCCCTTTTTGTTCTCAGAAATGATGAAAATTCTTGTCCATCTATATCTCTGGACCATAAAGACCTTTTTTTCTAGATATAACAAACTTTGAAACTTAACTACTGCTAGTCCGGAGTTTGGAAAGTCCCTTAGGTGCATACATATATCCATTTCAACATCTACATTAGTTGAGTGTGTGTGCCTACTGCTTGCCTTTCTCTCCTGCCTCTCCGAATAACGCACAGTTTTTCGCAATCTCTCTTTTTCTAATCTCTTTCCCATTATTCCTTTCGTTGGAACCTATTACAACTAGTTCTGATAGTTTTTGGACAGTTACTTAGGCATGTAGAAACTGATTTTCTACCGCTTTCCGGTGAAATTCTCAAGGAACAACCACTCAATCTGGAAAGTTTTAAAAACCAGCGGATCCCTCCCAAATCATGAGTAAATGCAGGAGTTTCCACCCGTATTCTGGTCAACATTTTCGCTCACCCTCCTTACGAATCCTCCTGAATTTTCTCCTGAAACGCCTAATTTTCTTCGGAGAATCAAAGGAGAACAGAAAAAGTAGAACTACCAAATCAGGGACTGTCGAATGCACAAGAACATGGAGATCTTAAAGCACATTTGTTACATTTTTGGAAAACACTACATTCCCTCAAAGGATAGTTAACAGTGGCGTAAGCAGTGCAGTGGAGCGAGCCTTCCCCTACCCTGAGAATGGGTTGCCGAATTTCTGGAATTGCTTCGTAAAGCAGGGAAAAATATTGCATAGTCTCATTTTTATGGCCTGTTTTTATTCGTTTATTGTTCATTTCTATTCATTTTCTTTGAAATATTTATCATTAATTTTTAAGAATTAAAATTAACATTTCCAGCAATTTTATTATTACATCCGTGGTCGCGGAGTGGCGGAGGTGCGACTTTTTTCCCACGTCCCCCCCCCCCCCACCTATGGCTAGCAGCCGCTTAATTATGTTTTTGTTTTTCCTATGAGGAAGAAAATGTTAGATAGGTGAAAACGTGCTGTGATACTCACAATGTGATTTTTAGAGATTTATCTCTCCAGTAAACAAAAGCTCCGCCAATGATATACCAACGTTATTGTCCAATACTTCCTCTCATTCCTCAAACAGATTCGCATCCTTCTTCTGGTGTAGCACCAGAGAATGTGAATCGAAGAATTTTGACGTCGCTATTTAGAAATAGGAATGAAGTGTAGTAAAATTTTTTCTCCGACGCAATAGTGGTGGAGATTTCACTAGTCTCTTCAACCATTTCGATTAATCTCAAGTAGAAAACGTTCTAAGCCCTATCTTTTCTTAAATTCTGGGTAAGTTTTTTTTTATTATTTATTCCTTGTTCTGGTTACTATTATATGCCCCATCCTCATGTTTTGTCCTAAAAATTATGAACGAATCCTGAAGTGACGAATGACTCCCCACCTTTAATCATTAAAAATCAAATGAACGAGTTCAAATGCAGATTCCCAGTATACGGATCGTGTACAAAAATATGGCCTGATATAGTGAACTCAGAAGTGATTGTAAATAAATCTTGTGCATATGTACAACGCTCCGT
The DNA here is from genome assembly GCA_037903475.1 of Ancylostoma caninum. Taxonomy (NCBI): domain Eukaryota; kingdom Metazoa; phylum Nematoda; class Chromadorea; order Rhabditida; family Ancylostomatidae; genus Ancylostoma; species Ancylostoma caninum. The sequence continues at coordinate 208,606 of JBAJFG010000501.1, forward strand.
ATGTGCAATAATCAAAAAACAGAGATTCTAGCCCTGTCCCCACCTTTTTTAAGGATAATTTTTATATTTTCATACGTTTTTACAACGATGTGGTAAAATTATATTTGAAAAAAAAGACAAGATGTCAAATTTGAGGAGGAAATGACATTCTGATCAGGCAGTTTCCTGCTTTTCTGCTCAGGAAATTCGGAAATTTTTTCCGCTAATTGATTAAAGGGTTAAAGAAGGTAACATGGGCAGCGTATCCACTTTGTACTGTAGCACTAATTACGTTAGCCAGGCTACAGCTAGTGGCACTGCCACTACTCGGATTACTTGTCCAAGATTGTATTCTAGTTCATTCTGCTACATTACTTCCATAGTAAACTTGCGAAAACGGGGCTGGGGTAAAAAAGCAGTGAGATTTTCGCGATTAGGGCATCGAATGATCTCCTTCAGGGAGGTCCAGAAGCCACTGTCTCCCCGACTGACATTATTGAAATCCATCGTATGTGCGCACTTTGTCGGAACTTGGCTGGACCGTATTCATCCTGGTGCTGAGACAATGGCTTCTTTTCATTGGTATTCTACTATTCTGCCCTTATATTCCTCTATCACTCAGTAGTATTCAAATACCAGGCACTACGGCTAGTTCTGTTCCAAAAATATTGAAGTTATAGTTTTCGACCAAATTTTGGCCAAAGGGGTTATTTGATGCGCAGATGACGAAAAATCAAACTCATTTTGCATTGTAACTTCGTATTTGTAGGGCCGTAGTTGCTGTATGGTGAAAGCGAAACCTCAGAAAATACTTTGAAACACTGGGTTTATTTGATGTGAGCATCACGAGTACCAACTTTATTCCGCAAAACCCTGTCCATTTCCTCACAAAATTAGCAGTGCTCCGCTTCTTAATAGAGATCCTATCGTTACAGTACGAAATATCTTCATGGTACGAAATGAATATGATTTGTGATCAGCACATCAAATAACTCCTACAGGCGAAATTTAGGCAAAATTTTTGATTTTGGTATTTCTGTGACGAAAATAGCCAAGTAGTGGCTAGTAGTTGAATATTAGTGTGTGGTTGAAGATTACAAAGGTACAATAGTAGAGTACTAGTGAAACAAAGCCATTTTCTCCACGCCAGGAGGAATAGGGCCTGCCGAGTTTCAGCAAGGCGCGCATGCGGTAGATTTCAGTAATGTCAGCCAAGGAGACAGTGGCTTCTGGGAGGTTCAGGCTAGAATTTCTAACGAAAGCGAATGACAAGTCACCTTTTATAATCCTGTAACTGTCACCCGACAGGTGTGCAGTACCGATCCCCGATCCTGCCCCCCCCCCGCGCTTAATCGGTGGAAACGGCCCGGCGGGGCAGCCCACCCAGTGCGTAATTTGAATCTCGCTCCAGTCGACAAGATTCGCATGGACTACGGTAGAGAATGGCTGCGGCGGGGCGACGCGGCCTCGTGCGAAACATGAGTATCGATCCGTGCCCGTCCGTCGCTGGACTGCGTCGAGTCATTCGTCCATTGTGAAGATGGCTTCCTGCGGGGTTCTTCTCTTGTGACGGGGTCCTACTCGGTGGATCTTGGGTATTACCCATCCAGAATGAGGACAAGGGCTCTGTCTACCCACTGCATGCATTGTTTCCTTCTTCCTTTTACGGCTTTAGTTCTTGCACCGATGCGAAGTGAAAGCACCAGAAACTCTGAAGTGAAAGAGTGATCTGGGACCTTCCAGCGGTTCATTGCGACTGGAGCATCTTCTCCCTGGAAATTTCTAGAAATTTCCCCCATTCTCGGTGCAGAATGGTGCTATCGATTTTCAGTTTTTATCGGCGTTTTCGAAAGTGCCGGAGGATCATCATTATAAATAGTGACCGCTTCGTGCCGATGCTCCCTTATTTCCAGTATTCTTCTATGTACTAGGTCTGTTCTTATTGTTAGCTTAGCGTTGAGCCGCAATCGATGGGTTCTCTGAGGTTTTTTTTTCTTGCTGTGGGGTTGATTAGATTTCCTACCGAGGGATTCGTTCATTCTTTGCAGGGTATTGCCAAGCATAGTACATACTAGCTTTGCAATACGCTAGCACCTAAGAGCATAAGGTTCACTTTCTATGAGGTCACTGTTTGAAAGGATTCCTCTGTTAAGACTTTTGGAATTGTAGAAACTCAACGAGGTATTGAGCCACAGTGGTGCTCTGACTTCTTCAGAAATCTCTGGAAGGATGATTCTTTTCATGAGTGGACTGAACTGCAAACTTCTCGAAGGTTACGTTTAAGATTGGAATCTAATCCATTCCATTCATTCTGCCGATTCTGAGAGTTCAGCAGTCTTGAGCTTTTTTTTTAAATTTTTGTGAACAAGGCGAAATGTCAGCCATGGAAATTGTCGTAGGTTTAAAAACAGACGGAAGACTTCTCAAAAGGAGCACCTGCGACAATTTCCATGGCTGAAATTTGGTTTATTCATAAATCCGAGCAAATGTTGTTGTGGCTAACCTTCTTCGAATGACCGAACTGACAGCTCCGGAAAGTTTCCTCTTTTTTTTTCTTCAGGTTCGGACAAAACAGATGGTTGTATTGACGCTCAATATGCTCGGAAACATAGGGTTAGAATAAAACAACATGCTGAGTTTTAGCAAGGTTTAAATTTTAGGAAGCTAATTCTTCCGTGATAGCTGCCTTCGAATTACGTTTTACTATCACCAGAGCGCTAGAGAGCGCTGCCATTTCCTTTTTGTCGCTATGCTAGTAGGAACAAAAATCTACCACTTTCTTTGGTATGCACTGGTTTACTTCTTCCAAAATTTGAAATTTCAAAAATTTAATTTTGAATCCGAAACTCCATCAAAGACTACATTCTGTTCCTAACTCTCACCGTTTTTTTTTTTGTTTTTCTTACTTCTCCAATCAGAATTGCTGGGGAGGGGGGGAGCAAGAATAAAATTGCTAGGGAGGGGTTGCAGAATTCATCAGGTAAGGTCCCACATTCTCCTTAATTTGTAGGTCACTATGTAGTCCCGTCTGAGATTTTTTCCTTGGTTTTTATCATTTGCTAATGAATGGATAGTGTGGTTCATTTTATTCGTTGTTACATCATTCACCATCATTCATCATTTGTTTCTCACAAGGTCGTCTAATGCCGGTCCTCCTCGTTAGTGCTCCCAAGAGCTCGGCCTTTTTCAGATCAGAGATGGCATGCGGTCTGGCGTTAAAGCGTCCGCATGAGTATGACTCGTATTTGGCTGACGAGAGCTTCCCACATGAGGCTAAACGCGCACGCCAAACTGCGGCTCATTGCTCACCGTTTCGGCCTCAGATGGGTACGATAGCCGCCAATCTCCCTTCAACTAGTAGCTTCGCTCAGGCTGCCAACAAGGTGTGTTATTTGTTCACCTCTTTTAGTGCCTCACGTTTTAATTGGCACATTTCAGGACGATTCGCCATTTGCGGCGGTGGCCGGCAAATGCCAGCTATCCGAATCTCAACTAGATGCGTACCTACGTTCAGAAGTACGAAGTGGACAGCGTCGAAAGCTGCTACCTAGAAGGAGTTGTATTGACGTTAAAGTTGAAGACGAGAACACCCCACGCAAGGAGTATCGAACACCTAATTCTCCTCCTCAGGTATGTCACTTGAAGTTGCAGAATTTTGCATACTGATTTGGAGTGGTCTCTGTTCCGGACTGTATTACAAATCTCAAACCGCATAAAGTTGACACCGTAATCGGAGAATTGCTTGCGCTTGCGCAGGCGACATGTGCACCTGCGTTTTTGGGGTGTAGGAGAAGCGAATGAAGTGAACGCCATTTCTAGGAAACCATGTTCTACGAAACTTTTGTTGTTTGTAGCGATTTTCAAAACGTCATATTCAATACCCAACAATCTCCGTTGACTTTCTGCCGAAAAATCTCAACTTTTCATATATTATTGTTTGTTGTCTACGATGACTTAATATAGAGTGAGCGAGGAGCACGAAGAGGAGGAATGCTTGATTTCAAAACGAAAAAAATGAAAAACGAAAGAGCCTTCAAAATGTCTCAATGAGAAGCCTATTAAAACGTGGAAAAAAAATCAAATGGTGATCTCTGTAGTTCTGCACACGAATTTTGTGATCTATGTAAACGTTGGTGTATCCAATAGAATTTTTGTTTAGACCGCAACAAAGAATGACACCTGAAAATAGACATTCCGGTGTGTTCGCCTGCGCACTCAAGCATGTTTTCATTACGTCGATGTTTGTAGGGTTTAGCATTGAGGCTCTGAGTCCTGCTTTGTCCCACATTTGAATTCCGCAGTCACGTTAAAAATAGGCAAGGTTTTAGCGTATATTTCTTTTTGTAATGCTCGTTCAATGTCTCACACACTCTAAAAAAGGCATATAGCGACTTCACTGTTTTTTTTAATATTTATATTGGGAGTTCTGACGAAATGGTTGAAAAAATATAGATGGAAATTGAACTTCTTACTTTTTGTATTCCTGCAGCTGTCAGCATGGGAAACTGCTTCGCTTTCCAAGCTCGTAAGCACTTCCGAGGATAATGCGCCGCAGGAGGTATTCGTATTGCCATTAGCAATATGACGGGGGAAAGCAGCAAAAAAAGTATGCCATTTCTCGGAATGGTGTTATTGGAGCCAGTGTGAAACTGCTGTCGGCTTTCTTATACTCAATTCACTTTAGTGTTGTGAGCACCAAAGGCTGCTCATTGTATTAATCGAATGGAGATAAGAATTTCCCGATTCACAAAACGCTCAGCGGCGTTGGGGGCGAAATATCTTTGCACTGCCTGATATTTTGGTCGAAATAATGAACGAAATGGAATCGCGTAGTAAATGCAACTTTAGTGAAAAATGGTCGAGGAATGCCTGTTTTTCACGTCTTTCTTTTCATAATTGAGACTGAATGCTGGAAAGGTGTGTCCACTTTTATCAAGTGGTGAGAGATCGCTCATTTATGCCAGGGTTATTATGGGTAGTAGTGATACTTTTTTTTTACGATGCACGTTGTAAACTTTGCCATGGCTTTAATGAATTGCCTATCTTGCGATTGGGTGAAATCGGAGTGTATGTGCTTTGTTTTCTTCTACCCCTGTGCAGTTATGCAGACGATGCTCTTAATGTGTTTCTTTTAAGCTGCTCATCCTTTAATTTTGCAGAGGGAAAATCTCAGTGGGATAGACATACGACTCTGGAAAATCACAGTGTTTTGGCTATTCTTGAAAGGACTGGGCAGAAACTTCTACTCATAATAATGATTGCTTAAATCGGATTAGGTTTCTGAAAAACTCTCTGCTACAAAAATTTCTAAAATCTTTTATCTGTTCGAGCCTTGACCCTTAAGTTGTTTGAGGTAAATAAGCAGAACTCACGCTGCAATTCTTATGTCATCAATCCTTTGGAGCTGATGTAAGAAACATGTTTGCTAAGGTTTCTACAGGCTGATGAGTGGATCCTGCGACCCGTATGCTTGTATTACTTAAGGGCATTTCCGCCTTCTGCCGCTGCGCCCGAGGGCCATCGTTAAGCATAGGCATGAGACGCCGCGGCATGGATCTGGCGATAGCAGCTTTTTTTCAAAACTTCTACGCCGCGGCGGCTCCTAACAATTGTGGCAAGAAATAGCAGTGGGGGTATTTCGTTGCCGAGCGGCAAGTTTTGCCTCCTTCCATTTTGCCGCAGTGGCGCCATCACCGCGACACACAAAAGTCAAATGGGCATAGTGAACGCTGCAAGTGAGTGCAGCGTCTATCTGTGAACTAAATTTATAGCCTCTATGAAGTTCCTTTCTTTTAAAATCTACTGCTACCGTAAGGAACATATCCTCTAGGAATAATGGAATCTTTCAATGATATTTTTCCACCCATGCGCATGTTTATGCACGCTTCAGGCGATATTCGATCTTTCTCCTTTCCAGTCAGGATCCGATTCTGAGGGTGAGAGCACAAGCATTCGAAAAAGTAGCACAAACAGTTATCAAGCGCTTGCGGAGAAGCCACAGTTCAGCCTCAAACAGGTGGGTTCTTTTGTGAGTTGTGCTCTACAATCCAATTGCTATTTTTTGAATTCCAGGTGCGGATTATCTGTGAGCGCCTACTCAAGGAACAGGAAATGCGCCTCCGATACGAGTATGAGCTAGCACTTAATCAAAAACTTGACGGTTGGTACAGTTTTTTTCACTACTCACTATTCCACAGGCGCGAACCGAAAACCTTCAAGTTTTTTTTTGCCCTTCCTTCACGCATTTGACATGGGTATTTCACAAGAGCATGGATATGAAGTGCGCTTTTTCTCTATGATGTCATCCTGTTACATTACAGTACGTACCCCAGCGTGCTTTTCATTTTTTTTACAAAGTCCTCTGGAACCTATTTTGAGGTTATTTCAAAGTAATTTGATTGCGAATGTAATTTTGCGTTCTGGAAGCCCACTCTCCCGCTGAAATAGAGTTTGTTTATTAGTTTGTTGAGCCATAGCCTCTACAGCAAGGTCAAATGAGATTTGACGTTCCCAAACCACTATGACAAAAAAAACCCAATAAATAACGAAGGACGCAGTTCCGTGTTACATCAAGCAGTTGATCAGTCCCTTGAATGTTTTGTCGTCACGGTTGTGGAATAGCGTCGGTAATGTCTGATTCTTTATTGCTATATGTCAGTATGGTTATGAATTTTCAGAGCAACACGAACAATACGTTCAATTCGCTAGTGAACAAATGGCGTCGCAGTATAAAGAGAATTCTGCCGGCGAATTTTCATATCTTTCATAAGATACAGGCTCAATTTTGCCGTTCTGTAAATGTTGAGCATTGTGGATTGGTTTTATCGCTGATTTGATGTCATTCAACTTTCACACGCATATGAACCTAATTGCCGTCGTTATATAGTGTCTTGGAATTCAGGTCTTCTATTCTTATTTTATATGTATATATCTTCTATCTATGATAGGTTGTTGCCTGCTGCCTTTCTGATGATCGAGCCCTACACTATTTCTATGAACCATCATGACTGGAAGCTTGCATCCTATTCCAAACTTCAATTGTGATTTGTCCGCTCCCTTATCTTGTCTCGCATGTAGTGCTATGGATACAGTAATAAATCTTCTTGTACGACCATGTGTGTTTGCAGTTAGAATGTGTGGAAACGTTGGTACTGTGGAAGGATTTAGAAGGCAAGTAATCCTGACTCCATGCTAGAAATTGAAGTGAATTGATTGCATTGAGTCTTCCTTTAATACTTATTTCACATAGCTTCGGGATCTTAATCTGCTTCTTTAAATATCTGGGAGTGCAAGTGTACCGCCATTTTCTGCGTTCACAACTTCCATTCTCACTCATGAATCCATGAATTTGTCCATCTCGATTTTCCATCGGCTGTTTTTACGGAAATATTAGTTACAGACCCAATCAACTGGGAAGTAAACCAAGCATGGAGGTTGTAGGATTGGTGTCTGGAGGCAAGGACAGCTGCTATAACATGATGTGCGCTGTGAAAGCCGGTCATCGCATCGTCGCTCTAGCCAATCTTCATCCAGAAAGTCCAGGAGAGCTTGATTCTTACATGTATCAAAGCGTTGCTAGCGAGGGAATTCATGTAGGCAGAAATCGTCAAAAAATCCTTTTCTTACATATGGCGATTGTATTTTTCCAAGTTCAGATGATAGCAGAAGCGATGGATTTGCCGCTATATAGACGAGAGATCAAGGGCAAGCCTCTCAACCAGGACTTTGACTACAGTGTAGGTCTTTCACTAGATCCATCACCTGAGAACTCATGCAGTTTCTTCTTAATTCTTTCTGTGACTAAAAACACATGCGGATCTGAAGTCATGAGTTCTTTCTTACAATGCGGTCGTGATTGACCACAATTTCGAATTCATATGTTGTCGCGTCTTGCTCCTACGGAGGGGATTTTCGATTTTCCGCCGCTGACGACCGTGCAGGAATCCGGTGCGGTGCTTCTCGTAAAAGATTATTGGAAGGATTATTACTACTCTCTTGGGCGAAAGACCATCATTGCTGGATCTGTGAAGCACTTATCCTCTAACGATGGCGTACCGTCGAAACGTTGGGCCGAATGAACGCCGCCCAGTCAGCAACCTGTGTGGCTTAGTATTTGAATTTGATAACATTCTAACCGTTCTTCTGTGTGTGTTTTTATATTAGGTTGATACAAAATTAATGCGGTTTTTTCACAACTTCTTTTCGTGATGAATATTGGAGCTTTTTGAATGGTTTTCCATGAGAACAATCCTCTTTTTCCATTTATTAAAGATGATATCGAAAACCGCATCCAAATCCGCCATAATATGCTCTATCACTCCAGGGAAAGTTGGAATGCAGCACAGTCATTCTGCGATCTCAGCAAGCCTTTCAAAGATGGACCAATCAGCAAGGCTAAGTTGATATTCGTAAAAAACGAGCTTCACAAATGGAGAAGGAGAGGTTGGCCATCAAACTCCGGAAATCAAGAATTTTGGGCAGTCTGGAAAAGGATGAAAGCTTGACCAGGGGAATGCTGTCCGTAATCCTCAATATGGACCATTCGATCATGATGCTTTCTCTCAGGGCTGGATTCACGAAAAGTTAACCAAGCATATCAATGATGGTTAGCGTGATTAGTCAGCGTATAGACTACGCAGTGAAAGGAGACGCATGATGCGAAAGTTGCTTTGCTAGCCTGGTTTCGCCTACTTATCCGTTCATGAATCCTAGCCTAGAAGGCTCAGAAAAGCGTGGAGGCTGGCCAAATGGGTCAACACGAACTCTCAGACAGGGGCAATGTTCAATTTCCGCAAATTTTCTGTAGCAAAACGAGCAGGTTCCATTTCTGAAGAATATCGTCAATCAAACCTCCTTCCCTTCTACGGCTACCAAGAGTTCCTGGTCGTCGAAATTTAATCACAGAGCTCTTTCTTCTTCATCTGTAGGATTGCGCCTTCCTATTTGAACTACTTAAATATTTTTCGACTTCATTTTGTTGATTTCTCTTCGTCCAAGATTTCGTTGAGATCGCGGAATGATTGTTCTGCAGTCCAACCTTTCCCGAATTGGTAGAGCATGAGATGGTGAATGTGGATACGATTTTCGATAGCAACGTTACTAAGAGAGGGAAGAGGATTATTCGTTTAAAAAACCGTTCAAGAAGCGTTAAGAGAAAAGGAGTCGTGAAAAAAGCCGCAGCAATTATGCACCAACATAGTATAATATTATGCTTCTAAGAAAGTCTTGAGCTGTTTGACATTTTTCTGCTTTGTTTTATTACTCAGCACACAATGGAATCTACTCAGCAATATAATCACCAAGGGAGGAAAGGTCGTTAGTCACTATAGTGTCCCACCTAATGGGCGAGCCAGCGATCCATTTAGTAGTACTGGGGAGACTGAGATCTAAAGAAATCTCTGACGACCCTTTCGACATTTTCAACTTTCGTGAATTCTTTCTTAGCTAGGAATGCCTTAAGGGGGCGAAACAAGTGATGATCAGAGGGGAAATGTCAGTGGAATAGAGTGGGTAGTAAGCCGTATCCCAGCCCAGCTCCTTTAATTTTTCACGGGTCCCTCTGGCTCTATGCCACATAGCATTACCGTGGAGTAGGGGGACAGAAGCTCGTCTCAGCTGTTTTTCTCGAACAGCGTCCGCGAGTTCCTGGAGCTGTTACCGGTGATGGCCTGTCCTTGCTGGAGAAGCTCGTAGTGCAACATTGCTAGAGAATCCCGGAGACAGCGAAGGGGACACTTCCAGAGGTGGAGGTCCGATTTCGCTTGTATCGGTGTATCTTCTCCTCGAGGGAGCCACACGGCACGGTGCATGTTAAAATTATAGAGAACCCAACTCTCATCTCAAGTAATTAGATCTTCCAAAAACTTCTTTCTGTGTGGACAAAGAAGGAGAAACTGACAAGTGGATATCCGGGTGATGCTATCGATCGAGACGTGAGGGATCCATCAAATCAGCACTTTTCTATAGGCGAGGGAAAGGAGACGACTGAGGACTGCTGAATGGGTACATCCGAATATCGTCCTGCTCATTAGGTGGGACACTGTAGTGACTAACGATGGTGATTGTATTAACGAGTAGATTCCACTGTATGCTGGATAAAAAATGAAGCAGAAAATGTCAAACGGCTCAAGACTTTTCCAGCGGCTTGCTCAATACCAGGATTTGGACCTGTTGGAAAACTACTAGGAAAGATAGGGGCAAGATGGACCACATATGTACATAAACGTGCGCTTGACGTTCGAATTATTTCAGCTCCTCAAAGTCTGTGCCTACGATGATGGAGGCTAATAAAGAATGAAGTGTTGATTTTTGTTCAATGTAAGGCCACAAATTCGAATCTTATGACATTGTCCCAGTGCCCTTAAGGTCTTTTACTGGGAGCGCCTCTCTCATGACCATAATTTTGCCACCCTGTAGCGCCTTGCCGGGAGGCACTACTCTGTTGTAAGGCTTAAATGAAGTCTGTTTTTGAAACGGATTTTAGTGCCACTGGAAGAGCTATTATTATTATAGCCTCAGCAATCCAGCAGTGGTTTATTATATTCAGGACTTATGACTTATCATCCTATTGCTTATATTATACCAAACTCCCCACCGAGTTCATCTTTTATTTCAGCCAACTGCTGGTGACGAAGTTGAGGATCTGTACGAACTGTTGAAATCTGTCAAGGAACATCATCCCTCTTTACAGGGTACATTAATTCTTGGTGTTACTATTTACAATTTCTTCTCAACATTGATGATCACTTCTCAGGTGTATCCGCTGGCGCAATCCTTTCGAGTTACCAGAAATTACGTGTAGAAGATGTCTGCAGGCGTTTGAATTTAACACCGCTGTGTTACCTATGGGAGCGGAATCAAACGGTGCACAAATTCTGTTCGTTTTCAATAGTGCCGATCCCTTACTGAATATACTAATTGACATTTCTTAGGAATTACTAAGCGAAATGATCTCAAATGGATTGGATGCAATTTTGGTGAAGGTGGCTGCTATTGGTTTGAACAAAAAACATCTTGGAATGACACTGTCGGAGGTTTGTGCAGTACCAGCCGAAATTATATAACCTTTCCAATTCTCCTCCGAAACTGCGGTTGGATTAAAGTCTAGGAATTCATATTTAGAGAGTTGTAGATACGCATGTGAAACAAAATAAGTCAAATTCCCTCCTCTTCTTACCTGAGTTCTCTAGAGCAAGATATTTCTTACCCACAGGGATTGAATTGGATCGACGGTCTTCACGAAGACTTGTATCGTTGGTTTTAATGGCCGGTAAACGAAGAAAAACTTTGTGTTGTGCAATTAGCTATAGCTGATGGTGCAGCGAGCAGCGACTTGGTGATTTGCGTTAAGTAAAAATGGACCTAGTGAAATTTGCCCTATGTAACCGAGTCCAGATGAGAGATTATGCTTGCGTTAACAAGTCTATCAGGTTCCCCTGCAACCAACAACACCTCACAGAATATTTGGTTGATTTGCCCATGTACGTAAGATAAGTTGAGATTGATTCATACCTGTAATCCACGAAATGAGGTGACACACTGCCTTTGAACGAGAGTTTTTTACACTAACATGTACCAATTGACTCAAAAAAATTAAAGAATCCTCTTGCTTTTTGGAAGTAATGAGCCAAAAAACGAACCGTGTATACATAACGCATGAATTCCGCCTCTGTTCCAGTCCTTACAGAGTTCTCAAACTTCGGACTGACGAGAAAGCATTGCTTGAGGGTTTGCCTCTCTCCGTTATCCGGAGCATCTCTTGCATCTGATTACCTTCGAGTTACCAGCGTGAGCGCTTGCTTGCGAAAAAAGGGCAGTATCGACCACACAGAGGAATCGTGAAGCTTCATTAAGACCTTCCCCGTTGCGAAATCTTTATACCAGTTAACTTCATGTGTTAAGCAGGACAACCTGGAGAAAAAAAAACAAGTCACCCCTCACTCTTAATCGGGTTGTATAACCTCCCTATTCATGATGGCAATTACTACCAGACGATGAAAATTTTCCACCCAATGTCAGTTATTGCTACAATAAGAGTGTCGCTTCAGGTCGAATCTACGCTGGATCGGCTCCATTCTCAATACGGTGTTCATCCGTGTGGTGAAGGTGGGGAATACGAAACATTCGTTCTGGATTGTCCCTTGTTCCACAAGCGGATTCTCGTCGAAGAGTCAGAGGTTGGTGTTTGACCTCCACTACAATTATATCAGATTTCTGAAAAATTGCCTTTATTAGACAGCGTTGGAGTTTTCTACTTTATCAGCTCATTACACTCAACTTCATTTATTATGATACGTAATAGTTCTTGAACAGAAAAAAAAAGCGAGAAATAACAACAAGGTTGTAGAAGAGAAAGGGGAAAAGGAAAAAAAAACTAAAAAGTAAGTAAAACCAGAATAATCGGTGACCCTGGGCGGCCATTCGAGATTGGCGAATACGTCACGAGAATGTTAATTCAAGATCTAATTCGTATTATTGCCCACACTTCATATTCGTAGGTTCCCACAACAAATTCATCAGTTTTCTTAGTCAGCATATTCACTGCTTGAGTGTTTCTAAAAGTAGAAAAACAGTTTTTGCCTTGCTTCGCGTCATGTTTTGATTTTGGGAATGGATTCTTGTGTTGGGAGAAATACAGACGGACCAGGGCAGAATATTTTCAATACTGCGTGCGACCTATGAATTACTGAAACTACGTTCCTCTCCTATTCTCTCAACTACTTCTTCTGCGATGGCGTTCGTGAACATTCCCAGGAAAGCGTGAAGCTAGGATGAACTAGGAGAAAAGAGAATGGTGTTCTTTGAATGAAACATTGACACATTTTATCTGAGAACTTTTTCGTAACCAAGGATGGGAATGCCTGCTGAGGACAATGCAGTGCCGCCACATTTGTTCAGCACACTCATCCATTATGAATTGGCGGAAGAGTCGCGATCTTCCTGTGTACATTCATGAATCCCGCTACTGGTATTTCTGCATGACTTCACAGGAGCACACTACATTACTGCATATCTTGCACATTTTCCTCTGTCGAAATTACCATGTGACAGTCATTTCGTGCTTCGACAAAGAGTCTTTCTGAGGGTAGAACCCATTCACGACCCCGTGGCTCACCGATAAGCCGCATTTTTTTTCGCACGCTTTATTTTAGGAGGTCAATGAGCCTTAGTGGTACCAAAGGTACTCTTAGATGATGACGTGAAAATACTCCCAAGTCAATCTAATTATGAAAACCTATTGTGGAATTTTTATAAAAAATTTAGACCAGAGAAAGGAGTGGGAATTTGGGAGAATGTGGAAACCTGCGAGAAAAGATGCGGTCATCAGTGGGTTACCTCGTTTTTCATAAGTAAACCTCCTCATTCATTGAGGTTGAATAGTGTTAATACACGTAAATCGATGCGGTTTCTTCCGCTAGAATTTAATTTTTAATTTGATATTCTAGCGGTTGGGAGCGGCCGTCATACTTTGGTCACCACTATGCTTTTTCTTCGTTCCCAATTTTACCAGTAATATGGAACTAGTCCGGCGCTTTTACCTTAATAGAATGTGGGCAACGTGCAAATTTCTAGAATTTTCGATAGTGTTGCCACCCCACCGCTTTTTTCACCATTCTATACTCTTCTCGTATTCTCGAACACAACTGGTGTTTTTTTTTGTATTATCAGCGCAAACGGTGCTTCACTGAGGAACCCACGATTAATTCTGACAAGGGAAGTGCAAGAGGCTAACCCCGGGGATCGAAACGAAACACCCATTTTTGGTAACATTGTCTAAGGCTATGTTAATGTATGTACATCATTTTTGCCCAATGGTCCTGATGCGCGCAGGAGAGCGCGCCAAAGACTTTTCGGCGTCATTCATCTCCCACACGCCCTAGATCTTTGAAAAGGTCTTCTGGACTGAAACTTTGCATACGGGGGTTATTTGAGGTGCTGAATACGAATATCATATCCATTTTGTACCGTAACGCTATTTTTGTAGGGTTACGGCAAGTGCACCACCCCATACTACCGTGCACCTACCGTAACCCTACAAAAATAGCCTTACGGTACAAAATGGATATGATATTCGTATTCAGCACCTCAAATAACCCCCATATGCAAAGTTTCAGTCAAAAAATTTTTTTTGAAGAGTTTGGGTTCATGATGGTTGAATAATACCAATTTTCTAGTGCGCTGTCAATGGAGTCCTGGCTTGGATTCATGGAACTTTGGCCACGCAATCCAGCAGTGGTTGGCGTGATTAGCTGTCCCATGGATCATCGAACGTTTGCAGACGCATTTTTGAATAACCTGGTTCCGCCTGGTTACGCGACCATGAGTCCTTGCTCCAATCATGGCAGCCGCGATGAGGTGGCCGAGTGAGTAACGAATCGGACGAAGTTCCTGCAGTAATTCTTGTAATGGCGCACATATCTGATGTGTTTTAGTCATTAGAAATACTCTAAACAAGTTTAAAAGCCTCAAATTCAAAAATGCAAAATGGATTCCGCGGACGGGATCCAAACCCTCGACCCTCTGGCTGACAATCCGACACGCTACCCACTCGGCCACTCCGCCACGGCTGGCATGCCTGTGGCAATTGCTCATGATCGCATACCCAGCGGAGCAGGGTCGTTCACAATTGTGTCTCCAAACACTCTACAGTCCATGAGACAGCTAATTACAGTAATCTCAGTAAGTTTGAGCCGTCAACGTTGCATAAATCGCCTGTAAAATGGACCCCTATGGCAGCGAAGAAGAAAAATCTTGGACGCGCTCTCCTGGGCGCATCCTGACCATTGGGCAAAAATAATATGTATGCATTATAATCACCTTAGACAAGGCTTCTGAAAATGGGTGGCTCGCTGGGATCCCCGGGGTTAGCCTCTTGCACTTCCCTTGTGAGAAGAAAAAGATAAAGATAGGTGCAAATCTGGGTACTGTTTCGTTTCTGGAGTGGTTCCTCTTCAGGATCTCGTCGGAGCAGTTCATGAATTTCGAAGGAAAATGGAATTTCAGAAATTCCCAGAAACACTGGAGACTCTAGGACACCATGTATTTTAACTCGCACATTTCATTTAGTCGTGTGGGACGATGTGTTAATGCATTGCGTGGGAATAGCCTATGTTCCGGTTTAACATGCGGATGTTATTTGAATCCGCTTTGAATTTTATGAAAAATAAAGTTGGCTATAATATAAACAGACGGAATAGACGAATTTCCGTGCGTTTTAATGACTTCCTTGGCGCGGAGCAGAATTATCCAGTTCTATAAAGACTGTTCAACAAGAGAGTGGTTTCTATGATTTCATGGTGTTCACCACCCGTTCTTCTTCATCCTATACTAGACGCTGTACCCGGCTTTGCTCGGTTCTTCCATTTCCCCCGGCTATTTGAAAGTGATGCCAACATTTGTTGAGCCAAAAGAATCCTATCGAGATATTCAACATTTGGTGATCAGCTTAGGTGACATTTCTCCATGCCGTCCCCTACCCTCGAAAATAAGGTGAAGTTGTTTGGCTGGTAACTTCTTCTAAAATGCATGCCACATTCACGTTGAACGTCTCGGAAAATCCCAGAAGACACGCTTTCACGGACCCGTGAGCACGAATACCTAGAAATCAATAAAATCGATAAATCGATAGTGTTGTACAAAATGGTTGTCATATTCGTGTTTAGCGTATTGACATATGTACCAGCAGACATGTCTTCACCGCGCCCGGAGCAAAAATAGCGAAAAATCAATAAAATCGATAATCTCGGGTGCAAAGTAGCCTAAAACCTCCGCCGGCCCTTAGGGTACACGTGTGCAAAGTTTGGTCCCGATCGGTTAACCCTCCGCGATTTCTATTCATACACACACACACACACACACACACACACACACACACACACACACACACACACACACACACACACACACACACACACACACACACACACACACACACACACACACACACACACACACACACACACACACACACACACACACACACACACACACACACACACACACACACACACTTTTATATGTACAGACAACAATGTTGAACCACGGCAGCGGGGGGGGGGGGGGGGGGGTGGGTGTCCTTCGCCATATATGTACGTTCTCTTCACACTTGCAGTTCACTCGTCATGAGCGCTTGTCAAGGCACAATCACGAAGAAGGCGTAATATTCCTTTGACCTATCTTATCTTTGTCGACATTTGCGTCGCGGCTTCCATTTTCTCCAGTGTCGGACGCAGAGGAGGGGAACGATTTTTGAAATTACTTTACAAAACAAATAAAAGTCTTATCTTACATTAGTTTATTTTCAAATGTTCATTTTTATTATTATTTTTCAAACAATTTTCATTATTTGTTGTTTCAATTAATATTTTATTAATTTTATTATCCAACTGGTTTCCCAAAACGGCAAAGACCCCACTTTTTTCCCACGCACTTCTCCCGCCCACTTTCTGCATCTGCTACTGCAACACTCGTACAGCACAGTGTGTGCTCGTCCACCGGCAATGTCGATTTTAACATCTTAGCGACAATGTGTTCAACCGGTTGACACGCATGGTGCGACACGCACTGGACAGAGCAGATCTTCATTGTAACTTCTTTTAATATGTGTTTGAGAGAACGAGAGAGAACGATACATATGAAAAAGAAACTACAATCAGTATCAAATAAACGGACGACGAACATTTGGAAACACTCTTTACCATCACAAAAGAGAAAACGATCGGGCTCAGGGCTCAAGTTCGGGGTATTATGCGGCGGTGGAAAAATTCCTACCACTTGGGACCACGTGCTCAAGCGGTTAGGCACGGGTCCCACTTGTGCAAAAGCGCGTGTGTCCCATGTAACACACCATGCCGAAAGCGTAAGGTCGTGAATGTGTTAATGAATATCTGGGCAGAGCATCGCTGATGTCGCAGCCGCACAATCCGTCTGTAATCGATGCTTGTAAAGAAGCAAGACAAAAATTTTTTTTTAGTTCAGAATTGATCGAACTCGATCTCATCTCATCGATCACAATGTATGGTGCTAAACCTCAAGTGAAGTGTACCCTTCAATGCAAATGACACAAAATCGCCTCCGCTCGCGCGTAGCTCTCAGTCCCTTTAGTGTTCACAGAGAAAGTGCGACAAGAGTAAATAGATACTGGAACTGGAGAAATCCACGAGAGCGTGACGATATATTCTACTTGATGGAAAACGAAACAAATTCTAAATGCTCACCGTTTGATATCAGATTTACATTTTTATGCACAATTGTTCAACTCTCGTTTTTTTTTTTTTTGAAACAGATCATACCAGTGCTGGAAACTCTGCCACATAGTTTGGATGATTTCCTTCTTCTTAGATCGTCACACATCAGGATGATCCCATCGCTCCTGTCCACTATCTCAGGTTATCGAAGTTACGGCTGGTTGACAAGTGAAACTATTGCTGTAATTGTTGTTCTTATTGTTTATTTTTTGTTATTGTTGATATTATTCGTCTGGTGTTCTCATTGTTTCGTACCTTGCAGATGTTCGAAAATGTCTGTTTCTAGCAAGTATATTTTTTTTGGAAAATAAAAAGTGCTTCTCTGCCTGTACCCGGATTTCCTGCCGCTCGCGAACTGGTCATCGCCCCTCTTCGCGTTCGGCAGATGAGTGACGCATTCCATTCGTACTGGTTGCATACAGCCCCACCACGTGGGCTGCATTTCTCATAACTGTATGTATTTTCGTAGAATCTTCGGTGACATTACTGGCTTCCAGTCCTCCAATACACTCCCAATCCTTGAAAAATTATTTTTTTTGCAGAGTTTTTGTTTCTAGCCTAAACTGTCTCCGAAGCAAAGAAATCCACAACGTTTGCATCAGAAGCCATGCTAGTTTACCCAAAAATCATACATACATGTATTTGCTTTGAATGTTGAGTTTAATTCAGTCTTTACCATGATTTTTTTTCGTCGAAAAGAAGAAGCTCTTTCATAAGTGTCTTTCCAAGGATTTTAGTTAGGAAGTGATTGTTCAACGTGCAACGCAGCCTTCTATCAATTCACTTTTCACATGATCCCATTCCTGTTTTCCTGTTTTTCCATGGAATTTATTGGCTTTCCTGACAGAAGTACAAGTTACCAGAGTACATACATTATCGTGCTGTCGTTCAGCGTTCATTTCTATTTCAACATCCGATATTTTCGATGCTTCCTGTGTTTTAAAGTTCATCGCTGAGTTCCACTTAAAAACCGCATCTCTTCCTTTCCAAGAGGGTTTTTGGAGCAAACATCTGGCTACGCAATTTCACAAACGGGTTTTTAAAAAAACCCTGTCTATTACAAACATTAAGAGTATGAATTTCCCCCCAGAATTTGCGCACCCGGAAGTGCATCATTCGGAAATTTCGACCTGCCGCCTTGTCCTCGCCCCGACTCCGCCCATAAGCTCCCCAAGAGCTGGGGCTTGAATGCGATTTTTTCGGCGATGTTTCACAGAATCACTATATTATTGTGATAAACAGTTAATGGGGGTTGTTTTCGTGTGCAAATCTCACTGCCATTAAATTTGGCCAGACGTCTTGCCCTGAGTCCCTCTAGAAAACGGCTTAAACTTGGGTTCTCCGTGTTTTTACAATATTCTTTACACTATTTAAAATTATATATCTGCACCACTGTGATAAACACTTCTGGTTCATATAAATCACGTACAAATTTCGAGAACCAAAATGTGGTAGAACAACATCGTTATGGAAATGTATTAGTTGGGAATGACTAAACAAAGACTAGTTTCCAACCTATTCAACCGTTCGGTGACACTTATGATGTATTCCATGGCATCGATTCTTTGGAAGTAGGGAAATACCTGAATGCGAAGAAAAGAAAAACTTTAGGTAGTGCTACTTCTTTGCCGCTGTTGTCACCATATCGCTCACACATCACTCTTGTTGTTCTCTCCAGCTAGGCAAGCGTTGAAATTTCTTTGGGAACTAATGAAGCCTACTGAAAAGTAGGAAACTACTGAGAAGCTCTTGGACCTGAGGGCGCCAGGGAGACCACATTTCCAGTCTAAATCAAACCCCGAAACAGGTGAGCGAAAAATCAGTATTCTAGCTCTTATTTCTTCCAGCTGTTTTATTTATTAACTAGTTGTGTCTCTCTGAATGGCTACAGCTGCCACTTTCAGCTGCTGTTTGGCCGTTCGCGAAGACAAGTAACACACATGAGTAAGCACGCATACACACCACCGCTGTGCGACACATTTGTTTCTTTGTGAATGCCGAAACCATCGTTCCTCTGCGATCTTATTCAGTGAACACTCACTAGAAAAAAGTGTATTCCCCGTTCCTGTTATTCTAACGGCAAGGAACGAACACAACCATTATTCATGCCATAAAACTCCTCAGCACTCAGCGTACGGTGACTTTTTTATAGAATCGATTAAGGCAAACTTCGGCAGCAACTTTCTAGGCCTAATTATTGCGACGCATTCACAAAAGTATGAACGTAACGGAAAACGTTGCTTGTACAGGAGGTTCTTTACCCGACTGGGTTTTGTATGAGCTGGGCGACGCGACTGACTGGGAATATAATTGAGGGCTCGCGAGCTACTGGCTACCCTTTGCACATTCCCTCAATAACCCACACTTTCAGGAATGACCCTTTTTGATGAATTCTCCGCAGTGGAAGCTCTATAATGCTCACTAAACTGGTATCCTTCTTTTTTTTTAATTATAGTTCTGTTCTGGCCTTTTCAGCTCATATTCGAAATTTTACACCCATTCTCTTCCCCTTGTTTATTCTTTTCCGAATAATTCCATGGTGGTTCTTAAGGTGCAGCGAGGAAGAGGAATAATCGATAAAATCGATAAAATGAATAATCCATGTCACGATCTTGGGGAAATTTTATCAGTCACATTTATCTGGATGACTTTTTCCGCTGCTTTCCTTTCTGGATATTTCCAAATGCCTGCTACAGCGCTAAGCAGGCTAAGCAGAATATCGAATTCGGAGTCTTCTGATCTTCCTATAACCATCATGCGTCCATCTCCAAACATCTGGGGCTGGGATTCATTAAAGATAGCCAAGCGAGCCCGCGATTGTCAGTGGAATTAGTTATCGCCAGATCTACACAACGTAAGGAGATGCAGGATGCGATAATTGGTTTTTTAAGCTAATTTCGCTTGGTTACGTGTTCATAAGCCCTAGCCCGGAAGATTTCTAGACCCGCAGTGTTTCTGAAAACTTTGGGAGCGCATCTTGCATTATCCTCCACTATCCCGATGTTTCCTTTGGTACATGTTTGTGATTTCTCAATATTCTGAATTTCGCGTCGCCTCGCCTTTCATCCCAGTATTGATTCAGTTTCATTTTACTTTAAAAACTGCTTAAGTCATGGATATAACTGTCTTTATTTTTTTTCATCCTCATTTACGTGTCTTTCGCTATGGTAACCTTCACAATTATGCATTTATTTCACTTTGAGTTCATTAAAGAAAGTATAAACTTAAATCTATGCGATATTCATCAAATTTCGGCTTTATTTGAATCACCATGATTTTTTAAATATCTTCTGCCAATGTTTTTAAATGTGTTTATATCTAGAAGTCACGTCATACCGAACGGATAACTCTTACGCACGTTATAAACAGGATAATAAATGAGTAATAGTCGTAAGGACAGACAGACGTCATCCTCGTGAATCGTGGCCCATTTCCTGGCGAAAGACGCTGTTATACGCACGCGCTCGTTTAGCCCACGTGCGCATTCTTTTTTCTACTATAGCGCGACATCCGTTTGTGCTCGAATGTTGTGTGGTGACATCTAGCAGCGTCGGATAACATGGCACGAGTCAATTAGGATAACTGAGAAGCAGGATCTGGACATCCTGCTACTGAAGCTGTGATGACTCTGTATTTCTAGCAGTTGACACCCTCACTTCATTCGCTTTTCTAACTCTAGCTCGGTTTTGGATAGTTCAACCGCGTTTGCTGGAACAGAAAAGCTTTTAAGGTTCAGAAACTGGCTTAGAAGCCAGAAAAAAAACTCCAAGCACTTTAGATGTTGTGGGTTGGACGAAACGCATGTGAAAGAGAATTGAACTCTTCCATCGTCATGCTTCCACGACTATCGATGTACAAAAAAAAAAGAGCAAATTGCTCGAAGACAGCGTTTCTTTGCCTCAGTGGAGGTACTAGATATAACATTGGCATTCCCATCGAATTTAATTAATTAACCAATTTATTTATTCAATATGGCAATCGAAAGACGTTAACTTCCATCACCCATTTGCGACATCATCTTTGAGATTTACGACATCTATTACGAGATAATGAAAGATGCATTAGAGGGAACATTGAAAAAGGCATGCGTGCATAATTTTCCATTTGAAGCAAGTTTCTTAGGGCTTTGCACTTTCTACCTAGCAGTTGAGATAAGATCCCCAAGAATCATGCAAACATGTAGTTGTTGGAAGACAGCACCCACAACAACTTTTATGTCTTGTACTTGTATTTTTTTTCACAGTCGTTAGCTTTCCCCACCATAAAACCAGCCATGATTTCCACCTGATTTTATCCCCACCCCACCTAACTCGGACACTCTTCCCTAACGGGTCGAACTGGGACCAACCTGAAACTTTTTTTAAGTGAAGAATTTGACAAGATTGGTCACTGCATTCGTTCTTGGTGCTAAGCTTAGAATTGCGGTAGAATCTGAGAAAGCGAAGTGGCCGCGGTTGCCACCTCTCAGCGTACATTTTCAATTCTTATCTTTCAACATGTTTGAAGAAAGCTCTCGTGTTGGGATCCTAAATACGGTTATCAGATCCGCTTTTTTCGTCCTTCTATGTACGTAAAACTATTAGATTTTATTTTATGTCGTTGCACTTTTTTCTCGGATGCTCCTTTCTCCACCAATTTGTTGTCCCTAAGCTACAGGTTATATACGATTCGAAAATTATTCTTCCTCTACAAGAATGCTTCGACCGGTTTTTGTTAGAACGACAGTTTGCTTGCCTGCGAAGTGGACCAATGAGTTAATGAAAAACAGCGCAACCGATAGCTGCCTACCTTGGCATTCAGTTGAAGCTCGAGTGGCATCAGAATGACCAAGCGACCTGTGCTAGTAGTCGCCACGAAAGAGTTTTTTTTTGCTTGAAATTACTGGTCATCAGCGATTTTCTAAGCTCAGGGACTACGTGTTTGATCTCAATGACACCAACAGATTTCTTCACGGAAAGGAGGAATTGCTCCAAAGGATTCGTATAGTTTAGAAGGAAATCATACTTCTCAATACTACCAAACAAATGAGATAATTCTGCTTAAAGAATCCAATCGCAAAGGTCTAGCCATACTACCACGTGATAACATCGGACCCCACCTTCGCGGGTGCGCTGCGGTTGTTCCAGTTCGGATTGTCGCACCTCTTCCTCCCTCTTATAATTATCACCTGAGGATGTCAGTTAGAGGTGCGAGAAATGGGCCTGGAAATCTGGCCGGATCAACAGCGGCACAGCTAAAACTGATAGGTTGTGGCGTTGCAAGCCTAGGTTTCTGGACGGGTTGTCCGTAGATTACTTTTACATCGTTTTTATTGCAGTTATGAGGTGAGACCAAAAGTGTATGTAGGCAAGATGATTGCAATGCCTCAAGTACCTTCTTGAAATAGAAGGATTGGCAGTACTCCAAGAATTACTAGAGCATTCACTATTGATGGAAACATTCCTACTGAAGATTTGAGGAGAAAGGACAACAGAGCCTCGAGGTGCATAATGAACAGCTTTGGAACTCTACATGACTTTCATTTGATGTTGATGAAGCGCTGATTTTTTTTTCACTTCTGAGAAAGCGCGACCCAGTACGAATTATGTCTCCAGAACTTTGAATGATCACTTGAGATAATCAGAGATACTATTATATTTTTGACTTCTTCTCCGTGTCCATTCTTCAACTTCAACTACTCCCTGCCTATCCTTACTTTTTAGCCAGGGTTATTTTTACCGATCATGGCATCTTAGGAGCTTAGAGAGCAAAACCTACGGACTTACCGCAGTCGTATGTTCAGAATAGCGACTACCCCCAAGCTATTTAAGCATAGTGGATGTAGCACAACTCGTCCACAAATCCGCGTCTGCGACATAATTATTGGGCACTGATAGTTCTGGCGCTGTTGATCCAACTGGATTTTTTGTCTTCCTTCTCACAGCTTTAATTGAATGTCCTTAGGTGGTAATTAGCAGAGGGAGGGAGAGGTGCGAAAATCCAATCGGATCAACCGCCTGTTCCCCCAAATTCGCCAGCATCGACAAACTGCCCCAGCAACAGTTCATTGTTGATGTTCTTCCGCATTTATATTCTACAGAGCTTACACGTTCAACTGGCATCGGGTGTTATCTGGCCCCTGTTGAACACAAAGAGAAATTTATGTTTTTTTTTTCTAAAGTAATTCAATAATTCTGCGAAAACCTATGATAAAAAAGTAATAGAGGAAGGATAGCGCTTTCAGCAGAGATAAAGCATGTTACGGTAAAGTGGTAAAGAGGCAGAAAAAATCGCAACTGAAAAAGCGCAAGGACTTATTTTAATACCTAATATGGAGCTGGTAGAGCTGGCCGTATCTCTCAGCACCATTTCGTACCTGGGTATATGTACATAGTACATCTCGAAGCATTCTATTAACAATTTGGCGTTGAGCCATATTAAACAATTTCCAGGACATCAATAGCTGTCTTTTTAAAAGGATTGAGAGCTGCTGCCCTAGTTTTTACCACAAGCCAGTTAAGCGACACACCACAGCTTCTCGCCTTTCCATTTCTCATCACCTTCCCACTGCCATAAAGACTATCTCTTGGTAAACAGAAGAGTGATGATTAACAGATGTTTCAAGCAATGAGCGAGTATCAAATAAAAGTTTTGTAGCATTATAGATGTGGCTAGAAGGAGGAGGAAATTAACAGCCCTCGTACTTACTCGCCTCCGTTGCTATTGAAAGGCACCAGTGGCGGATGTAGGGAGGGGTGCCTCCCCCCGAGAATGGGTCGGCAAATTTTCGAAATACTTTATAAAACATATAAAAATCTTATGTTAGTTTATTTTTATTGGTTTGTCTTTGTTATTATTTTTAATATAATTTTTATTAATTGTTCATTATTATAATTAAGGTTTTAATTAATTTTATATTCTGTCCCAAAAACGGTGGAGACTCCACTTTTTTCCCACGCCCCCCCCCCTCCCGCCCACTTTCTGCGTCCGCCACTGAGAGGCATTAATTAAAATAGAATAAACATCCGCCTACTAACCACGCTATGACTGGTTGCACTCTGCCACGATGGCCATGGAGGAATACTTCTGGCGAGGATCGATTGGGGGCGATTCTGACGGCGTCGCCACGGACGCAGGCGACATCGATTCAAGCACGGCCTCCGCCTGTCAGAGGCGACTGTCTCTTCAGATGCGGTGTGTTTTCAGAATCATAGCTCTCGCATCCTTTCACAATTCAAAGCCCATACCACTGCTCAGGATGCGCAGAAGTATACTGTACCACAGCCTTCAAAGGCGGTAATCCTGGAACCGAAGCTGCGCCAGACGTGCGCCTAGGCTGTGATTACACCACAGTTGCGCTAACCTACGGCTTCTGGGCGGTTGTCCTTGAACACTTTGATTGCCTGGTTAAAACGTCCCGCGATAAGGTTTTGTGGAGTTCTGGTGCTGTTCTGGAAGACCCTTCTATTGTATTGATTTTCTTCAAGACATTCACTGATAGCCATTCGTTTAAGGCATATACCATGTAGCTTTTCAACGACAATCAAATCTCCTAAAAGCCCAAAAACCTGTTGTTTTGTGCCGTTCCTTCCGAGACACTTGTTGGATTATGCTTGTGCCTGCTCTGATAAGCGGAAAGTCTTATCGGATGACCGTCGTGCCTGACTCAAGGGCACCCCTGTGGTTGAAAAAGTGGTTTAACTATGATTGAGCAGCTTAGGCGCTTTTTTCTAGGAACGTTGCAAATTTTTCTGCCTTATAGAGGCCTTATCCCATCTTTACATCTATTCAAGCCTCTTTCTTCTATTTCTAGCGCTAATGCACCTCTATTCGTTTCCTTATCGCATTCTGCAATTTCGATTTCTCAGCCCCTTTATGCCGCCATCAATATTTTTTTGTAACCGTCGAACTTCTATTATCGCTTCTCGTTGGTAAACAATACCGCATTTGAAGGTTAACTCTGGGTTATGGCATCAGCGAACAGTGTGCTGGCGGATGTAGACTCATTCCTACAAGAAATAGCCAACTTCTCTGTCTCGCCATCACATCAACACCATTCACCGCCACATCAGCACGGTATGGTTTTCGATTTTTCCAAGTTTTCGAAGGGTTTTGTTGGAGTAGAGTTGGAAATAGCTCGATGAGTAAAGATATGTTTGTAGGTCTGGTCACTTCACGTTCAATGTTGTTTTCTTTTTCTTCATTTAGTAATGTAGTCTGGGCAATGGGAAGACGGTCTAGGGTTTGCTGACAGCCTTCTTCACAACATGTCTTCAGAGTGCTCCAAAGGGATTCCAGCTTAACTGGAGAGTTCCCTCTTGATTTTACTAGAGAGTTTCTTATTAATTAGAGGATCTCATTAAACTACGTCCACCCATAGCCATTATAAAGACTTTTATCCTTGACAAAACACATTTCTGAGCAAATCGAATTCTATTAACATACTAGACGAGTGAAACTGATGACTTAGATAGGAAAAGTGAGATCTTTTCCAAATCTTCATACAGCATATTTTCTTGTTTTCTATATTTCTCTACTACCGCTGTAGATAAAATCAGTTGTGCGACGGCTGATGGTCTCAGTCACAAGGGGTTGACTTCTATTCATTTTTGGCCTCATTAAACCTGTTTATTCCGTCCACAAACTTTTAACGACGATAAGTGAACAAATACGCAGTACTAAGCAATCAGTTTGTCTGATTTTGCTAGTTACCCTTTCGCCTTTAATCTTTTTCGAAAGCATTAATTGACAACTAACATCCTAGTTACGTGATGTTCCGAAAAAAAAAAACATTATAATTTGGGAATGATGATTTTGGCGGTTTTGTAGCATGGAAATAGAGAGAGTTCTGGCAACTATGTAGAGTGAAGTGTTGATATAAAAACTTCGTTCCTTAACTACACGTTCCTGGAACAACTACTTCAATATTGATCTCTATGATTTTAGATCACCATGACCATTCGGTGCATAGCAGCCCAGCAGGCCATGATACCCATGGTGGGCACGAAGGGCACGTTATGAAAATGTGGTTCCATGGCGGTTGGAATGAAGTGATTCTGTTTGATTTCTGGCGTATAGATTCTTTCTCAGGTAGGGAAAGTCATCAGCGTTCCCGTCTTTCCCAACTATGAACCACCACCACCATTTTTTATGAGTTTAGGACTAGTGCTTTCATTTATTGCGATATTTATAATGGGCGCAATGTATGAAGGGATCAAGTGGTTCCGTGTTTATCTGCAAATGAACAATAGTATGGCTGACTTGACTGCTCCAAAAGAAAACGGCATTAGTCTACAACATGTTGTTCATGATAAGGTATGTATCCGAATGTTTTTTTTCATTGAAGGCTGTTAATAGGCAACCATATTTGCCGGTAAATCAGCGTTCTTCTTTTAGGCCCCACTTCAGAACGAAGTTATTCGAAGTGGTTCGAATGAAGATGTCTACAATCCAACTACTACGCCACCCAGCCATGCTGTGCGATCTCATAATCGACGCGCAAGGTGTTTTTTCAAGCTATAATTATCATGCATGCTGTGTGGTTGCGGCATACTGTTGGCGGGTCCAACAGCCCTGTTTTTCTATCATCGTGAAAGGTTTTGCTAGAAGATGTTTTTCCCATATTCAGAGATTGCATTTCAGCCCTTACTCGAATTCGTCTCCGTGCTCTTCAGTACGGCTCATTCAAGCTGCGCTCTACGTCATACAACTCGTACTCGCATACTGGCTTATGTTGATAGTCATGACGTACAACACATGGCTCAGTAAGTTGTGATTTCAGTTCTTTGTTCTCTTTCACTTGGAATCTAATACATCCCACGTGTTAGATTTCGCACTCTGATGATTGCCTTTTTACATCTGTACTTTGCATGAAAATCTGTATTAGACGTGGTGTAAATTGATATCATCCTGGGATGCTTTCAGCAGAATTGGCGCCGTAATATAAAAACTGCAACAGTTTCTTTAATTCCTCTTCTTTCTTCTACCATACACGATTATCAAGTTTTTTGTTTGTTCGATGTGTTCAAAGGAGAATGACTTTTAGCTTGCTTAAACTTTTCCACTGTGTGTACAGTTTTTTAATGCCATGAAATGAGTTGATGACATATCCACACCTCAAAGATTCCTCGCTTTGCCTTTTTTCGTTTATAGGGGAAGAAATAGTTGCAGAACTTGGATACTTTGTTGGTATTTTTGTCATTAATTCAATAACGCACGTAAATGTGTAACTGATGTCATTTTGTTGGAACCAGGTTCTCCCTTATGATTCATTACCCATGGTCAGAACAAAGCGTGGTGTTGATGAAAAATGGACATACTAGGACCTCTCACGCCTTTCTCACTCAGTAAAGTTGGGACCCCCCCCCACTTTTTTCACACGAATTCTCCCCTACAGTCCTTCGCCCCCTGCTCTTACGCCCCCGTCCCTGTTGATAATTCATTGTCACGTTCGATCTTGTTCATGCTTTGTGGATGCTAGCAATCCTGCCTTCCAATACTCACTTTTCTTTCGAGTTTGGGTCGCTCAAGCTTTTCTCTTGCGGCCATTTTGTTCAAAGCACTTTGCGAGACGAGATTTCCTGGGAGAAGAATAAAAGCTGGATGTCCCTACTCTTTCACTTTTTTGGAAGTTGAAATCGCGCCGTCTTTTCTTCTCGTTATACTCTTTAAGTGATGACCTGAAGAGGTATCGTCATTACTCGTATGTAATGTGGAATTAGACCAAAGAACAAATTGAATGTGTATTAAGTTACAGATTTGGAGAACGTGTTCATTTTCTCATATGCATTGAATTCAATTCCTTTTCCTCTGATGCATAATGCAATGTAGCTAATGCTTTCGATAGTTGCTATGGTTTCTTCTGATGAATTTTATTATTCTTTTTTTTATCCTTTATGCATTTTAGTTGTTGTTATGTCCTCTGCATCATCTCACTGAGAGTATTTTCGCAGTTTTTTAGTACTCTCCTGTTCTACTTAAGCTAATGGACTCCACTTTGCAGCTGTAGCCGTGATTCTTGGAGCAGGTTTTGGACACTGGCTCTTTGCTGTTCTCAAGTTGCGAGAACCTACTGGTGAAACAGCCGACTCATTTGCGACTGACGCCTGCCATTGAACCTCAATTGGTAGGTAATTTCAAACCATAACGACCTCTAACATTACTACATCCTTACTATTTCAGGCAACAATAGGATTTGGAGAGATAACTAAGTCGAGCCAACTGAGTTTTTCACTGTCACAGGAAGGTGTTATGGAATTACAAGAGCATCAAAGATTTCTAAGAAATAACACGCGTACATTATTATGGATGGTCTAACCTAATCATATCTGTTCTGTCATGCCTCGTTGACTGATCTGTTGCACTAATTAAACACTTCATTTGTTGCATCTATTTTTCGGTCGTACATGGTGCTATTCTCGTCTTCGGCTTTGTTGGATGACGTGGGTTGATTGTTCTTTAAGTCCCACGCAGTGACGCGCAGCGATGACGTGAGGCCTACTACTGCCCTCCCATTTTTGATTGCCTCGCGTTCCTTTTATGTGTGCGTTATGTGTAGGCTGAGGGAGAAGCGTTCAAACATCTCGAAATCAGTCTACTATGTCACTAGTCCTCTCAACCGCTAATTTCAAATTCAAATATTTCGACAACATGTTCTATTTCCTCTCTCACCAGGGAAGGATGCTAGGGGGGGGGGGGAAATCCGACAACTCATAACGAGATGTACAATTCCATGTGCAGTTTTTGATGTCGATCTCGAATCTGCTTTCCTTATCTGGTGTGGACTTCTTTGTGAAGAGTTAAATGGCATAATTTCGGCTTGTCTAGACCGAACAAATCTGACTTTCGAGTTATACTCTGCTGAAAATATGCACGGAAACTATTTTAAACTTGTCAACTAATTGAAATCAATTGATGTCTCCGAAATTCCTTTAGATTCAGGTAAGTTCCCGCGATCTTTCAGCAGAATACGTCGGAGACGCCAAAAATTAGCTGCCTTGGGCAAGCTGGAGTCGTGCCGCGTAACTCTTCGCGGAGGGGTGCGCAGCAAAAAACGAAAACGAATTCGAAATCAGCATCACAAACTGCATGTGGCAGTATATATTTCGTTACACGGTGTCGAACCCCGCTTGTATCCTTCCCTCTCATTAGACTAGGATCGTCTCATTAGACGTATTTCTTTGAAGTTTACATTAAAAAATGAACAAGTCAATTGCTTATTGCAACAAAATCTCATTAGTTTGGGTTGATTAGGGCAGAGACAGCTGCTAAGGCCTTTTTTAATCCCATAATCAATTTCTTTGTGTTCGGGAAGCAGGCAGTATTGAAGTTACGAGTGTTTTTCTTTGCGACAGTTCCATGCAACGCTCTGGTACTGTTTGATGCACCATCAAGGAAATCATTGTGGAGAACCTTTACGCTTAGAGAGTAACAGATTCAACAAAGCTATTTTCGAAAAGATGCAGACCACGCCCAAGTTATGAAAAAAGGACTATTGAACTTTGGTTAGCGATCAAGATGGGTACGAATTCATCATTCCTTGAGGGAATCCTGGATACATACCAACAACACTGCCGATTCCCCATTTGAGTGTCTTCGTCTATTGCGCTGAACACTTATGTTCGCTTCTCATTACGGATTTCTGCTTCACTTGCTGTCAATACTGCACTGACTTCTGTGAATAAGTTATAAATGCATGGGAGAGAGTTGAGACGCGGGAAAGTCTATTTAAGGCTTAGTTCTGAGATTGTTTCCATTTGTCGGCATAGATTCCTTGTCGAGGTGAACGTGGAGATGAGGAAAACGAAGTATTACACTTGTTATGAACCTTGCTTATTAATGCGATATGTTCACCGTTATCATAGCCATTAACCTATCAATTGAAGTCTTCTGCATTATGGTGTTAGTTGGTTTCATTATTAAGATGAGGGACATCTGTTATAATAGTTGTTGGAACAATACCAAGGCTCTGAAAGACCGTATAAACGAAGCAGTACAGGGTCCATCCAATGTCCTTCGACAAGGATACACACAAGAGGAGGAAAATCTGACAGTTATGAGCAATTATTGACTTCGTTTTGAGCATAAATCCTATTTTAGTATCCACTCATCTCCCCTTTCACAGTGATGGAGTTTCTCTGTGAAAACGCGGAAATGGCACTGAAACCGTTAATTTTTCCTGTTGAAGTGCAATTTCTCGCCTTTTTTTTTTGTCGACGTCTTGATTGATATATTGGCGTTCTTGATTACCTACATGCAAATTTTGGAGTGGTAGGTGTTAGAGAATGTCTAAATATACACATTATTACATTCGAACATATTTCGTTAAAAGAATGATCCGATATTGTTTGGCTCCATGCGAATGTTGACCTTTGCTTTTGCTTCTCTAAATTTTGAATGCATGTAATCGGATGAGAATAGGATCATTGCTGCGGGTAAGCTCAAATGTTTCACGCCGCAGCGTGAAATGTGTAAAACTCGTGAGTAGCACAGAGGAGTTCTGGTGAAAGGAAGGTTGAAAAGGACACTCAAACCAGTTTACGCACATCTGGAAGCTCATCGAATTAATTGCATTGGAATCGAAATGTCGCTGTGGCACGCGTGTTGCAAACGTCCAAGTTGTTCTTCGCTTCCTGGCTATATTCCGATAGAAGATCGTGGGAACTTATTTGGATCTAAGACAGTTTTAGAAGCATTGACCAGTTACAATCGGCTGACAAGTTTGAGATGGTTTCCACGCACATTTTCAGCGGAATATAACTCGTAAGTTGGATTTTGCCGGCCGAGACTAGCCGTATTATGCCAGTAACTCTTCCTAGAGAGCTCCACAGCAGATAAAAATAATGGGTTTGAGATCAGCATGAAAAACTGCATATAACAGTGTGCATTGTTGTCATACCCCCCTAGTATTCTTCCCTGGTTAGTAACAGGAGTTAAACTTTTTAGTTGAAGTACTGAGTGACCGAAAATGGTCTGTAGAAGTATATCTTCGTTTTTACACCTCAGCATACCGTAAGCACGTGGTTTTCAGAATTTATTCTCTTTGGAAGTTGGTCGTTAAAGTCAGTTCAAGCTGGCGATTTCTTTACATAGATTCAGCCGAAACTACTGAACCTTATCATATTATCGAGGTTAACATAAGTATAAGGGAACAGAGGTTGGTATTTTGTCCAAACAAGTATTAAAGAAATTCCTTGAAAAGAAGAATTTGTAGACGCTGGACGGGTCAGAATACAGCTACAACATCCTCACTATATCAATTGACATATGTAATTTCTCGAGATCGCAACGTGAGCATTTAGTGTTGTTTTCGTTAAAGTTCTAGTAAAAGGTGAAATACAGAGTTCAAAGCTGTTGAAGGGATAGAACTGTCGCAAGGCCCCTAAAAGACGTGTCCGACATCCGATATGGAGCCTGGCATTTCTTGTGTTCTTGCCGGATGTTTATAGTTTTTGCTTATCTCCACACTCTCTCGTAGTTCGAACACCATTTGGCAGCGTTAGGTGTTGTTTCAATCCTTATGGGTGATTCTGGATAGGTATAGATGGTTGAATCCATTCTCTAATTTTGAGCACAGGAACGATCACAAAACATTCAAACCGGAATCAACATCCAGGTACCGCCAGAATTTGATAGAATACCCCCCCCCTGCCCTGATCCCTTTGGTAATGGATAGTTCCGTCGACACCTTGTTCTGTCTTTAGTGCTGGAAGTTTTTCGATGCTGCTGTTGCTGTAGAATAATCAGATAAATTGATCTGTTTCCAAAACGCTGAAAATCTTAGGAACGAGAACTTCCGTGGCTGCTTTCCTTGAGCATTTGCAATAACAATAAGCGGGAGCCGAAAAAGGATAAAATCCTCATTTTTCTCGTGGCGTTTCTCCCGCTCACTCGCAAAGTCCGAAGTCCATGTTCTTTAGCTTCGGAAAGAACGATCGTGAGCATAATGTTCTGTAACTCGAAGCGCTTCCAATTCTTTTTTCTTTTAGTTTCTCTTACCATTTTATATGTGCTCGTCTTGGACGTTTGCTGAGGACAAAAAATATGGTTCGAAAATAACAAATTTCTGCAACGGATTAGGATGGAGATAGCATCCAGTGCAACAGATTAAAGAATAAATGACAAAGTCAAAGCAGAAGCATCATAAATTATGTTTACAAAATCTAGCTGAGCAAACATCATCAGTGTTCCTCTATAGTTTGCTCACCGTTTCCATTCCATGAGGTGGGATTGTTTCTGTTCACACTGCTGTTTACTAGAAAAATACCTTGCTATTTGCTTTCAGACTTTTTGGAGATCACATAAATTTATTGCATCAGCGTCATCAGCAATGGCCCCCTACTTCTCAATCTTGTTACAAACCATACTTCATAAAGACCTCATCAGAGTTTAGCTCGATAAGCGCACTCTTACTACCATGCGAGTTAGTGAAATTTCATGAGGTTGTGCAAACAATCATTGATTAAAGGCTTCGCACCATGTCAGAGCTCCAAAATGGATTGGATAATGCAATGAAATGGGCAAGCAGGGGCAGAAGACTTGTCGATTTTTGGGACAGCAAAGGCATGCTGCGGCTTCTGAGACAACGTTTCAGCGGACTATGTTGAAATACTGTGCCTATAGAGAATTTGAAAAATGCTTCATGGGTATTGGATTTACCACGTGTATTTGCTTGAATTGGAGGGCGTCTCCATGACGACACCTAACGCGCAGTGCAACGAGATCGCAGTTGCCACTATGTCTGTCCATTGAATAGTTGCTAGATGTCCTTATTTCGGATTAGTGAGTGGTACACAAACCTTTATCCAGCTGCTTCATGCATCACTGTTGGAACTCTCATTGAAGGCAGAGGTAAGTCAAGGATCACAAGAAGTTCACTGAGCATGATTCGGTTTTCTCCGACAGATCAGCTAATAATTGGCGGCGAGGACGGCGTAGTTACTGTGCTCGATCCTGGCGGGGCTGAGAAGGATCCGGTCTTGCTTGAGCAGCAGACTGGAAGACCGGTCATTGACATTATTATAGGGGAATTTCTGCCTGCGGTGGGGCCGGTGAGTTTTAAAAATTTTGTTCCTAAAGTTTTCTTTTCTATGATATCCTTACACAAAATAATAGAAGTAGAGATTGAAAAAGAAAATTGTACAAGATTTTTTGGTCCTTCTTACCTGAAAGAAATTCAGACTTGCTCTGCAGTGTACATACATTAAACAGCAAACTTTGTTGCGCTGAAAATATCCTCTCAGGTGGAGAACTCAAGCAAGATTTGGTTATTGTTTACGTGTTCACCTCGGTAAACCATTTCCGTAGAAGAGAAAACGGGGAATTTCTCCGATTCCATCTGCTTCATTTTTCCCACCTGAGACAAACAATCCGGAACTGGCCAGAATTCCTGAGATAGATACAGTTATCCTAGCGGAATCTTTGTATTCTACGAAGAAAAATTCCGTTTTCGAAGAAAAATCTTGGAATGACACCCGACTTTTTGTCGAATGTGTCCTCTTTCTACCCGACACTTCTTCCAAAACTCCAGCACGACTCTAAACTTCAATTCTTTATTTAAAAACTCCCCCCCCAGTACCTCGAGAATTTTCTAAATTTCGTTCTTTACTGGGTACGGCTGAGTAAACAAATTCCACATTACCAGTTACGTAGTACAGCTTGAAGCAGAAGTGATGTCTGGTACTCAGCTACCCGTACCCCTGAAACCTTAGAAATTTCATACGGTATCTCCCTGCCCTAGAAGGTTATTTCATGCTGAACTCAGTTACTGTTACCGGTTCGAATCCAACATAACTAACGAAGAATCGCATTAGAACTACTACGTGAAATCGGGCAGAATTAAAATTTTGGCGCTGTTGAAATGTGTTTGCAGTCTTGATATGCTCATGTAACTTCCCTGTGAAAAAATTTGATATCGTGCCCACAGGATGTCTATCGTAACCGTACAGAAATCGAATTGCGGCGATAATTGGTGAATTTGTGTGATTGGGCCATCCTCTAGATGACATCTAGGCAATTTTGTTGCGATTTTGAAGAGATAGCCTTAAAGTGATGATATTTTTTCATCCAGGTGCTGGCAGTGTTGACTCCTCGAGTGCTCTCGTATTTCAGGCTCAGTTACGGTAGGAAAGTTTTGCTTTTATTTTCCTACATTCCTTTGCTTTGTTTCATTTGAATTTATTTCTGCAACATGCATATATTCCACGTTGATTTACACATTTTCTGCTTCCTCACAGATGCATCGGACCTCTCGAGAACAAAGCTGGAGCACATGTTCTCGCACGAAATGCCTGAGCACGCGTACAATATGTGTACAGTACCGTCTCCAACAACTCTTCAAATATTAGTACAGTCTGTAGGATGTGTGCTCACTCTGTATCAAGGTGACCTGATCTACGTATTTGATTAATGCCTTCTGCTTGAAATGGGAAAAAACGAGCCTTATCTTTCTCAACATTCCTTTCTTCCCCTATTATATGACACTTTCCTCTAGGAGATCAATGTGTGTTCTCACGCTCACCGCTTCCTGCACTTCATCCTGGACCACTGTCTTATTGCTACCCGTCGTCTTCTCTGGTCACGTCGAATGGAGGACGCTTACATAGTGTCAAGTTCAGCCTGCTGGCTGGACTTGGAAATACGGGAAAAAGAGTGACTGTGAGTTTCTCTGGAATTTTTGTAGTTTTTTTTTATCTTCCAAACCACTGAGCGTAATTTAACCAGATTGGGTCAGTTTTCAATATCAAAAAGATAGTCGACAAGCTGTTGTGATGATGGTGAAGCTAGAACGAATAGATATCGAACAGCTCAAGCCCCGGAAGCAAGCGATGAAGGCAACAAAACCCTTTTTTAGGAAGCGGCCAAAACGACCCTTTTTGAATCCCTTTTTCTGGGCGGAGTTCAAGGTACTATTGCGATAGCTACCACAAGGTGTTGGGGAATGCCTTGTTCTTTAACAAAAAACTGGGTTCAAAGACGAGTTTTCCCTCAGTTTTCCAGGGGATCACGTATACCATTGTGGTACCCAGCGCCACCTAAGCATTCTTTTTGTTTAGAAATCTCAAAAACAATACTGAGAAGAGAGAATGCTCGTAGGTCCAACTTTAATTTAACTAACTTGTACTTTAGTTCGACTGGACGTTTCATCTGGGAGACACATGCATCGACATGGCGATGGAAGACACGCCACCTATCCAACCGTCGATTATCTGCCTCTGTCGGTATACTGTCTACTGCTTGACTACCGGCGGCACTGTGCGGTGGCAGATCCGGCTAGAGCAGGTCGGCACCGCCCTTATGGTGTACAACGTCGGAAGTGAGTACATAAACTTCTAAAATACGTATAAATTGATGAAACAATGTATAAACGACGGACGCAGAAGGTGGAGAGGAGAGAGAGAAAAAGGGTCTCCGCTAAAACAGGAACCCATACAGTTTCGAACGAATCATTATGTTGAACGGCATCCAAGAATGGTGAAATCTTTCCCAGCCAACGTTTCGGTCATAAGCTCTCCTTCAAGCAGAATTTTCAAACTCTTTCAAGATCTGACGAAGGCAATATAGCCGAAGCATTGGGTGCCGTAAAAAGTAAAAATTTATATGAAGTTAAAAACATACGGAGATTATACAACAATTGGGAAAGGGATTCAAATATAATTCTGTGAATGGGATATTCTGAATCTTATTCCAGAAGAAACGCTTTCTGTCCGGCTATGTGTTGCCACAAGCTCAAACACGCTGTTGGTGTTCCTAGACAACAAATTAATGTGGAACAGTCAGACAGAGGACACAGTCGTATCGCTCAAGCTCAGCACTTTTAGGTAGGCGTTACATCTTTATCTAGTTTTTTTTTCATAAGATTTCAGATTTCACTCATAAGCTTCCATTTGTTCGCATCTACAAGGGTACATTCAACGCTAAGATGTCAAATCTCATGATTTACATGGACAAATCATTTCCACCTGATACACTCTTGTTGTTCTTACACGACATAATGGAGGGTGGCGTTTATACTTCATCGCGACGCCAACGCAGCGCACATGCAAACTGCTTAGAAAACGGCTGGTTCCGTGTGGAAGCATTCGCATGCTTTACGGTTGCACTGCACTCATTGAAGGAGTTGTATATGCAATGCGACGTCGCCAATCCCAATCGCTCACTGTTTACACATTTTCTTTTACTAATTACGCGATGCGACGACTTTGTTAACCCTCTGGGTTAGCATTCACCCTTATTTTTTCTTACTGCCTTGTCGTAAATCACATAGCTTCGCTACCCACCGCATCGCGCATATTTTGGTCGTTGTTACGACCCCATGCCTTGCGATGAAGTATAAACACAGCCAGGCGTATTCCAGTTCAACGTACCAGAACGTACTTTCCATGCTCTCCACTGAAGGACGGGTATCAATCGGGTATCTTGGGACGGAACCAAACCTGTACAAGGTGTGTTGTCTTGTCGCATCGTTTGTTTGTAAAAGAATTCCAATAAGTTTAGGTCCCCGTAGACAATAGATTTATTGACTTCAAGACGAAAATCCAGGAAATGAGAGATATTGAGGCGTCAATTAAGGATTCTGGAAGTGTTGGTGGGTTTTCTTAAAACCAGATCATGGAACCGACTGCAATCTTTTTAAAGTATTAGGTTGCTTCATAAGTTCCGTCCCTATATGTTTATCGCATTGTATCTCATAATTACAAGATATATTGCTGCCCTAATCTGCTTCATGAGGAAGCACTATATAAACGCTACTGGGAGAGTAGTCGTCCGTACTGAATTTCATCATGGCAGGCAAGAACCCTTCACCGATTGAAACTCATCTGCAGCAGTGCATACTGCTCCGGTCTGTTGCAAACGTTGAGGAACCCGAAGCTCACCAACGTATGTGCACCAAGAATGTCGAGGACATTCACATTTTTGAAACTGTGACGCAATGGTCCGATGACTCCTCTTGCGGAGATAATATGCTTCAAAATATACCGTGTTCGAAAAGTCCATTCGAGTTGGTTTCCGGGCTCTGAAGACGCAATTGATACACAACCTCTACAAAACCATATGCTAATTGATGTGTGCTTTCATTCGCTTTCAACCACCTACAGCATATAAACTGCAAAGAATTGGTTTCGTCAATCTGCTGGGTTAAACTGTTCTACTTGATTTCGCTCAGGCGGGCAAGGATAGGAGGGTCAAGTGCATCTTTGAACTCCTGAGCAAATTTAAAGTTTTTTTTAAATTCAAGTAATCGATCAACTAAATACAAGTCCTTGGTGTGTGAGCTATTGCCGATTATGGGTTGGTGTGAGGTTACCAGCGGAACAGCAGCGCTGAACCGGAAAAACTAGGCCAATAGGAGAACTAACTTCTCCTGCATGTCATGTGTGTGTTCAAGGAGTTGAATACTGGTGTCTACTAGAAGAGAAAGGTACTATAATGGTCGCAATTTAGATACACAACCAAGTAACTCCCATTCAAGAATTTGATCAGGAGTTACACTTGATCGCCAAAATTTTCTTCACGCCGGCCAAGGCCCAACACTATGCTGAAAATTTTACGTAGGATTTTTCGAAATATCTAGCTGGAAAGTCGCCCCCCCCCATCCATCTTACTCCTCAAACCTAGCCTTATCAGAATAACACTGTACTGTGTCACTAGAAAACAATGTGCCTGGAAAATTTGTTGCCAAACGTAAACACATCTAAGCACGGTGTTGATAGTTTCCCTGTCAAAGAATCCCTCTTTCTGAAGCGGCAGGATCGGCCAGGTGCTTATCTGATAGCGCAGGGTCGATTACATAGACGACTACTATATCACCGATGAAATTGCGTTTTCCCAAAACTATTTAAATTCGAAGCAAAGAGTGCTAGTGGGGACAGAATTTATGAATCGATCTATTAAAACTAAGATCTATACGCGCAGTTTTTCTCGGTAGCACAAAAAAAGGGAAAAAATGCTAAGTTTAAACTCAATTTTTTTGCTTTATATAGTTAGCACATATGGTTTTCCTGTACAATTTCTATATATTTTTCTATAATTCTTTCACGATTTTCCTTCTGTAATTTTTCTATGATTCTTTATAAAATTCTATGATCAATTGTAAAATTTTTTTATAATTTCTATATTTTCTTATAATTTCCACAAATTTCAGGATTGGAGAAGAAATCAGTTCTAACGATGAAGTGCACCGCTGGTGAACTTGAAAAGGCAACGGTACGCTTCAGCATTGTTGGAAATTTTCTTGCATAGATCCGATTAGATCATAACTTTTCCCGATTTCTTTTTTATTCTGGCATTACCTCTACAGATTGTGGAAAATCCGTCAAATTCATCTAAAACCAAGTGGCTAGTAAACATATTCAAATATCAGTTTGCAGATGGAGCACGAAGCAAAGCAGGGCGCTCCGATTTGTCCGTTAACGGTTACTCTTCAAGGAATAGAAGGTGCTGATCAAGTTAAGGTATGGTTCTTCGACTTGGCTTAGAATATGTTTCCGCACGTTTCAGCATTCGACTTCTTTATTGTCCTGTATTTGTATGGGAAAATAGGAAGATACTTAGGTTTTTTTCCATTTCTCTTTCCATTACTTATTCTTATATTGTTATTTTATTCATCCACATCGAATGCAATGTATTTTTCCTCCTTCGTTTTATTCTCCAGCCCTAATTAGCCTTCGCACATTTAGATCAACATCAGATCCACTCTTCACACGACTTCTAAGCAGTTTGCTGTCGATCACCCAGGTAACTTTTAAACATTTGAAAAAGAACTGTACAATTACTAAACTACAAAGTTCCTAGTCCTCTCCACTTGTTGCATCTTGAGGGTTTTTTTTTTGTCTCGAAGAAGTCCTTGATCGCGTTTGAATGCAATGTCCACCTCAGAATCAATTCCAATGTTTCAAAACCAGGAAAATCTCCAAGCAAGACTACAAAGCAATGTGCACACTCCTTCGCAAAAGTGCCGAAAACTCCTCTTTGAACCACTCCTTTTGTGGAGAGTGGAAGGTGCTTGTTGTGACAGCTACCACAAGGAGTTGCACTCCCAACACGTCAGTCGTCAGTGATCGATATCACTACCACCACGACATGACGCAACTTCCTGTGATATCCGTCGAAACTGACTTCCTTTTGAAAATAAGGGTATGGTGGAGCGATCTGCGTTGTCTGACTATTATTCTGATATCAAAATCTCAAAATTGATTCGATCTGAGACACAGCCTTCGAGTGGTTCTTACTATTAGTGGCACATTTGGGTCAAATATGTAGCACAACCATTCAAAAGGTGTTGGTGAGTTCTCCGCATTTCCCTAGTTATCAATAGGAGAAAAGCCAAGAAAATGCTTATGCTTATTCCTTTCGAGGGGTGTTGGTGTCCTGAATTTCCACAATGACACAAAATTTCTACAATTTTCCCATGAATTTCTTGGAAATGAAAGAAAAGTTCGGGATTCTGCTCCCATTCTCTTGGGCCTGGATGCATCATTATGATCACCCAGGGTAAACGTTTTGACGCCCGTGTTAACGACGGGTAAATTTATGTGGCATTAACACGTTTACCTTGGGTAATCTTAATCATGCATGTGGCCCCTGCAAATCACCTAAATCAACCAATCAGATGTCCATCAAAACGACAGAATTTCATCCGTGAGCGAGATAGTTATATGTCGTTCGATGTTTAGAA
The DNA here is from genome assembly GCA_037903475.1 of Ancylostoma caninum. NCBI lineage: Eukaryota > Metazoa > Nematoda > Chromadorea > Rhabditida > Ancylostomatidae > Ancylostoma > Ancylostoma caninum. The sequence goes on from JBAJFG010000501.1 coordinate 248,485, forward strand.
GGGACAGAGGCGGTGAAAATCGCGTTCTTTGTGGGTGACAGCATGCCTACATCGACCACAGTTCATTTGGCTGCTCACTGCTCAGGCACTCAAGGTGGGCGGCCGCAACATTCCCTGCTGATTCTACGGATTCGCTTCAATGGTCTTCTGAATCTGCGCTGTTTCAGCCACAGCTGTTACCTCATCTCGAGTTCCCTTTGCTGTTATGTTCACCGAGACTTCCCCGGAGAGGAACGCCACCTATAAACTCACATTGGAATCGGATCAGAGTTGTGTGCCGTTGAACACGCTGTTTCATGGTGGGATGAATTTTCAGATATCTGATTTTTGATCTCATCATCAGATCATTCAGAATTCCAGACGGAAAATCCACAATCGATCGGGTTTCGTTGCATGGATACGACGCTACTGTTTCAGTGTTTACTGCTCATAAATCAAGTGAGCTCTTTATATTTGTTTGTAAACAGTTTTAAAAAAAACGTTTCCCTGTAGAAAAAGTGTATGAAACGGGTGAGAATCATTAAAATGAACGAATAGAACCTGTTAATAGTAGAGACTAAGTTTTACATTCGAAAATATTTCGAATCTGGGAATTTTCGGATTTTTGGGGACCCCCAAATTTTCGAATATTCGAATTTCCGAATTTTTGCGAACCATCGAATTTTCGAATATTCAAACTTAAATTTTCTGAACTCACCGAATATTCAAACATTCGAATTTTCGAATTTCTAGGGGTCCCCGAATTTTTAAATATTCGAATTTTCGAATTTTTGCAAAGCACCGAATTTTCGAATATTCGAACTTTCGAATATTCGAATGTTCGAATATTTATTCGAGTAATATTCCATTTGGTGAAAACATTTTCTACCCATGTATGCAGGCGAACAATGCGAAACGTTTCCCAATCACAACGGTCATAAAAGTTTTCGGGTAGTAAGTTTCATTTGTCGGTTTGGAATTCCTCACAACCTTCTCATGAGCGGAAGCTTGTGCTGCTGTGGAGTTGGTCCGTTATCGGTTTTAGAATTGCAACTGGTTGAAACTCCTAAGCTTAAGAACGCCTATCTCACTTGAGGCCTGTAACCATCGTTAAAGGATCGTAGAGTGGATGAAACCCGTCGTCCGTGAAAAGGCTTTCGCTTTGATATCTGTGTTGTAGTTCAACAAAACGTGCCATAGTAGTGAATGTAGAGGTGTTGAGGCGGTAAAAATAATGTTGGGCACATAGAATAGTAGTTCAGTTACCTTGATCATGAATGAGCTTCCAGCTATCAACAGAAAAGCGTCAGCGGTACAAAAAAAAACTCCATGTTACCCCGTTCCTCGTTATTACTTCCGTTTATCCGGTCCAGCTGCATGCTTGTAAGTTGAATGTCAAAACCAACAGAACTTCTATAAGAAGAAGTCGGAGTATGTTTGGGAAGAAAGGATTAAGAGGATAACAAAATTTTGTGTGGACTTTGAATTCCATAACTAACGGTTGTTAAATTACTAACGGTTGTTTGCTTGAGTTTAAACGAAGCAGTAGTCGGAAATCAGCTAAATATAAGGAACAATGCTGTGTAAAATTTATTATTATAGTTTGCAGTTCACTTACATCACTTACATAGTTCTGGAG